>JARHVA010000321.1:1875000-1895000 GCA_037957365.1 Torreya grandis
AGGGTATATAAAATTATAATAATGCTAACCCTCCAATTGACCTGAATTAGTTTTTCACTGAACAAGCTACCAAGCTTGATCAGATTCACGTAGCCATGAATGAGAATATGGACTGTATAGCTACCCTTGAATAGGAAGTTCATGGTCATGTTGAGGAGAACATTTATAATGAACTTGAAGAACATTCAACTGAGTAATATAAGAGCCTAGGAAAGAGGAGGTACCTCAAGATGTGAGAGCACATGTTGTCAAGATTGTATGAGATATGAAGAAGGTTAATCCACCTAATTTTGATGGAATAATTTTGGGATATGGAGCTTAAGTATGGCTAACTACTATGGAAAAGTTTTTAGAGATTTATAATTAATATGAGGTTACAAAATTAGTTTGGGGAGCTTACTATTTGGCTAGTAAAATAATTATGTGGTGGGCAAACAAGAAATTAGAGATGAACCTAGAATCTACCACCACCATGTAGGAATAGTTTGTGACCTTGTTCAGATCACAATGGTTGATCCAACTCTATTTTGACCAAAATATGATAGATTTTTAGAATATGAAATGAGAATAACTTTTAATGAATGTGTACTAGGATTAATTCACTAAGCTCCTAAAGTACTTTTTGCAGTATCAAGTAGATGAGAGGTTTCACATTAGGAAATTTATAATGGGATTAAAACCCCAATTTGGGTGTGAAGTAGATGTGCATGGGGTACCTATTATGGATCAAGTATTTGAAAAGGTAGGTAATTAGGATCATAAAGTTAAAGTCACTTACTCAAGTCAAAGATAAATTTAAGAAAAAGTTTGGAGGTCCTAAAATGACTTTTAAAAAGAATAATTGGAAGAGTGGAAACTCTAAAATCTAGTTCAAGATTCAGAATGCCAAGTTTAGCAGTGATTTAGGGAACATGAAACTAGGTAATGGTTTCAAAGGAGGTTTCAAAGAGAATAAACAATATGAAAGGAAAATACCACTTGGTAGATGCTTCATTTTTGAAGGTTATCATTACACTAGGGAACACACTCAGGGTAAATTAGATGGTATAAATAAAGGTTCTGCTTTATAGCAAGGATATTTCTAGTAGAAGATTCATGTAGCTATTGAACATTGATAAAATAAGTTCTAAGCTTCTCTTATTGAGCTATCAATTACTTTATTTGGTCAACCAATTTTAATTTTGATTTAAATTAGATATACTGAATGTTTTATTGCTCTTATTATGCTTTAAAAGTTATGTAGGAAAGATGGTGTTATGGCAAATGCATGGTTAGTTCAATACAAGAATTAATTCAAGGTTAAGGTTGACAAATGTTTGGTTGAAGTTGAGATCAAAATAATAGAAGTGACTATGGTAGTGGATCTATTTTAATCTCCTTTGGGGTCATATGCCATGATCATAGGAGTAAATTTGTTAGCTCAACATAAAGCCAAGGTAGATTTTTTACTTAAAAGGTTTGAATGTCTGGATACTTTGGGTAATGAAACCCAAATTTAGGGAGTAATGAGGGATCTTAAACTAAGGCAATTCTTTGCAATTCATTTGAAGAAAGCTTCGAGGAAAGGGTGTCAAGCATTTATTATGAAAATAAATGAGATGGAGGAATCAAATGAGCCTTTTATTGAATATTATCCTTTTTTCTAGGATTTTTGAGATGTTTTTCTTGAAGAATTGATGGGTTTACCTCCTAAGAGAGAATTTTATTTCTTTATTGACATCATTTCAAGGTCTGAACCATAGTTTAAATCTCCCTATAGAATGATGACAATTGAGTTAGTGGAGTTGAAGGATCAACTTCAAGAATTGTTTTCTAAGGGTTGATGTGACCAAATGTGTCACCATGGGGTACACCAGTTGTGTTCATAAAGAAGGATGTAACCCTTCACCTATGTATTGATTACATGATGTTGAATAAGGTAAAAATAAAAAACAAGTATCCTTTACCTCATATTGACAATATTTTTGAGCAAATACATAGAGCTTTAGTTTTCTCTAAGATTGATCTTCAAGCATGATATCATTAGTTGAGTATTTGTGAGGAAGACATTATAAAAACAACATTACAAAATTGATATAGGTATTATGAGTTCATGGTTATTCATTTTAGGCTAATAAATGCACCTACAACATTTATGAATCTCATGAATAGTGTGTTCAGAGATTATGTACATCAATTTGTGTTAGTGTTTTTAGATGACATCCTCATCTATTCACAATCTGAGGAGGAACATCTAGAGCATTTAAAGTTGGATCTACAACAATTGTCGAAGCATAATATTTTAGGGAATATATCAAAGTGTGCACTATTTTAGAAAAAGGTATAATACCTTGGGCACATTATACCTATAAAAATAATAGCCATGGATACTTTGAAGATTAAAGCCATAATGGAATAGATAACACATAAAATTTTCCATTAAGTTAGGATTTTTATGGGTTTGGTAAGATATTACAGGAAGTTTGTTCCAAAATTTTCTAAGATATCAAATCTAATTACTTTTATTCAATAGAAAAAGAAAAAGTTCATGTGGTTAGCAAAGTGTGAGGAGGCTTTTTAGGAGCTAAAAAGAAGACTCACCTTAGCACTAGTGTTGAGATTTCTTGATCCAAATGGTTAATTTTTGGTGATGATTGATGATTCAAGAGATGGTCTTGGAAGAGTTCTCATGTAAGAGGGTTCTATTATATCTTATGAGTCTATAAATTTGAAATCATATGAGGTAGATTATACCCCACATAATCTAGAATTAGATGTAATTATTCATACCTTATAGGTTTAAAGGCATTATCTATTGAGAAAACTATTTGAGCTCAAGTTTAATAACTTAGGACTCAAGTATATCTTCACCCAACATAATATGAATCATGTCAAATATGATGGCTATAGTTCTTATCAAATTATGATTTTGACTTTAATTACATAAAAGGTAAGGAAAATAGGGTTGTAGATGCCCTTAGTTATTGAAGGTATATAATATATTTAGGTACTATCAGGAGTACCTTTCATAATCAAATGGTGAAATTCTCTGTAGGATATGAATTTTATAATTAGGTAAATCTATAATTGGTTTAAAATGCTTAGGATCCTAAGTATGAGGGGTTTAAATTTGAAGATGATGGTTTATTCAGGTATAAAGGATGTATTTATGTACTAGATAAGGAGAATTTAAGGGGTGTAGTACTTAGGGAACTACACAATACTCCTTATTCAGGTCATCCCAATGTGACTAAGCTCTTAGTAGAGATGAGACCATTGTATTTATAGAAAGGAATGAAGAAAGATGTAGCATATTTTATTTTTTAATGCTTAAAATGTCATCAAGTTAAAGGTAAGCATGTAAATCTTGTTGGGTTTCTATACCTACATATTATACCAAAATGGAAGTGCCAAGTCATTAGTATGAACTTTATTTAAGGGTTGTTGATTTCTCAAAACTAAAACAACATTATTTTCATGGTTGTTTATAAACTCACTAAGGAAGCTCACTTCATTCCTAGTAACATTTCAGATGATGCACCTATGCTTATGAAGAGATTCATAAAATAAATGTATAGGTTCCATGGGTTTATAGAAAATATTATTTTGGATATGGACCCTAAAAGGACTTCTAGATTTTGGTTGACTCTTAATTCAACTTTGGGTACTTAGTTGAACTTCAATACAATGTACCATATAGAAATAAATAGACAAATAAAGAGGGTTAATTAGGTGTTAGAATATCTTCTAAGAATGTATTGCATGGATCAGTAGTACAGGTGGGAATAATAAATTCCATTAGTTAAGTTTGCCTACAATAAATCATACCAATTAACACTAAAAATGGATTTATTTGAGGCATTATATGGAAGAAGGTGTAGAATACTAATAAGTTGGGATAGGTTGGAAGATAGGGTAGTCTTTGGTTTTGATATGCTTCTTAAAATGGAAGAGTAGATTAAGTTAATAATGTAAAGGTTAACTGAAGCCAATGATATATAGAAGAGATACACTAATTTGAAAAGAAGAACAAGATAGTTTTTAGTTGGATATAAAGTATTTCTATGGATAAAACCATAGAAAAACTTGGTCAAATTTGGAAAATCATCCAAATTATCTCCTAGATATGTGAGACCTTTTGAGGTCTTATAAGTTGTCAATCCTATGACATACAGGCTTACTTTTCCATCAGATTTAAAACTCATGCATAATTATTTCCATGTTTCCTATCTTAAAAAATATGTTGATGATCCTTCTCATGTTTTAGATTGGAATGCTTTACATGTTATAGATCCCAAGCTAGTCATAGTAGAATTAGTCAGAATAGTTGACACTCACAAACTTAGTTTTCTTAAAAAAGAAGTGTCATATTGGAAGTTTCAATGGGACTAATATTATGAATATAGTGCTACTTGGAAAGATTATGAAGAGTTTCATAAGTTGTATCCTCATTTTTTTGCTTAGTAATTTGATGGGTATTATGTTTATTTTTTGTTAAACACATTTATTATAGAATTTGCATTAAAATAAGTGTCATTAGGATAATGACCCAATTTAGGTGGGAAGGATGTTACATATTGATTTTCCTCTAGAATTGTTATTACTGATTCTATGGTTAGTAATTAGTTTACTTGATGTGTTAATTAATTGTAATCATATGTATGCTAATTATGGGTAGTGTTTATTACTTATGATCATCATAGTTAATTGTTAGTTAGATGATTGTATTATGCTGGTAAATTTTAACCATGATTATGTAGTATATTCTATTATAGTATTTTATCATAGTTTTTAAATGATATGGTTTAACCACTATTCATTTGTACTGATGTGGATGAAAGATGGATTTCACCCTCCTGACTATGATTGAGGGAGGATATCATTAAAGAGGATGGTCTAGATGGAGACTTGTGAGGAAAGAGAGAATGAAAATGTAAAACACAACACACACCACACATAATAGTATTTGTTTGTTAGTTTATAGTTGATTAATACTACTTGCAACATGATTTTGGTTACTAATGTGTTTCTATCTTGAATAAGTGTGACAAATGTTGGATGAGGTAAAATGAAATATTTTAATGAGTTTACTTCATATATATTTGTAATTGTTGTAACTTGTGTTTTAGAAGTCCTTGATTGCTCTTGCTATGATATGGGGTCTAATTCTACTGTCTTGACATGGATTTTGTTTTGTCTAATAATAATTAGTATGGACTATGTAATAGAATTATTTGTAGGATGATTAACATGTTTTTATAAAATATATTTATTATTATAATATTTTCAAATAAACTCTAGGACATGCTTTCATTTAGTGTAATCCATTGCTAAAATCTAAATGAATTTGTTTGTTTTATTGATAAGGTTGTTTAACCTTAGGCATTAATAATGTTTTAAATTATCAAAGGCATGTTTCAAAGTCTTAATGAGGTTTAATATTTTGTTTAGGTATAAAGTTTATTGTTTGTTTAAGGATAAAATCATGGTCAAAGGAATAAATTAAACTTTTTTGAAAGCATGATTATCATATGAAGTCAATATACTTTTGAATGATCACATTTTACATGGTATGAAATAACATTGTTTAGTTAATGAAATCATTGGGTATTATTATGTTTAAAATGATTATTTTATGGGAGAATATATAGGGAATTAGTGATAAAGTCATTGAGTTCTAGACTCTTTGATTCATTATGAAACACATTGAATTGATTTTTGGTTGCATGACATATTCATTTTGGGTGTTTCAAATGGTTAACTAGAACTGTGGAGATTTTGTGGGAGAATCATGCCAAAAATTTGGTGAACTAGTTGGAAGTGGAGGGAGATAAATGGAAACCAAACATTGTGGAGAAAGTACAATAGAAGAAAATAGCATAAGGAGAGATCGAGAGGAAAAAAGAATATTTGAAAAATTCAAATCAATCTTAGAAATAATGATTGAGGTAGGGTCTATTATAGATTATTGTTCTAGTTTTGAATTCTTAAAATGTATAGTGCTTGCCATGAAAATTTACTAAGAGAATATTATTTAAGGTTTAGGATTATTTTTTAAAAGTTAAAAAAAAAAATGGTCGATCATATGGATGGGTACATCCCATCCAGAGGGTCAAGAATATATCCAAATCCTCTTCTTTGGAAACAAACATGTGTGTGTGAAACCCATATTCACAACTAAGTTTTTTGAGAGATTTTAAAATATTCTTAGATATGTTTTTAAATATATATTTTTTGATATTAAAATATGCCTCTATTTTTATCTACTAAGTTTAAGGTGAAATGTGGATAATGAAAACCGAGATTTTTAATTAGGGTTTTCAAAAAAATTATAATGTCTTTAAAAATTATACATGACTACGTGTATTATTTATTATGGTTAAAAAATGGAATTAAACCCATAAATATACTAGGGTTTTCTAAAAATTTGGGGAATTTTCTCAGACAATGATATGGATAAAATCTAGAATAACTTGGTAGACTATAAAAAATATATATAGTTGTCTTCTTGTTGTATGATTAAAGGTTGATACTTGTGTTTTAGTTTAAATAATTATTTTATTGGTTTGAATCAAACCCTTAAAAGGGTCATCCATATAATACTGTGCATAGTGGTTATTTGGGTATGATTTACAATGATAGGATTTGATATTTTTAAAATTAAATATATAAAAGAGAGGTCATATGTATAAGAACATAGGGATGGGTTTGACCCATCCATAGGGTCAAATACATTGCACCTCAATGTTAAAACTTAGATGGTAGAATAATATGTTTAGATGTGTGTTTATATCTCATTATTATGCATGGTTTTGCATTTAGGTCAATTTGGTGAAATATGATTGTTTAATACATTGCCTAGACTGGATAATACTTTGTACATAGGTCTTAATTTTAGGTGAGGCTAATAGGAGTTAAACTAAGCATACAGAATGAAGTTTGAATATATATATATATATATATATATATATATATATATATATATATATATATATATATATATATATATATATATATATATATATATATATATATATATATATATTCAAACTTCATTCTGTATGCTTAGTTTAACTCCTATTAGCCTCACCTAAAATTAAGACCTTTGTACAATATATAATATATATATATATATATATATATATAAGTGGATTGTTTTAAATTTCTTGATTTGAAAAATTAGTTAGATGTTTGATTATATTTAAAGGGATTCATTGAAATATTTTTAGTGGAAAATAATTAACGGTGAATGCTTTAGTGTTTACTAGTTAAAGGATTGACTATATTTAGTCAAGACTGTAGCTATCAGTTAGATTTGGAATGGATAGGAAATAGAATTTTTGTGTTTATAATTAATATTGAGCCAGTTGATAGGATATGGCTATAACATGATCAAAAATATGAAAATATTATATTATATGCATTATATATATATATATATATATATATATATATATATATATATATATAGAGAGAGAGAGAGAGAGAGAGAGACATATATATGAATGATTGGATAAACAAATACATTTATATGAAACTGGGTGGAAGTCCGAATCTATTTTACTACATGATTGAAAATGAGATAAAATTGAAATGGTACTTAATTGAGTTTAAAGATACTTTGAGTTAAACAATATTTTGTGATTTGGTTTATGCCATGTGAAACTTTGTTTGATAAGTGGAAATCTTATTGATGGATATATGGTCAATTTAAAATCAAGTAATTATATGTTGTTATTAAAACAAAAATAGATTGATAGAAGACATTTTAGTAATAGGTATGCATATAATAGACTTATGTAACAAGATACATGTTGTTTTAAAATGGTTATGACATGCTTGTCTTACAATCTATTGTTATGAATTTTATGATTCCTATCACAATTATAAATATTCATAAGATGTATTTTAAATATAGGGTTTCGTTGTAGTTATAAATGCTATGGTATTTTGTAAGGGAATCTATAAATTAAATCTATAATTTTAGTATTAAATGTGTTTGGATATAAATTTGATAAGATTGACACTAAATAAATAAGTGAGAGAGACTTCAATAATTTACTTAGTGTCACTAATATTCATAATTGATGTAATATAATTGAGTAGTGCGTGTGAAAATGATTGATCTTAGAGATATTAAAACTTTATAAAAATATTGGCCAAATTAGTGTTTATTTTTTGGACATTGTCATTTCACCAGTTTGATTTAGTTTGCATGTATTGCACAATATCTTGTTAGAACATATTTACTTATGGTATGTTGTATGTGATAGTTATCTTACAGTACATGGGTTTCTAGTCGACTTTCTCAATTTTTGCAATATCACTCTCTAACCATCTATGAAGGGAGGGACATTCCCTTGTTGGAAGATTGTGTGGGGGATTAATGGTCCATGGTTGGTGTGGAAAATCAACTTAGATTATACTCTCCCTCCCCTTATATCAGTCAACCAATAGAGGCTTTACTCAGGATTATTTTTATATTTTAATGAGTTCATTATGACTCATATATTCTATGGAACATTGTATTATTATAATCTGATTATTTAGATATGTATTATTATATAGTTATACTATCTAATGTAAATTATAAAACAAGAATAATTGGATATAAATTATTTGTAATTAATGAAATATTTAATCAATAGTGGCTAATTTATTATCATGGATATATATTGCTCTTTATAAGTTAGATTTATGAAAGCAAATCAACATGCTTAATTCTGATCACTAGCTAAATGAATAAACACCTAAACCTTATGGTTAATAGTTTAGTTATCTTGAATGATGCATTTAACTATGGATCATTAATTCTATATTAATTTCTAAAATAAATTTATTTTTTAAAACCCAACTCTATTTAACCCTGAGGGGTTGTTACACCACTAATAGTGAACAAGAAAAAAATTGTGATTTACCAAGATTATGGACCCTTTAATTTTATGGGGCCCATTCTAAACAAGGTTTAGGATCAATAATTATTTCAATTGGTCTAGAATTAAATTGAAACATGATCACATATCATTTACAGTTCCCTTGAATTGATAATATTATAAAATATGAATCTCTAATCCTAGGTCTAAATGTTTCCTTAAAATATAAATTCAAATAATTAAAAATGTTTGGAGCCTTATAATTAGTAGTTAATCAAGTCAAAAGTAAGTTTAGGTGAAAATTGTCTTACTTAAAGAAATATAAAGACAAATCTTGAGACTTAATAGAAGGATTTGATGCTTTTAACATTATCCCTGTTCCTAGAGAGAACAACCATATTATATATTCCTTGGCAGTAAAATGTGGTTTTTGATCCCTTAAATAATTATGAGTTAAAAAAATTATCAATCAATTTGATTGTCAATCCCTTAGTACCAACTAATATTTATAATTTTATAACCTTTAATAATGATGGATATATTGTTTAATTCATGAACAATTTTGGTGTTTTTGATGCACAAATTATAGATGAAAAAGGTTATGGATTACCACATGGATAATAATTGTGAAAATGATGGAATCATAAATTTATGTGAAAAATAAATCCTAAAAGGAATGGTTTCATTAGAGAGGGTATTCAAATTATACAAGCTAAAGATATAAACAACCAGAACTCATAAACTATCAATCCACTATCATAAATTTAAGATCAATTGAGTACTATCACAATGTCAATGTTGGCCTTGACTATCTCAAGTCACAACTAGAATAACTAAGATAATTAATCTTACAATATAAGGATGTGATCACTTGGACATATGATGATATAATTTTTTTTAACTCAATAATCATAACACATACCATTTCACTCAAGGAAGGAGAAAAATACTTTAGGTAGAGAAAACAACCAATCAACCCCATCTTAAACCTTTGATTCATAAATTAGATCAAAATTTACTCTCAACCAAGATTATTTTTCCATTTCATTATGCTACTTGGGTGGCTAACTTAGTTATTATTTGTAAGAATGGTGGGAAAATTATTTTTTTGTTTATTTTAATAACCTAAATAAAGCATTAGATAAAGACAATTATCCTTTGTCATCTCTTGATGAGGTGGTTCATATGGTAATATGTCCTAAGATTATGTTTTTATTAGATGGATTTATAGGGTATAACCAATTTTTTGTTGACAAATAATATAGGGTTATAACAACTATCAAAATTAAATAGGGAACATTTTCCTAAAAGAGAATGCCTTTTGGTTTAATTAGTGTAGGAGTATCCTTCTAATGAGATATGTATTTCACTTTCCAAGGTCTAATTGGTAAATGCATAATTATTTACATGGATTTCTTAATTATTTTCTATAAGTGTTGGTCAAACCATATAATTCACTTTCATAAATTATTAAATAGGTGTAGAAGGTATAAAACATCCTTAAATTATAATAAGATCATTTTCATCATCACCAAAGGTAAGGTCTTGGGATACATTATCAAAAAGGAAGGTATTTCTATTTACTCTAAAATAACAAAAGCAATTTAATAAATCCCATTTCATAACAGTAAAAAAGAATTGAAGTCTTTGTTTGGAAAAATAATTTTCATATGAAAATCAATTTATGGTTTTGATGAGATTTTCAAACCTCTTAACATTATGCTTAGGCAATATAAAAAAGTGGACTAGATGCCTCAATCCAATCAAAATTCTAGGATTTATGTAGGATTTAGTTATAATTAGTCCTAATCTTACAAAGGATTTATATCTTTATTCCTTTACCTCAAATTATACTATAGTATATGTACAAACACAAAAGGTTGATGTTGAATAAGATAACATTTATTTTATATGCACAAATATGAAGGAAGCATAATTGAAATATTTCATCTTGCACAAATAGGCCTATGCTTTATTAAAGGCAAAAAAAACATTTAAACACTACATTGTTCATTATAAGGTCCATGTTATTTTACCATATCCCAATATGAAGCTCAAGTTAGGACATACTAGACTTTGGGAACTGTTGACCATTTTTTGCCCAACAGGGCAAAAAATTGGTCCCCTTCTTCCCCTACTATTTAAGGCCAATTCATTTTTTGATTTTGCACAAGTCCAGGAATTTCTACAGACTCTACAGGTCCATTTCTACGGACTCTACAGAGCTTGGTTTTCTATGGACTTAGCAGGTGAAATCCTTGGCAGATGAGAAATTAGTTTAGAAAGTGCTAGGGTTTACAAGGCTCTTTTGGGCCTTCGTCTGAAGAAAATTTGTAAGGAAGGTTGGAATCTTCAAACCATTGAACCATCACTTTAGTTCATAGCCTTGGTTTAATTGATAGTTCAATTGGCTTTGATTCAAAGCTTTGGTTCAACACAGATTTCAATCGACAAAGTTCAATAGACTGGTTCAATGGTTTAATTTAATTGGTAGTTCAATCAACCTTGTTTTAGGCCTTGGCTCATCATTTTAAGTCTATCGCTTCAACTTCAAGCCTAGGTTCAATCTTCAAATTCATCTCTTTGGTTTAACAAAGAGTTCAACGGCCTTGGCTCAACAATCAATGCATAACATTAAACTATTAAACCGGTTTAATCACTTGGTTTAATCACTTGGTTCAATGCCCTAGTTCAACATGTAGGTGCAATAGCTAAGGCAAGTGAGAAAAGTTCAAAGGCTTGGTCCAATCGGCTCAGTGCATAGCGTTGAACCGTTGAACCGGTTTAATGCCCAGTTCAATGCGATTGGTTCAAAGGGTCAGTTCAATGAGGTGCCCCCCAAAGCTGAAGGGTAGGAGCCCTTGCAGAGGGAAGTCCATGTTCAATAAGCCCTTTCAGAGGGAAAAGTCACTTCAAAGAAGCCACAAAGGAGGAAAGCCCATAGAATTTGGAGGGGCTGCCCAAAAGACTAAAGCGAAGACTAAAGCATAGAAATTTGGAGATGACCAATTCCCATAGACTTTTTTGTCTACAGGAAAAAGTCCAAAACAATGCAGGGACCTGCCAAAGATCCAAAGGACTCAAAGGGCATGTGCCCTTGTGGGGGACTCTTGGCCAAAATAAAGGGGCACTTTCCAAAGGCTGAAGGGTCACCTCTCCTTTGAGAAGGTGCTAAGCAAGAAAACCTGAAGGAAATAGCCAAGGATGTGATGTCTCAAAAGCTATCAACTTTAAGAGGGAAAATTATTCATTGGTTTTCAAGTGATGATGGGTGTGAAAATGTCAAATTTAAGCCAATAAAAAGGTCATTGTTTTTCAAATGCCCAAGTGCCAGCCATGAAAGGAGCCCAAGGAATGCAGTGACCTACCCAGAGATAGCCTGAGGGCTAAAAAAGACAAAAGTGCCAAGTGTAGGAGTAGGCAGATAGTTTAAGTGGTGAAGGGAGGTGTCGATTCAATAAATTACTCCAGTAGGTGAAACAGTGTTTGTGAAATGACCATTAGAAGGTGCAAACAACCAACTGTGTGACCCATTTTCTTCATTTCACATTTATGAGCAGACAAATCACGTAGGTGCATTCAAAGAGCAATCTTGATTAATGGGGAAACAACATGGCCTATGTCAAAAAATGCCTAAAGTCAGAGCAAGGGCTGACACAACATTTATGTTTAAGTAGCCTACTTTTCCTAATGCTCGTAAGGCACATGGGTCACTTGTAAAAAGGGTGCCAAAAGGCCTCCTTTCTTCTTCTATATATTAGATACTTGTCATTTGAAAAATGATCTTCCACATTTTGTAAGGTGTAGCTTTGGCAAATTTTCACTTGAAACAATAAATGCATTTTTTACCTCTATCCTAGTTAGCTATCTTTGTGTATGTCCGAGTGTTAGTTTGTGTTTAGTCATTGCTTCTTGATGCTTCCATAGGTTCAACACCAACATACCTAGTGTCTATAAGGTGCCATTTCTACAGCTGACAAGGAGAGCTATATTTGGAAGTGCAAAAATGGAAGAAATTACTATACAGTTTGCCTTTCACAGCACCTTTAGTGAATCTCTATTTTCCATTAAAGCCTCCCTACCAAGTTTCTTGCAGCCTGGTCCTTCTGCTAGTTTGAAGTGTATGTATGTGCTTGTCTGATTTTAAGTGTGAGTGTGAGAAGGTCAGATCATTTTGGTGCATCACCTCCTTTAGAGTAGTTTATTTTCTTGCAATCTTTCTCGCTTTTCATCCCCCCGTTATATATATATATATATATATATATATATATATATATATATATATATATATATATATATATATATATATATATATATATACACACACACATACGTTAGGACTTATTGAAACAAATCAAATGCATCAAAGGAAGCTATCCCTTACCTAGAGACTCTCCCCTCCAGCTTTGCCAGTCCCACAGGCGAGAGGGGAGTTTCCATTGTTGCGTGTGGAAAGGCGGGAGTTCAACCTCCTTGCCCTAGGTGCAATCCACTGTGTCAACAGGAACATAGAGGAAAGTGGATGTCTAAGATACAAGAGTATGACATTAAAGATAAAACAACCAAAATGGTCAGAATAGCTGGTCTCACTAAGCTAATCACTTAAGGTTGATCCCATAATTACCATGATGAAAATAAATTATACCTAGAATTCCCCACTAGTGGTATGAACACATCATTCATTATATTTTATATGAATCATGTCCTCCTAAACTTAATAGATAATAGAGGAGAGGCCTTAGACAAAAGGCCTTCCATCATATGTTGGTGAAAGTAGTTTTGTATCAAAAAAATATGAAGGAATCTACTGTAGATGTGTAACCAAGACAAAATCTAATGAATTCATGGAAAATTTTACATAAAAAGGAAATAATCACCATTTAGACAACACAAAAATTAACAAAATAATAATAGCCAAGTAATATTGGCCCATAATATTCAAATATTTTCACAATTATGTTAGAAATTGCTATGAATGACAAGTATGTGACAAAAAAGAGAAACATATGAAACTATGCCTTTGTATCCAGTAATTGAGAACCAACCATTTAGCCAATGGGGATAAAAATATCTAGTTAGGAATATCACTTAATGATTTCAAATGGAGTTGAGGTGAACCACATCTATGTGATCCCAATGATTGGAAACTCATTATTATGTTATTACTAATGCTCAATCTTATGTTTTTTTTTCTAAAAATCATTATTGTAAAAAAATTATCTTATGAATTTTTTCTTTAGTGATAGGACTAGGACCATTATTGATATATATGCATCTATTTTAAACATTCAAATGATGAATATCTTAATTAAAACATTAGAAACATGAAAATCCTTTAGATGTTCATGACTTAATGTTTTTTCTTTCTCAACTTTCATTATTGAAATTATATATGTTTGAGCTTTCATGGTTATGGTATGAATTCTGACTTTCCTATGTGAATTAAGTTAGGTTGATTAAATTATGAATCTAACTGATTTATTTAGTTAAATCTATTAATATAATTATTATAGGTGGAAGTCCTTTCATTATCAATTCCATATAAAGATTCAACATACAAAAAGTGATGTTATAGAAATTATATTAACTAGAATTGTTTCCTTAGACTCTTCCATATTTGTATTAGTTTGAGCATATGCTAAACTACCTAAATATAGGTAAACCACAATTGAATTCAAACATTAATCCATTCAAGCAAAGTATCATAGTGAAATTTGGAAAATATTCTTTTGTTCCCTACTCTTTTCTCTCTTGTTATGTTTCTTTATTTTATTCTCACTTAGTCTTTAGGCATCATTGTGAATATTCATTTTGGAAAAAATTGGCAATATTTCAAGATAAGGTCAATTATGATTGTAGGATCGATCTCTCTAAGTGTGGTAATATTTGCATTATTCATTGAATTATTCTAAGCATACTACATAAGATATTTTAATACTTCAATTCATGCCTTTGGTTGTCTCTGACAATCTCAAAATGAGATGGTTTAATTCCATCATTTTTTTGGTGTGAATAAAACCCAAATCAACTTCATCCAAAATAAGTCCAATTATATATAGAAATTACTCAGTGCATATATTCAATTTTGATTCATTGTCAAGCATTATGCCATATATAAATTCTTATATTTTTACATCCCAATTCTTATCTAGACTTGATAACCTATTGATTAATGGATTTTATGGTTATTGTTTGGAAAATTAGTATTTTGATAAGCTATATTTCATATACTAATGTATGGATAATTATATGCTTATTATTTGCATGTTTGTTAACTTGTTGAGTTAGCTATACTTTTAAGTTATGTACTTGATGATCATGATTATTTAGCTCATTATAAAAATATGTTATGGATTTTATCTTAATTTAGGCTAAATACCTTTGTTTTTCTAAGGTGGATGTAGGATAGAGTTCATTCCTCAAATTATGATAAAGAGAGAGCATCATCAAATAGGGTAGAGTAGATGGAGGTAGTTAGGGGATGATAAAGTGAAAACAAAGAACCTAACACACACCATAAAAAATAGAATATGCTTTATCATCATTATTATATTTAAATGGCTTGTAGTTGATTTCAATTGTTTTTATGCTTGCTACATTTGAATATGGTTGTGTGTTAAAAGTGTATGGTTTAAATTATTATATGTTGTCTTAGCTTATTATATGTGATTATGTTACTTTAGGATCCTTTAATTTCTTTGCTACTATCGTTGGGTTATGTGTGATTAATTCTACAAATGATCTTCCTCCCTTGAATGTTAATAGGCTATGTGAATGTTTATAGAAATATATGTTAAACATTGAAATAATATTTATAGAAAATTAGTGTCTTATTTATTTAATAGATTTATATAGAGAAATAGGGGACTTTTTTGCATTGTGCGATAGATGATTGTGAAATGGACTATGTTAGAAGGTGTGGGTTAAGTTGAATTTGGCATGATCATTGTGTTTAATCAATGTTATAATGTTTAGATTATTATGGTGGTAAGTCAATTTTATTATTTATAATGTTTGAAATGATTATTATTATTATTATTATTATTATTATTATTATTATTATTATTATTATTATTATTATTATTATTATTATTATGAGGAAAGTTTGAAAAACTAGGGTTTTTTTTGGTGTTGACTTGAGTTATTCGTGCAATCATGTAAAATAAAATACTTCAGTTTTGGGTTACATGGACTATTTTCACTGAGCTCACATTTAGTCTGGTGGAGGGATTTTAGGGTTTTTTAACATGTAGGAGGATAAGATGGGGGAAATTATGTCTTCATATAGACATGATGGACAAAGGAAGAGAGGAAGGAGAAAAAAAGGAGAAAAGAAAGGGTTTGAGGAAGATATCAAGGAGCAACACCAATTTTGACATAGCTGTGCATTTCATTACTAGGTAGGGGTTTTTGTTGGTTAAATTTGTATTGAGTATTTTATGAATTAAATCAACTAAAAATGGTAATTTTTTTTAATAGGGTTTCATTTTTAATTATTTTAAAAGTGTAAAAAACTAAGGTTATATACCTAGCATTGGGATTGGCTTGGTCATCCACAGAGCCAAGTATATAACTCTAAAAACCCTAGTTAAATGGCTATGAACTTTGAATGGGTTGATAAAATAATTAGCTAAGTTGTAATGTGAAAATTTTATGTAGTATATAAAGACTATAAAAATGAAGTAATTTAGAATGCGATGTGTAAACATTTTTTAGTTGAGTTTAGAAAGTTGAAAACCCTGCCAAAATACCTAGGGTAAACTCATGAGTAAATGAATGTAATAGATCATTTTAAATATAAATCTAATTTTGGTTTAAGCTCAGTCTTTTAATAATATTATTAAATCATTCTTTCCATATTTAAAGATATATTGGGTTGTTGGTATGTTTAAACTAAGTCAATATTTTAGTAATAATAACCCAAGTAGGGTACAACTAAGAATGTAAGGTCAAACTCAGTCTTGTAAAAATAGTATTGAGTCATCTCTTTCTTCATACAAAATACATTGGCTTGTTTTTATGAATAAACTAGGTCAAGTTTATTAAACTTGAGTTAGGTTATGGATGGGTATATAAGGTTAAGTTGAGATGAAAAATTTATAGGAATAACTTAAATTGTATAAATATTCATAGGTATATTCATATATTTTATTGGATGAGTTATTTAGTGACCTATTAATATGCATATATCTATATGTATATATACTACATTTAGGTATATGGTTTTTATATTACATTTAAGGTTTTGATTTTAATGTGTTTTGAACCCTTATAAAACATTGAATATGTGACTGTTGAGTGAGTGGGTATCTATAGTAGTTATATCTAGGAGTTTTATTTTGTGTGAATGGGGAAAAGATAAAATTTTTATCAATAGTTATGTTTTTTAAACCTATTGACATGTTTATATCTACGTATTTATAGACTAAGACTCATTATACATTTGAGACAAGTTGTGGACCTTATATTTACACATAATATTAGATCTTTATTGTATTTTAAGCCAAAATAAATTTGATATGGTGACTATTAGGTGATGAGTATTCATTACAATTATATTATGGGTTACATTTTTGTGTGAATGTGAAAATAGATAAAAATTCATAGTGAATATTACTGCTATGTAAACCTGATATGAATAATGAGGTTTATATTTAAGTGAACATGGTATGACTTCATACAGCCTATTGAGATATAAATGAATGTATTCATTCATATATATATATATATATATATATATATATATATATATATATTTCAATAAATATATGAATGAATACATTCATTTATATCTTAATAGGCTGTATGAAGTCATACCATGTTCACTTAATATAAACCTCATTATTGGTTCTATTTAGGACTGTTTACCATTCAAAATAATAAGAAATTGTCAGTTAGTTATACATAATAAAATATAGCCATACTTTAGTTTATTATTTATTATATTTTGGAAAGAATTTAATATAATTATATGTTTGATATACATATAAAAGCATATGTGATACTCATGAATGATAGACTAGAGATTGTTCTAAACTAAGTATACCATGTACACATGTGCATTATCAGTTGGACAATCAATAAAGTTATTTAATCAATATGTATGAGTGCATTTTATTACTTGAGTTAAAAAGGATATACTTTGATGTGAAAATAATATAATCAATAAATTTTAAGTATGTAGCAATTGTGAATAAATACAAACCATATTAATATTGGTTAATATTTGAATAAGATTATAGATGCTCTTGAGTATATGGAAATAATGTGATTTTAAGATAAGGTTGTGAATAATGTTAGATGGATGAATAAAATTAAGATAAAAGTGTCATGTAAATACTTTAACAAAACTTGAAGTATGATGCTTAGTTTTACCTGAATAATATGAATATTTTAAAATCTATTTATATAGCTAATATTATGTTTTAAATAAATTAGTTGTTTGAAACTATTATATTGCATTTGATGGATTAAATACAAGCCTTTGAGACATTCTTATATTAGCACATAATATAGATACTAGTAAGGAAAAAATCATTATGAAATTTGTTGGTTTTAGTGTTTTTAAATATATGAACCAATTTGGTATCAATGACCCTAAATAAGTGAGTGAGATTGATTCCACTTAATTAAAGTCACTAATATGCAGAAATGGTGTAATTCGATTAAGTGGTGTGTATGAAATTTATTGATCCTCGAGATCAAGTAAATATAAGAAAACTTTGGCCAAAGTAGTGTTTATGGTTAAACATTGTCATTTCATCTTTTTTATTTAGTTTACATGTTTTTAATGATATCATGTTAGAATAGGTTTCTTCATGATATGTTACATGTAATAATTATCTTACAACACATAGGTTCTAGTTGTCACTCTTGATTCTCACATCATCATTATGTAACCATCTATGAAGGGAGGGTTATTACCTTTATGGGAGATTATGTGAGGGATCTATGGTCCGTGGTTGGTGTGGAAAAGCACTTGGATGATGTTCTCCCTCCCCTCAATAGTACTTCACTAGTGACTACACTCATCATTAATTTTGGATGATTTAAGTTCAATGAGACTTCCATGCTCTATGGATAATTTTATAATTGTAAATAATTATTAAACCATGTATTATGTTAAAAATTTATTGTTTTGTTATATTTTACCACTACAACAGTTCGCTATAAATTTATATTAGCAATGGTTGAATTTGTAATTATACATTTATGATTTAAATACATTGTTTATTTTTATAATCATAAGTGTACATGATTATGTGATCATCAGCTAAATATATTAGCTCTAAACCTTGATTTTGGTTAGATTAAAACTAATGTATTTAGTTAAAGATCACTGTGTTATGGTTTAAGTGTGATAGAATTTGTATATTGAATTTGGGTAAATGTTTTTAATTTTTTTAACCTTATTCTAGTAAAAATTATTGGTGTTGTTACATTTATAAATAGTGATCTATCATATAAATTATCATGTGGCATATAATCTTCAAGGATTTTTTTGAACATATGTTTCCTTCTTGATTGAAGCAATACTCTAATAAACCATTTAACTGATTTGTTTTCATTTCATAGGCACATTATTATGCTTTGGATTTTTACCATATTTATTTTATTATTATTATTTGATTTATCCTTGTGAGTATATTTTTAAGATATCGTACTTGAATTTATATATGTATCATACACTTGAATTTGACCATTACTTAAATTCTAAATCTAATTTTCAAATTGATACATTGATATATAGAGTGCCCTTAAAGTCTATGAAAATCACAATATGTATTATCATAAAAATATTTATGTAATGGTCTTGAAGTATACAATTTAACTATTGGTGGTAAAGCTATCATGTTGCATTCAAGTAACTTAAGGCATTTTGTGGACTTTCACTTAATCTTGTAAGTTATCTAAGCTCATTTTGAGGTAACAAAATTTATATATGGTTTATCTATGTAATTGACTATCCTCTTACATTATTTTTATGTTAAAATTAGTGGTCATTTATTTTAGACCTGAAACTTGGTTTATTTTGAAAATTTGCATGACTTGGAGCATTGAACTCATATTTAAGCATATTTGCCTCTTAAAAATGGATCTAAAAGTTTCTAAATAAATGAAAATTTTAATTATAAATATTGACAAGTT
>JARHVA010000321.1:1900000-2275000 GCA_037957365.1 Torreya grandis
ATTTTTATCTTATTCCATTTGAGATCATTTTACATAGGAGTGTCATGGATCTGATTGGTGGTGTTATTTATGGATGTTTTTGTGTTTTCCTATTGGTTCTACCCTACATGATTTGATTTATGCATTGTTGTTGATGGTGCTTGAAGTTGGATGCATTGCACACATTTCATTCTTTGGCATCATGTGACTTTTATTTTCTAATATATTTGAAAGCAATATCTAAAACAATAAATTTGATTATCTTATTGTCGAAGACAAATTTTGCTTGGCTAGTTGTCTTTTTGTAGATGTTAGTGATTGTTTATCTATGACTAAAATTTTATACAAAAGAAGAAATCGAGATGGTATGATTGGATTATTGATTTGAAAATATTTTCATTAATTATTATTCTTACACCTAAATTAATGAAAAAGAGAAAATAGATTTATTTTGTTATATTGGGAACTTGTATTGTGAGGTGTTAACATGAATTGATCAGTCTTTATATGATTTTCAATGCATTCTTTGTAAGAGGTATTCAACTGACACACACCCAGACACACACACACACACACACACACACACACACACACACACACACACACACACACACACACACACACATAGGTATCTATGTTTATTTTGGCCTTAGATGTTTGTACTCAATTATGGGAAAATGAATGGATTGAATTTAATAGAATAACCATGATTAGATGAGAGTGGAGTATGTTTAACTATTTCAGATCATCCTATTATTATTATGTGTGTTGATAATCTTATCTTACAAGAATTATTTGGCATATGTATATGGTCCTTTTTCCTTGAGGGTTATGTAATAGCTCATTGCTAATTTTATCTTTTGTAAAAAGATAGTTGCAGTAGTAGGTATTATGGATGCCAAAACTATTTGATGTGGATTAAGTTCATCTGATTACTATTTATTTATTTTAGAATGTTTATTTGGGAGGAAAAATCACATTGTTAGTTTTAAGCTAACAATTTTTTCACCCCTTTCAGTGTAGGGATTGTTATCCAAGTTGGCTCTTCCTTTAAGAAGTTCGATTACCTATTTATCTTTATCCCTTGCTCAAGTGTTGTATTTTTCCATTATTAACCCATGAATGGTTTTGGGGTGGTAAAGTTGTTGGTTGAGTTATTATGATGTTGAATAATTACATTTGGCATATATTAGATTGAATTCTTAATTCAAACATTTGTACTTGTAAGATAACACAACGGTTTCCTTGTGTTTACACCTTCAGGCTTGTATTTATATTCTTATGTTAAAACTACCAACTTATGAGGGTTATTTGAGTTATTGTATCAACCCTCCTCATATAATATTGGATTTGGTGATGTGGCCTATTGTTTGCAACTACATGTTGTATTATGTAGTATTCATTTTATAATTATAATCAACATCCTTATATTAAGGATTATCATGTAACATTACAACTATATATTTGAATAATTCAACCTTGAACATGGTTAAAATTAAGTTGTTGTAATTTACTTATGTTGAGGAGAGACACCCACGTGGGTTGGTAATTAAGGCTATATTAGCCATGTCTTGAATTATTAAACATATGTGTTACTGTCACTCCTTTAGCCTTAGCTATCAAATTATGTATGTGTGGGGACTATGATATTTAATTCCTGTTGATTAGTTGTGGTGTGCTTGAAGCATTCTGGTTATATTTATAATAGTAATCTTTATCTTGGAGACACTTATTGCTTAAGAAATTAAGTGTATAGATTCATTTTATATATGTACACATGCATGTTGTTCATAAGGACACACCATACTATTAAGTGATGGAAATTATATATGGCAAACACACTATGTTATGGCCTTGTGGAAACTTGTTTCTTGATGCTATTTTTAGAAGTTTCTATTTCCACATTAGCTTATGAATACAACTTAATGGATGTCCTTGTTTTATGTCATTACCTTTGCTAATATTGAATGTTAATGTAAATGTTTTCCATTTTGGCAGTGTAAGCATGAAGACTTAGATAACTGGAAAGTCAAATAAATAGTTTATCCTTAATTTTGGATTACATGAGATCAATCATAATAAATTATTATTAAATAGAATTGTGGGTTTGAGTTTTCAATCTCAACATTATTTTATTGGAAAATTACTTTTGGTAGGTATGGATTGACTATGTGCAAAAAATATGGTACCTGGAGATGGTTAATTTTTAATACAAACCATAGCTGGCCTAAATTTATTAGCCTGATGTCAAAATTTGACCTTCCAATAATACATTACTCATTTTGTCCAAATCATTCATTATTTTTAATTCAATGAGTTGGAAAGAACTATTAGTGTGAGGACACTTAATTGGGAATTCATCAATGAAATTCCAATTGGGTAACACAATTAATGCTGACCCAATGTAACAACTGGTATTTATTACATGTTTGGTAACAATTCCATATGGATGAATCCTTGTTGTATAATGGGACTGTTAAGGGTACTATGACCTTTTTATTCATATGCACTATGGCTTGGTGGATGTCAAATGTTCATGATTGGAAATTAGGATTATGGATATCTCTTGCTATGATAATTATTTTTTATTTTGTTGGGGATATATGTGGTAGGATGATTTTTGCTAAGTAATGAAGAATGGGTACAATGACCCATAAGATTAGGGAACAATGGCACCATGACTTAATGGGGAAAATTTTGATTTGGACCTCACTTATGTGAACATAAGGTTCTATGTTCATAAGTTTTATGTTGGGTCACCTTGGTAATGGATCGATGTTAGCTACTTGTGGACCCTTGAATGTTATAAGGTTGGTATGATCCAAAGCTTGGATTTTTGGTAACTTGGTTCCCCTTTTAGGACCTATTTTTCATGTTATGGTACCTTATATTATCATGATGATATAATTAATCATAGCTAGTAGATGAATCACTATTATACTAAATATTACATTAGGTCCTTAACCTTGTTTAAGGATATCCAAGAGCTTGAGAAAATCTTCTTGCCTTGTGAGTTGCCAAGTCATAACTAGGTAAGGTTGTCAGATGATTATATTGGGATAAAGATCCCTAGGGTATCCAATGGAGAAACTGAGTGTCTTATAAGGTTTGAAGGCTATTATCATGGACCTACACACTAATACCCCTCAAATTATGTACCATCCTTTAGGCAACCCCCTTTTTCTATGGAATCCTCTAGTGATGGTCATTATTACATAAGCATCTCATTAACCCAATCTATTTATGTTTTTCCTACTTATCTAGTATAGTGCCATGATGACTACATCATGCATGATGAGTTGTGTAGTGGGTTCTACATGTGGTTCTATTACATACTTTGTTAATAATTCTTGATTTTTGGGGGGTTATTTCATCTAGTATAAGATATTGTGTTTGGATTATTTTTGAGAATAATATTTATTTTCTATCACTTATTATAATCAAAGTAGTTATTAGTTCATTTTAAAACTGAATTAAGTTGTTCTTGTTGTTGGGTTACTACTCTAGGTGAGGCTTGTAAATAACAATGTGCCTAATAGGTTATCCTATGATTCATAAATCAAGGATAAGGTCAAATTGGATAATGCTATTATTGAGAAAATTTGAGGGCTGAGTGTCCTAAAAATTAGGAAGAAGTCCTCTTTAGGGTTGTAATAATTTGAGAAGCCATTCAGGGCATGATTGGAAATAACAACATATGTTGAGTAATCTCAAAAATGTTTCTTAGAGGTTTACCCCAATTTGAGATGGGTTATGAAAATGGATTGGACTACATGTGTGGGTGTTGATTTTGGTTAAAAAAACATCAATGAGCTCAAGAGGTTCCTACCTCCTACTTACATAGGTGAAAAAGCTATTGATGCAACTGATGCATGAGTGTGTGTACACATGCACATATCATCCTGCAAGGTGTAATAGCTAAAGTGATGGAGTTGGTGTTGTTGTATGACACTAAGATGATTGAATTATGATTTTTACATGACGATTATTAATATCTACCTTTTCCTTGGTTGGGTTGACCCTTCTCAATTTTAATTATATTCAGGCAAGCCTCAGTTATCAACATAGGCTTATAAGGGAAAGTTAATGGGAGATAAGTGATAAATACTTATCTATTAGAATAAAGGGAAATAGTGTTTGATATATTTTGATAGGTTGTATGGGTGACCCAATACTAGACACTTAGAACATTATAACCTAGGAGGACCAAGGGTTTAATTCTAACCTAGAGAGCTAGATTGGGTATAAGGAGCTAGCCTTCTAAGGTAAATTAACCGAGCTTGTGTTATCCTCTTGATGGGTGAATGTGTTGAGCATTTGATGGGCTAAAAATCATGAATGGTGATGATAACCATTACTAGACTCATAGGTAAGGCTACTATAATTTATTTTTCATTAAACTGAATATCTAGTTTGGTTTTTAGAAAGAGTTTTATGTTGTAATTTAGGAACTAGCATGCCTCTTGTAAGTTGTATGGTTGTAAGTGGATCAAGAATATCCTGATGGGTTTAAGATGTTCCTAGTTGGGCAAGGCCACTCCAAGGCAAGTTTTCCTTTGGGTAGCCATGGTGGTAAACCTTTGTAAAGTTATGTTGAACTGTTACATGTATAAAACTATTTTATTAGCAATTGTATATATATATATATATATATGTCAATTTAGTTGACTGATTTATGCCATGATAGAGATATGAAACTTAAATAGCCTTTTAAGGCATCATTAGACTCTCTATGGTTTGGTAGGAACATCAAAGGACCACTCATTTTCTGATTTTATTAGTATTCATTGTGGATAAGTTATAAGTTTATCTAACTATAATTGTTGACTGTTGAGGCAAGCAATTGTAAGTTCTTACTTGGCTTGTGTATTATTGCACCAGATGGGTTGCATCAAATAAATAAATTACTAAGTATTATGTTTAATGCTTGAAAACATTGTTTTATTCCAAGTAATGGATTTATAAGCTTGTTGTTTCCAAAATCAGCTTAGCCCGATTTTGGAAACAACCCCCTACAAAACTTGTCCATTTCATCTTTCATCTCTCTAAGTTTGTTTTCGAGACGAGTTTTCCTCGTTCTCATTTTGGTCCAGCTGATACCATTCAAAATTAGTAATGTCTTTTCATCTCATTTTCCCCAAAAATGTCAAAATCATTACGGCCTCAATGTGTTCAGAAGATCAATGCCTGTCTCTTTCAAAGTTGGTGTGTCTTTTCTTCCATTTTTATGCACAGGCAGCAAAATTTGCCACCAGTACATTTTCCCTTTGAGATGCGAGGGTGGAAATTTTTGTTGCCCCTGCATTTTGCCTGCAAGGGTTGCAATTTTTGTCGCCCCTACATTTTTGCCTACAAGGGTGGTAATTTTTGCCACCCCTGCATCTGAATTAACCCGAACATGCAAGGGCGGTGAATTTTGCCACCCATGCATGCCTCAATTTCCATGCACAAAATTTATTTCCATATGCGGTGGGTTGTTGGGGTCATTTTTCACCCCATATAATCTGATTTGGGCCTCATTTCTTCTCATTCTTCCTCCTCTCCTCCTGCCTTTTGCATCTGGGCAATCCAGTGAATGAGTCGAAGTGTGTTCTTGCGGATTTAAGCTTGCCACGTGTGCAGATTTCCAGGTTGGTCATGTTTTTAATGTTTATTTTCTTTTATTTCCTCTTTCTTTCTATCATTTTTAGATTTGGATGTTGTTAAGTGTTTTATTCTTCTTTTATTCCTTTCCTCCCTCCTGCCCACAGTTTTCCTCTTCAACCTATTAGGGTGACGAAGTTTGCCGGCCCTCTTGCCCATGTTCTTCTTCTTAGAACCAACACAGGCAGTGAATTTTGCCACCCATGCCTCTGTCTACCATTGCTAAACCTACACAGGTGGCAAATTTTGTCGTCTGTGTTCTCCTTACCCTTGAGTTGCATCGGTGGCAAATTTTGCCGCCGATGCAGCCCAAACTACAGGGGAGGTGAATTTCACTGCCCCAACACTTTTCCATCCACGACATGCATGGGTAGTGAATTTTGCCACCCGTGTAGGCCGACCCTACAGGGGTAATGAATTTAGTCACCCGTACACTTTTTAACTTCTTCATGCAAGGGCGGTGATTTTTGCCGCCCATACATTCCTCCTCTAGATTTTTCTAACTCTAGACTTTTCCCCTTTTTTCCTTTCTTTTCCTTCCTTCCTCCTTTTCTACCTCAGTTTTTGACCTGGCCTTTTTAAGTGCCCTCCCTTGGTCATGATCACTTGATATGCTAATTTCACAACTAACTCCCTTTTCCCTAATTATGTGATCATGGCTACAATTCTTTCTGAAGTCTCTTGCTCATCAACACCCATCTAATCGAGACCAGTTCCAATGTCAGAAATGTCTCCCATAAAGGCAAAGATGATGAAGTATAAGTACCAGGGTGTCTTCCCAATCACTTCGGTCACCTTCAATGTCGATGAAATCTGGGACACTAAAATTGGCCACGTAGATATGGCTGAGATCGTGGCTCGAACAAAGGTGACAAACCCAAGCTCTGAGATAAAGAGGATCATTGAAAGCAACATCCACTTGGTTGCCGCTTTCCCAATGGCAGCACATCATACAAAATTTGTCCTTCAATGTGCTTGATTTTACAACAAAGAGACAAGGTAAATCTCAGATGCCAACGGTAATGTGATAATTTAGTTGGATCTTGAATTTATCAACAAAGTCTTCATGTGCCCTCCCGCTACTGAAGTACTAAAGATTGACTTCGTAGAAGCCCAAAAGGAGTACAACAAGGACCCTGAAAGGGCAAAGAAAGTCATGAATAACAAGTGGCTTAAGGCACCTATAACTAGTCTATCTAGATGGCTACAGAACTTCTTGAGGAGTGATTTTATTGAAGAAGTTGGTGACTTGATCACCCTTCTCAGTAGAGTGCAAGGCCTCCCATCTTTCTCATAGTTCCATGAATGGATGTACCCATTCATCAAGATCATCCTCTAGGGTAAGTAGGTTATATTTTGGGGTGAAAAAATCAACAACACCCTCCATGAGCAGCTAACTAAGGTACAAACTTCTTCCAAGTTCTATATAACTTCGTACCTTATGTACATAGCTGCCTCGATGCAAACTTTTTTGGGTTTGACAATCGAAGGGGATAGAAAGACCACCCCGATCTACTCATATTAACTCCATTTGATACTTCAAGGGTCAACCTACCATTTCAAAAGGGTAAATGATGCTTTCTTTGCTATATTTTTATGCCTCTTCGATCCTCAACTTGAGTAGAAGAGAGTGTCTGATGAAGCTTGGATAGTCATCAACGACTATGGGTGTATGTTCTTCCAATTTCTCACCTTCTACTATCTTTGGGTTCGCTTTTTTCAAGGCTACCCCTATATGCTCCCCAGATTCCCTTTTGACAAGTTGATTCTAATGGAACTTTGTCAACAATTGATTGTCATGCATACTAGGAAAATAGAGCTGAAAAAGCCAAGTTTCAGGTTTCTAGTTGAAATTGGTAGGTATTTTATTGTGACAACAGCCAAAGCCAAAGTCATGGAAATAGAGATGCAACTGGTCACTCTGAAGTAGTTCAAGAGAAGGGACAAATTTAACTATAGGGGAGTCAAGGACAAAATTAGGCAAAAGACGTAATTCCATGAGCCCATGATTGAGGACATCTAGATAGACCTGAGGATGGTCAAAGAAATTAGAAAGATGGACTATTACAGGCTGACCCTAGAGCAAATTGAGTATTTGGGGCTTGCAGAGATTCCCCCCAATCTGGCCGATGATGGGAACATTATCAATAGCAGGTACCTGGCTAAAAAGGTTGTTGGCTCCCCTCTTCCTCCAACTCAGTGGTCTCAGAAGGAACTAACTTCTCTGAGGAAAAGATTTGAACCAATATTGGCTAACACCAATGATTGGTTAGCAACCAAAGGGATTGTACTAAAAAAATTTATCATGAGATCAGAGGCTGAGTTTCAAGCAGAGATGAGGAAGAAAGTAGAAAATAGGACCAAGAACAAAGGTGATGTTTCTTCCCCATCTAGGCCTCACAAGCCTAGAATCATCTTTGTTTCTAAAAAATCAAAGACTACTGAAGCGGTAGTTAAGGGAATTACAGAACAGAGCCCTCAAGCACAGGCAACCCAACCAATGGAGACAGATGACCAGCCTTTAGGATAGCCAAGCACTGAACCTCTACCTTCACAAGAAGAAGCAAAACTACTCAAAAGCGTCTCTCCTTCTCCACCTCAGTCTCCTATGGCACCCCCTTCTCCTCTCTCTCCCATTAGTGTCCCTTCTTCTGGAGCCACCTCTCCTTCCAAGGTTATATTTGGCAATCTTCAGGGTGCTTCTAGAGGTACTCACTCCTCTAGATCTATTTCGAGTTTGTCATCTCCTTCTTTCAATCTAGGAGAAAGTTCTGCAAAAGAGCCAAAATCGATGGCCGATATAGTTTTGCCTCTTACTCCAACTGTGACCACTATGACCACTAGTAATGTAGAAGCTGCCACAGTAACACCAGCTAAGGGAACCATTGCTATGATAGGTACTTCTCTCCCACCATAGATGTCAGCTATCACACCCAAAAGAAAGAAGTTATCCATCTCTCTAGATGACTTCGATTTTGGTAAAATAGTGCTGGTGAAAGCTAAGGCTCCTAAAAGGCCAAGGATCCTCTCAAAATTAGTTGAGGAAAAAGGACATAAATTTTTGAAAATTACTAAACCTCCATAGGATGCAACCCTTGAGGGTTTTGAAATGAGCAGCTATTCCATCTCTTGTGTTGAACTTGGCAAAGTTACTCACGAAGGTGTGAAAAGTGATCTTCAGTCTGCTATGGACATCATGGTCCAAAAATTTGACCAAGAAAAGGAGATGAAAGATTATTACAAGGCCAAGATAGAGCAGCTGACGATAGTAATAAGGAGGTTCACTCTTCCCCCTAAAGTGGCAACTCCAGAGGCCTTCTCTATAGATGACCCTATCATTCAAAAGGTAGAGAAGAGTTATTTGAAAGGAAAAGTCTTAGAGGACTACGTTGAAAAAATGCATACTCAAGGAGTTTCCTTGCTTACAGAGGTTGCTAAAAAGATAGACAAATTGAAAAAGGTGAGTGCAAATTTAGATGGCCTTCTCTCTCTTATCTCTCAGGAGGTTGATAGTTCAAAAAAATATCTTAGCAAATGGAGGGAGATGAAACATCTAAAGAAAAACACCTTGATATCTATCAGTGTTATCTCCAATAAGGACTCTTATGTTGAGATCAAGGAGTCACTAATATACAGGATATAGATACTCAAAGATTTAATTGAAGATCTCAAAGCTTCCAAGGATGCTAGTGAGAAGAGCGACACAGGCCTACTTAATAAATTGGAAGAACTGCCCTGTAACCTAACTTCTAGGGACAACCAATTTCTCTCAACTGAAGAAATGATCCAAAGTTTCAAAGGGATGATTCAAAGAGATTTTGAAGAAAAGGCCTTCTCAATGACCTCTGTGGACAATATCTTGGATACTCAGCTGACTATGGACAATCTAAAATCTAGATTAACTGGTCATGCTAAGTCCATCACAGCATTGAAGGATGCCTTAATCAGAGCCAGAGTCATCTCCAAGAACATGGTTGCGCCAGACAATATAGGAATTTAGGCATCCATTACTATGTACGATGCTCATCTGAAGAAGTCTGGCATCAAGAACTAATTTTTTTCCCCCTTCTCTCTTCTTCTTTCCTTATGCACTTTTGTCTTGTGAAAAGTGCATGCAATTTTGTAATATGTAATTATATGTAAAAAGTTTGGAAAAATATCTCAAAGTCAAACATGAGTCATCTTTGACTAAGATATTTTTGTATTTTATTATTTTCTAATTTTTGAGAGTTTCTCTCTATATATAGTGGAGACCTCTTTTGTAAATGGATCTTGGATAATAGAGAGCAAAAACTCTGCCAAAATTGAAACACTTTTTGAGACTTTGTGCTCAAACTTGTAAATCATATTTTGTTAAATGAATGAGAAGTAGGTTTATTTCAGACTTTGTGTTGAAATTATTTGTGTTATTTAGGAAACAGTTCTTATGTCCTTTTTCCTGGTAATATCTTGTTTATCTGATTTAATAAGCAAAGTGGGTGTGTTAATATTATTCGAGGGTGTTTCTAAAAGGTAGAAGAGAGAATTTGAGCTACTTTTATCTTTATGATTCTGTTATCTTTTGTAGTTTCAAGCAAAGACTTTGTGCTTCATTTCACTCTACAGTTACGCTTGTTCTGAATCAGTGAAGGAGGCTATGGAAGACTTTGTGCTTATGTGGGTTTTTTTGTGAACTTTTGTTATTTACTTCAAGTGATTTCCTTATCTACATTGGATACTATTCCTGAAAGAAGAGGAATGTTGTTGGCCCATGACTAGGATTTCTCCCTCTTGCTCCTTGTACATCAGCTCTAAAAAAGGAGAGGTGGATGCCGTTATACCACCCCATGTGTTACTTTCTGCTTAATTATATATATATATATATATATATATATATATATGGAACCTCCCTTTGATGAGAGGAGAGATTTACCTCATCCAGATATGGTAAACCCACACTTTTCATGTCGTAAATCTCTCTATGATGTGGTTGATATACCCATTTTGTCATCAGTTAGTTGATGACAAAATATTCACCCAACAGTTTTTTGGCAACTCTACTGGGGAATATGAACATACATTTTGAAGCCTCAAGCTTCAACTTAAAGTAGTTTCAGTTCTTTTTTCATTCAAAATCTGGCAAATCCATGCTACACTAGAAGCCAGAGAGCCAAGGGTGTTTTTGACCCCATGTTTGAGTTGGCACAATAGAGCAACTTTGATCTCTTTCTTCTGTCACCTTTCCTCCAATGTTCTAGGAGTTTTCCTCTTAACCTTATTAGGTCACCGACCCAAGGTAGAGTTTCTTTTCCTGTTATTAATCATGCCCTACCTATAAATACCTCACCAAGGTTTGTTATCCCACTATTTAATTGTCCTATCATAATGGCTCAAGGTCCATGGGGCAATTCCTTTGGTCCTCTTAATTTGACTCCACCCTTGCATGAACTACCTCGTAGTTCTAGGAAAAAATTTCTTAAGTTTTTTGGTGGCGGCAAGGTTCATCTCGATGAGCATATCGCCACTTTCTCCATAGTATGTGGTGTAATTGGTGTCAAATTTGAAGATGTGGCAGTGAGACTTTTCATGGAAACCTTGTAAGGCACTGTCACGGATTGGTTCTACCACCTGCAGGCTGGGTCAGTGATCGACTGGGACACGCTCAATGCCAAATTTGAAGCTAGGTTTAAACCTACTAAAGATGCACACACTTTGTTAGCTTAGCTAACACAGATAAAAAAAGAATCCCAGGAACCTATGAGGGATTTCATAGCTAAATTCAACAAGTTGAGAAATTAGATTCCAACTGTAGCTCAGCCCACGCCGGAAAATCTCAAATGCTTTTTTATCAACTCGCAGCTTCCTGAAGTAAGTTTTCTATTGAGGTGAGCTGGTCCTATGGATTTAGCATTAGCTCAAAATCTGGCTACTGAGATTGAAGATGATCTTATCTTGGTAGGTAAGATCAGAAAAGAACCTAGTAAAAATAGATTCCCTTCATCTGCTGAAAGCTCTTCTACAGGCACTATAGATCTTATGATGCAAAAATTGATGAATGAACTGATAGCTTTGAAGAGGCAAATAGCCCAAAGTACTTCTACCCCTACCTATCAGGATATGCCCAGGAGAACATTTCAGAATCAACAGTATCAGGGTAATGCTACCTGGAACCAAGGGAAACTAAATCACTTACCTCCTCCTCCAAGGAAATTGGCCATTAAAGCAGCACCTGCCAATTCCGTGGTGGGTTACCTAGAGGCTGAACATGACTATTCACTCCAACCTCAATTGGACCAACAAGATAATGCTAATCTCTTCGATGAGTAGGAATAGGAATTAGCTGGTGACTCCAATATTAGTTTCATAGATTACTAGGATGAAACTGGAAGTAAAGGAGAAGGGTTGGATGGATCCTATGCTATTTTCACTAGATCTCAATCCCAGTCAGGTCCACAAGCTTATAAAGGAAAGGCAGAGGAAGAACCCCAACCAGTGGTTTTCATCACTAAATGAGGGACTCCATTGCCTCCATAATCAAAAGATCAGGTAATTCATAAAAAAATAAGTATCTTCAACCACCCCATACCTTCTCCTTCCTTGTTCAGACCAGTGCCACACCTACTAAAACTCCAGATGATGGACTCTCTTCCTCTATCTCAAGCTCTTTTGAATTATTTGATATAATTGATCATGCTAAAAAAACTAAAATTCAAATGACAGAAATTGAATATTTGAGGGCTAACCCAGAACAATTTGATAGGTTGGCAGAATATGTAAAAAACAAAGCCGTCCTCATAAGACAAAATTCTTTAAAGGTTGTTCATGATCCCCCTAAAGATAAACCGGCCCAAAACAATCTTGTTGTGACTCCTCCTATTGCTCTCGAGAAAATAGAGCCTTTCTATGTTTCCCTACTAATAAATGGTTATAAACTGAGTAATTGTATTATAGACTCTGGAGCCTCAGATAATGTCATGCCTATGAAGGTGGTGGATTTTCTTGGCTTAACTTTGACCAAAACTTTTGGGAGGTGTTTTTCTATGGAAAATAAGCAAGGTTTCCCCCTTGGTCAGATAAAAGATGCTCAATTTGCTTTTGCAACTTTTCCAAAAAAGTGGATAAAAATGATGGTTTTAGTGGCCGATGTTCCAGCGTCTTACGGCATTTTACTCAGACAAAATTTCTGCAAAGATGTTGGAGGTGAGCTAAGTATGGACTTGTTAGAAGCAAGAATTCCAATTCAAGGTGTCATGAAGAAGTTGCTTCCTAAAAAAGAGGCAAGGTATGTAGTTACCCGATCGTCGGTACCGAAAGCTCAAATTTTATTTGAGTCCTTAGGCATGGGCAACTACTTCCTATCTATGGATGAGTTCCATGGGGCATTTGATGAAACTCTTATGGGTGATAACTTGAGATTGTGTTCAGCTGACACAGCGAGAGAATCGATAAATCAAAATGAACACATGGAAGAACCTCTTTCCCCAAACAAAGGAGTTTTCAAAGGAAAAATAGCATCTAATGAGGTATGGACCTTAGAATTTGATGGCAGCTACTCTTCCACTGGTTTGAGAGCTGGGGTTGTGTTGGTATCTCCTCAGGGAGACATTATTCCTTTATCCTACAAATTGTAGTTTAATAATACCAACAACATGGCTAAGTACGAATCCCTATTGCTTAGATTATAGGCTGCCAGAGAAATGGGCATTAGGTTACTCCATGCTAAAGGGGATGCTGAGTTGGTATTCTACCAGGTGAGGAACCTCTATCAGATGAAAAATGAAAGGTTGCACCACTATCGCAATCTGGTCTAGGATCAAATTGAAAATTTTGATGCTTTCAACATCTCCTCCATTCCAAGGGAATTCAATGATCGAGCGGATGCATTGGCTATCTCTGCTACCCTCTTAGTCCCTCACCCAGACTTTAAGGGAGATAGGTACACTATTGAACTGGTCTTTCAGCCAAGTGTACCTGATAATGCTAGCCATTGGTAAGTATTTAACAACGACGATCAAATCATCACCTTCTTGGAGCAAAAGGACGGTTTTGAACAACTGTGTTTTGAAGGTAGTGAACTCCAAGAATGTGAAGCAACTCTCGAGTCAAACACGAATATAGGTGAGGATTTCCTACAGCTTAAGGGGAATAATATTCCATAAGGCTTGGTTTCCCTAGAGAAGTTATTTGATAACCATGACAGGTTTATTAAACAACAACGAATAGATTCAAACTCCTCTCAAGATTTTGATCAGATAAACTTGGGAACCAAGCAAGATCCTAAGATGGTAAACATTGGGAAATGCTACACTCCCAAGGAGAGATTTAAGCTTGCTAGTTTATTTCATCAATATATAGATGTATTGGCCTATTCCTATGATGATGTAAAATCACTCAGGCTAAATGACATTCACCATGACATTCTTCTGAAGGCCAACTCTGTACCTTACAAGCAAAAGTCTAGGCAATATAACCCAAAAATCTCAGGTCCTATTTTAGCTGAGATACAAAAAATGCTTGACACCCAGATAATTTTCCCAATCCATCACTCAACATGGATTGCCAACATAGTGCCTGTCAAGAAGAAGAATGGTGAGATTCGAATCTGCATGGATTTTAGAAACTTAAATCAGTTGTCTTTAAAATATAACTACCCTCTTCTTATCATGGATCAAGTTCTGCAAATGGTAACAGGTTAAAAAATGTTATCAATGCTGGACAATTTTTTGGGGTACAATCAAGTCAAAGTCAAAAAAGCAGAGCAACATAAAACAACATTCACCACACCTTGGGGCACCTTCGCTTATCGAAGAATGACTTTTGGTCTGATAAATGCAGGCACCACATTTCAAAGGGCGATGGATCTCACTTTCAAAGATGAAATGGGAAAATTCATTGTAGTATACCTAGATGATCTGACAGTGTTTTCAAAGCATCATTCTGAGCATGTCCACCATTTACAAAAGATACTGGAATGCTATCGTTAGAATGGTATTTCTTTAAACCCAAAGAAATTTTTCTTTAGAGTAACTGAAAGGAAACTTCTCGGACACATTGTGTCCCAAGAAGGTATTAAAATTGATTCAGAGAGAGTCAAGTCCATCCAGAAACTTACTCTACCTACTAACAAGACCGCAGTTCACTCTTTCTTCGAAAAGGTGAATTTTCTTCGAATATTCATTCCCGAGTTTGCTGAAAAAACCCGTCACGTTGTCAACATGATGAAAGGCAATGCTACATTTAGGTGGACTGCTGAGGGCAAATCAGCATTCAAAGAAATCAAAGAAGTTATTACTTACGCACTAGTCTTGGTTTGTCTAGATTATACTAAAAGTTTTAAAATATATAGTTATGCTTTTGAGCATACACTATCGGCCATTTTAGTCTAGCAAAATCAAGAAGGTGTAGGATCTCCTATCTCCTTCATGAGTTTTCCACTCAAGGTTCATGAGCTAAAATATTCCCTTTTGGAGAAGCATGCATATGCAGTGGTCAAAGTGGTCAAGCATTTCAAGTTTTATATCCTGAACTCTCACACCGAAGTTTTCGTACCAAACACAACAGTAAAATCCATCTTGACTCAACAAGAGTTCGGTATGAAGAGAGGTAACTGGATTGCCAAGACTCAAGAATTTGATCTAGACATAAAACCTACCAAGCTCGTATGGGGAAAGGGTCTTTGCCAGTTGATCACCAACAACATTCTAGGTGAAGCAGAAAATGAAGTAGAGATTGAAGGTGTGCCTACGATCCTCTTTGTTGCAACTACTGATGAGTTGTACTCCGACATTGCTCATTTTCTGACATATGGTGAGTGTTCTACTCATCTTTCTTATAAAGAAAAATGAAATGTTAAATTAAAAGTGGTTGGTTATGTTCTATGGGATAATGGTCTTTACAAGAGAAGCTTGGATGGGGCATTTCTTTGTTGTGTTGATAAGGTGCAACAAGAAAAACTCTTAGAGTCTTTCCATAATTTGGCTTATGGAGGGCATTTTTTTACACTAGTGACAGTGCATAAAATTCTAAGAGCAAGGTATTATTGGCCCACACTTTTCCAAGATGCCTACAGATGGGTGCGTAGGTGTGAATTGTGCCAGTAATTCATTGGGAAGCCTAAGCTGGCTGCTTTGCCTCTCAAGCCGATAGTGATCGAGGAATTGTTTCAGAAATGGGGTATTGACTTCATTGGTGTAGTCAACTCATCTTCAAGTTTCAGACATGATTATGTCCTCATGACAATAGATTATTTTACTAAGTGGGTGGAGGCCATCCCAACCAAGCACGCTACGTCTGAAGTGGTGTGCAATTTTCTCAAAGAAAATATCATCTCCAAGTTTGGGGTCCCACTAAAGATTGTAATAGATAATGTGGACTATTTTTTATCACATAAAACTACTCAATTTTGTTTTTATTATGGGATTACCTTATCCCACACTTCAAATTATTTCCCTCAGGGAAATGGCCAAGCAGAATCGAGTAATAAGAACCTGGTCACTATTATCAAAAAGTTGGTGGACAACAATCAGAGGACATGGCAAAAGGCATTGTATGATGCTTTATGGGTAGATAGAATAACACCCAAAAGGGATATAAGTATGTCACCTTTCTATCTTCTATATGGATTGAATGCAGAAATTCCCATCACCCTTGAACTACCAACGCTCAGGTTAACTAAAGTAATTGAAGACTCAACCTTCGAAAGCTCAGTCGACAAAAGGATCATGTGTCTAAACGAGCTGAATGAGAAACGAGCTATGGTAGTGGATTAGATTATGGAGCATCAGAACTAGGTGAAGGCACTTTTTGATAAAAAAGTTAAAGTTCATGAATTCCAAGTCAGAGATCAAGTCTTGTTGTGGGACAAGAGGCGAGAACCAAAAGGGATGCACGACAAATTTGACTCCCTATGGAGAGGCTCGTTCACCATTCGACAGGTCTGTGGTGAGGGTAGCTTCTTGCTACAGTACCAAGATGGAATGCCATTTACACTACCTCACAGTGGGCAGCATCTAAAACTATTCAATCCTTAAAGCTTGGATAAGTCCATTTGTATATATGTATAGTTTTTACATTTTGTCTATTTTTCCTTTCATTTTTAGCTTGACTTTGTAGCCCAATGGCTTGGATGAAGGCACTTAGAGACTGGTTTCTACTCCCAATAATCGATTTGATTTAAGGAAGTTCCCCAATAGGAGCCAGTTGTTATTTCCAAAATTAGCTTAGCCTGATTTTGGGAACAACCACCTACAAAACTTGTCTATTTCATCTTTCGTCTCTCTAAGTTTGTTTTTGAGATAGGTTTTCCTCGTTCTCATTTTGGTCCAGCTGATACCATTTGAAATTAGTAATGTCTTTTCATCTTATTTTCTCCAAAAATATCAAAATTATTACAGCCTCGATGTGTTCAGAAGATCAATTCCTATCTCTTTTAGTGTTGGTGTGTCTTTTCTTCCATTTTTGTGCATAGGCGGAAAAATTTGCCGCTAATGCATTTTCCCTTTGAGATGAGAGGGCAAAAAATTTTGCCACCCCTACATTTTGCCTGCAAGGGCAGAAATTTTTTTTGCCCCTAAAATTTTGCCTACAAAGGTGGCAATTTTTGCCGCCCCTACATCTGAACTAACCCGAACATGCAAGGGCAACAAATTTTGCCACCCATGCATGCCTCAGTTTCCATGTGTGGCATTTATTTCCATGCACAGTGGGTTGTTGGGGTCATTTTTTACACCATATAATCTGATTTGGGCCTCATTTATTCTCATTCTTCCTCCTCTCCTCCTGCCTTTTGCATCTAGGCGATCTGGTGAACGAGTCAAAGTGTGTTCTTGCAGATTTAAGCTTGCCATGCATGCAAATTTCTAGGTTGGTCCTATTTTTAACATTTATTTTCTTTTCTTTCCTCCTTCTTTCCATTGTTTTTAGATTTGGATGTTGTTGAGTGTTTTATTCTTCTTTTTCTTCCTTTCCTCCCTCTTGCCCACGGTTTTCCTCTTCAACTTGCTAGGGTGACAAAGTTCACCGGCCCTCCTGCCTGCGTTCTTCTTCTTAGAACCAACATGAGTGGTGAATTTCACCACCCGTGCCTCTGTCTACTATTGTCAAACCTATGCAGGCAGTGAATTTCACCACCCATACACTTTTTAACTTCTTCATGCAAGGGCAGCAACTTTTACCACCCATGCATTCCTCCTCCAGATTTTTCTAACTCTGGACTTTTCCCCTTTTTTCCTTTCTTTTCCTTCCTTCCTCCTTTTCCACCTTGGTTTCCAACCTAGCCTTTCTAAGTGCCCTCCCTTGGTCATGATCACTTGATATGCAAATTTCACAACTCGCTCCGTTTTCCCTAATTGTGTGATCATGGCTACAGTTCTTTTTGAAGGCTCTTGCTCATCAACACCCGTTCGATCGAGACCAGTTCCAATGTCAAAAATGTCTCCCATAAAGGCAAAGATAATGAAGTAAAAGTACCAGGGCATCTTCCTGATCACTTCAGTCACCTCCAATGTCAACAACATCTGGGACACTGAAATTGACCATGTAGATATGCCCGAGTTCATGACTTGAACGAAGGTGACGAACCCAAGATCCAACATAAAGAGGATTGTTGAAAGCAACATCCACTTGGTTGCCACTTTCCCAGTGGCAGCACATCATATAGAATTCATCCTCCAATGTGCCCACTTCTACAATAAAGAGACAAGGTCAATCTCAGATGCCAGTGGTAATGTGATAATTCGATTGGATCTCGAATTCATCGACAAAGTCTTCATGTGCCCTCTCGCTACTGAAGTACTAAAGATTGACTTTGTAGAAGCCCAAAAGGAGTACGACAAGGACCCTAAAAGGGCAAAGAAATTCATGAATAACAAGTGACTTAAGGCACCTAGAACTAGTCTATCTAGATGGCCATAAAACTTTCTGAGGAGTGATTTTATTGAAGAAGTTGGTGACTTGATCACCCTTCTCAGCAGAGTGCAAGGCATCCCGTCTTCCTCATAGTTCCATGAATGGATGTACCCATTCATCAAGATCATTCTCTAGGGTAAGCAAGTTATCTTTTAGGGTGAACAAATCAGTAATGCCCTCCACAAGTAGCTAACTAAGGTACATACTTCTTCCAAGTTCTATATAACTTCGTACCTTGTGTACATAGCTGCCTCGATGTGAACTTTTTTGAGTTTGACAATTGAAGGGGATAGAAAGACCACCTTGGTCTACTCATATTACCCCCAGTTGACACTTCAAGGGTCAACCTACCATTTCAAAAGGGTAAATGATGCTTTCTTTGCCATATTTTTATGCCTCTTCGACCCTCAGCTTAAGCAGAAGAGAGTGTCTGATGAAGCTTAGATAGTCATCAATGACTATGGGTGTATGTTCCTCCAATTTCCCACCTTTTACTATCTTTGGGTTGGCTTTTTCCAAGGCTACCCCTATATGCTCTCTAGGTTCCCTTCTGACAAGTTGGTTCTAATGGGACTTTGCTAACAACTGATTATCATGCATACTAGGTAAATGGAATTGAAAAAGCTAGGTTTTAGGTTTCCAGTCAAAATTGGTAGGTATCTATTGTGACAGTAGCCAAAGCCAAAGTCATGGAAATAGAGATGCAGCTGGTCACTGTGAATCAGTTCAAGATAAGGGATAAATTTGACTATAGGGGAGTCAAGGACAAAATTAGGTGGAAGACTCAATTCCATGAGCCCATGATCGAGGACATCTAGATAGACCTGAGGATAGCCGAAGAAATAAAAAAGATGGACTATTGTAGGCTGACCCTAGAGCAAATTGAGTATTTGGGGCTTGCAAAGATTCCCCCCAATCTGGCCGATGATGGGAACATTATCAATAGCAGGTACCTGGCTAAAAAGGTTATTGGCTCCCCTCTTCCTCCAACTCAATGGTCTTAGAAGGAACTAACTTCTCTAAGGAAAAGATTTGAACCAATATTGGCTAACACCAATGATTGGTTAGCAGCTAAAGGGATCGTACTGAAAGAATTTATCATGGGATCAGAGGCTGAGTTTCAAGCAGAGATGAGGAAGAAAGCAAAAAATAGGACCAAGAACAAAGGTGATGTTCCTTCCCCATCTAGGCCTCACAAGCCTAGAATCATCTTTGTTTCTAAAAAATCAAAGACTACTAAAGAGCCAGAAGCAGCAGTTAAGGGAATTACAGAATAGAGCCCTCAAGCATAAGCAACCCAACCAATGGAGATAGATGACCAGCCTTCAAGACAGCCAAGCACTGAACCTCTGCCTTCACAAGAAGAAGCATAACCACTCAAAAGCATCTTTCCTTCTCCACCTCAGTCTCCTGTGGCACCCCTTCTCCTCTCTCTCTGATCAGTGTCCCTTCTTCTGGAGTTGCCTCTCCTTTCAAGGTTATATTTGGTGATCCTCAGGGCACTTTTGGAGGTACTCCTCGCTCCTCTGGATCCATTCCAAGTTTTTCATCTCCTTCTTTCAATCTGGGAGAAAGTTTTGCACAAGAGCCAAAATCAATGGCTGGTATAGTTTCACCTGTTACTCCAATTGTGACCACTGTCACCACTAGCAGTGTAGAAGATATTGTAGTAACACCAGCTAAGGGAACCATTGCTATGATAGGTACTTCTCTCCTACCATGGATGTTAGCTTTCACACCCAAAATAAAGAAGTTAGCCATCTCTCCAGATGACTTCGATTTTGGCAAAATAGTGCCGGTGAAAGCTAAGGCTCGTAAAAGGCCAAGGATCCTCTCAAAATTAGTTGAGGAAAAAGGACAAAAATTTCTAGAAATTGCCAAACCTCCATAAGATGCAACCCTTGAGGGTTTTGAAATGAGCAACTATTCCATCTCTCATGTTGAACTTGGCAAAGTTACTCACGAAGGTGCAAAAAGTGATCTTTAGTTTGCTATGGACATCATGGTCCAGAAATTTGACCGAGAGAAGGAGATGAAAGATTATTACAAGGCCAAGACAGAGTAGCTGACGACAGTAATAAGGAGGTTCACTCTTCTCCCTGAAGCGGCAACTCCAAAGGTCTTCTCTATAGATGACCCTGTCATTCAAAAGGTAGAAAAGACTTATTTGAAGGGGAAGGTCCTGGACGACTATGTTGAAAAAATGCATACTTAGGGAGTTTCTTTGCTTATAGAGGTTGCTAAAAAGATGGACAAAATGAAAAAGGTGAGGGCAGATTTAGATGACCTCTCTCTTATCTCTTAGGAGGTTGATAGTTCAAAAAAATATCTTAGCAAATGGAGGGAGATAAATCATCTAAAGAAAAGCACCTTGATATCTATCGGTGTTATCTCTAGCAAAGACTCTTATGTTGAGATCAAGGAGTCACTAATATATAGGATATAGATACTCAAAGATTTAATTGAGGATCTCAAAGCTTCTAGGGATGCTAGTGAGAAGAGTGACACAGGCTTGCTCAATAAATTGGAAGAACTGCCCTGCAACCTAACTTCTAGGGATAACCAATTTCTCTCAGCTGAAGAAATGATCCAAAGTTTTAAAGGGATGATTCAAAGATATTTTGAAGAAAAGGCCTTCTCAATGACCTCTGTGGACAATATCATGGATACTCAGCTGACTCTGGACAATCTAAAATCCAGATTAACTAGTCATGCTAAGTCCATCACAGCATTGAAGGACGCCTTAATCAGAGCCAAAGTCATCTCCAAGAACACAATTGTGCTAGACAATATAGGAATTCAGGCATCCATTACTATGTACGATGCTCATCTGAAGAAATCTGGCAGCAAGAACTGAATTTTTTCCCCCTTCTCTCTTCTTCTTTTCATATGCACTTTTGTCTTGTGAAAAGTGCATGCAATTTTGTAATATGTAATTACATGTAAAAAGTTCAGAAAAATATCTCAAAGTCAAAGATGAGTCATCTTTGACTAAGATATTTTTGTATATTATTATTTTCTAATTTTTGAGAGTTTCTCCCTATATATAGTGGAGACCTCTTTTGTAAATGGATCTTGGATAATAGAGAGCAAAAACTCTATCAAAATTGAAACACTTTTTAAGACTTTGTGCTCAAACATGTAAATCATATTTTGTTAAATGAATGAGAAGCATGTTTATTTCAAACTTTGTGTTGAAATTATCTGTGTTATTTAGGAAACAATTTTTATGTCCTTTTCCTGGTAATATCTTGTTTATCTAATTTAATAAGCAAAGTGGGTGTGTTAATATTATCTGAGGGCGTTTCTAGAAGGTAGAAGAAAGACTTTGAGCTACTTTTATCTTTGTGATTCCATTATCTTTTGTAGTTTCAAGTGAAGACTTTGTGCTTCATTTCACTCTACGGTTATGCTTGTTTGAAATCGGTGAAGGAGGCTATGGAATACTTTATGCTTACGTTTCTTTGTGAACTTTTGTTATTTACTTCAGGTGATTTCCTATTCTATGTTGGATATCGTTCCTAAAAGAAGAGGAATGTTGTTGGCCCATGACCAGGATTTCTCTCTCTTGTTCCTTGTACATCACCTCTAAAAAAGAGAGGTGGATGCCATTATACCACCCCATGTGTTACTTTTTGCTTAATTATATATATATATATATATATATATATATATATATCCAGTGTATAAATATTCATAGGGAACCTCCCCTTGATGAGAGGAGATAATTACCTCATCCAGATCTGGTAAACCCACACTTTTCATGTCGTAAATCTCCCTATGTTGTGGTTGATATACCCATTTTGTCATCAGTTAGTTGATGACAAAATATTCACCAACAAAGCTAAGTCTGGGTAGGGTTTTGGGTTGGAGTCTTTATTATGATTGGCTGAATTAAAACCATAAAAACCTAGAAGTGAATAAGTATTATGCATAATATTACTAAGGTTCTAAAAATATATGTATTTATATAAATTGATTCTTGGTTTGTTATTTATTTTTGGCCATTTAAGTTGAATTAAAAAGTTTGTGATTTTTTCACTCAAAAGGATAGAAGTTATTGAGTGTGTAGATATATATTTTAATTCAATGATGTGGTTATGCTGATCATGGGTGTGTTTTAATCCCATAAGGAGGTAGTGATGCCCATATATATGTTTCACATATATGTGATGATTATTTTATTTTTGGGTTGAGTTTTTGCATCCATGAGGATGTCATGATGCTCATGGTTATATGTATTTTACATCTATGAGAATGTCTTTGTTGATTGCAGCTATATCATGGTTATGGAAACTATGATTTCCATGATGGTGATGTAATATTCACTTGGAGTCTTGGATAAGTTCATCCTTTCCCTAATATTATGTTACACTAAAGTGATCATTGCTAGTAAACCTTTGACTTATTAGACATGAGTCAAATGGAAGAATAGTGATAGAGCTTGATGTTGCAATCATGAAACCATGTTTGGTGATCATAAGTGGCTTGCATGGGTGGCCATATTATGATGATTGAGGTATAATAATCTTGGGAGGTCCAAGGATGTAAATTAAGCCTCGAGGGCCTAGTGGGTGAATATGACTTACTTTCTTGGGCAAGTGAGGGATTTTTAGGGATCTTGTATTCTTAACGGGTATCGCAAGCCATCTAATCCATGAGGCACAAACTTTATTGGTAATTTTTTGGGATTCATAGATATAGATTTATGGATTAAATTGGAACACACCCTTCCTTGAAATAAGGTGTTTATGAACTTGATATCCTTGAAATTAAGCATGATGTTATATTCTAGATATTTATGTCATCTTGGATGACATTTAGACATCAGGTAGACCTATGAGGACCATGGACCTTTTGTATTTACTTAATAATGTGTTTAGGTGGTGTGATGTGATAATAACTTGGCCATATTTACCAAACCTCTAACCCACATATGTGTCATTGTATTATATTTTCCTTCAATGCATGTAAATTATTATGTGCATGCACATTTTATATTTTGTTGAATTATATTATTCATGTAGATTTGTAACTTCTTTATTTTGTGAGCATGTAATTAGTTTGTGGATTTACATATTATTTCCCCCCTTGATATCAATATTATTGTATGTATATGATTTTATTATGTGATTTGATCATGAATCACTTTTTGATGTAATTTTCCTTCCTGAATCAATGTCTATTAATTAAAAATCTGCTAAGGTATAATGAGTGTGTTGTTTAGTGTGATCCCACATCATTACTCTAACATTGAGTTTTGATGCAAGTAAGAATTTTAGGGTGAATATAACAATATATACATGATGATTATACTAGGTATGGGCTAGGGAGTGGAGTCTCATGTAAGTTAAAAAACTACATTTCCCCTTTATACAAAGCAATTCCCTGATTTATTCAAGTTGTGCACCATGAGTACCATAAGATGGCCATGGGATATTCATGCATAATGGTAATTGTTATGGTATTAGTTTGTACCCTTGGAGATATTTATTCAATATCCATCTAATGAAGCCATAATATTGGAATAACCCTAGGCTATGGGTAAGCTATGATGGGGTTAAACCTCTAGAGAAGGCCAACTTCCTCTTGATGGATCACCTAAACTAATGATACTAGAGGAAAAAGGGTTATAAAGTGGCAAATGGATCCTAATAAAGTTAACTAGGTGATGCACCAAATAAAAATGGGAAACTCCCATAATTTTGAACTCAACTAGACCTATAGAAGATAATTTTATCTCACACATCCTCAAAATCAAGCTAATTGCATAAATACTTCATGGACCAGATTTAGGAGGAAATGAATGTAAACAAAGAGTATTTATAAGACTCACTAGAATCTTACATCAATGGTAGAAAGAACACTAATCTAGACCAACAGATAGTTTGAAAACACCCTAAAAAGAGTTAGAAAGGAGGACAATGGATGAGGAAGATTCTCCTTCACTATGCCATCATGCACAACTCACTTAACACAGATCTAAAGAAAGAGATAGGTAAATAAAGTCTATATTGCATCAAGAGGTAGTTCTAACAAGTGCTTGAAATGGTTTAGCCTATTCAAGTGGAGAATATATTGTAATATCTCATAGAGTCCCTTGATATTCCAAGATCAAAGAGTCCTTATGAGAAATCTAGAATCTAAGAGAGAGTTACCATGTGTTAGAAAATGAAAGATATAGAGAAAGGGTAAGGAGAGAGCGAGCATGCCATCCTAAATCATAAATGAACCTCAACCTTTAATGAATGCTCCACCATATTTTGATCAAATCAGTACCAATTCTCTATTTTGGGACTTACGTTATCTTCCACTTGTTTCATTATGAGGGAAAGGTCCTTATATCCATGGACTTGATAGATTCATGCTTAAGTCTTCTTTTAGTGTCTAAAAGTACCTATTTGTCAAAGATAAGACCATGTATAAGGATGAGACACTTCTCCAAAATGACATATTCTCCCCTAATTTAAACCCTAAATATAGGTCTACTATAAATTAAAACTAATCCAATTTATTGGTTTTCATATAGTCATCATATTAATGAAGATTCATAGATTGCATAGACTCATTCTTAAATTATATTAGGTTAAAAAAACCCTATTCAACCTTTGGTCTTTATAAAAGCTGAGAAGTTACTACACATGAGGATATTACTTCTAAAAGAACAATGAACATAGTGATAGAATAATCCTACAAATTTTAGAGAATGGGGTTGATAGGTTCTCAATAATTGACCAGAGGTCCTATCAAACTTTAATGACAACATAGATTTATCATTTAACCATCCTGACTATATGATTACATCTCATGATTAGCAGTGTCTAAATGAATTCTAATGGTAAAATAGCCCTTTGATATATTTTCTCTAGTTTGACCTTGACCATGGTTTACCTCTACTCGAAGTTTCATGTCATTAAATTTTAATATTGATTGTTGATCATCTTTCTTGCACACCATTGGATATACTTTCTCAATTTATTATAGACACTAGAAAACTATGCACTTGTAATTTTCAATGACTAAATTCCTCAGAACCCCCAAAAGACTCCCTAAACCTTATTAAACCTTAAAAAACCACTCTTAACCTATCCAAATCACTATTATTTTATTCACATAATATTATTCAAAAATACTATTTGAAAGTACTATTCAAAAGTACTATTCACTATCACTATTCACTGTGGGACCCACTATCACACTTCATGATGATATGGCAAGTGGAATGACATGCGACATGGAAAATTACATGGCATGTGACATGGAAAGTGACATGGCATGTGACATGTCAAGTGACATGGAAGGTGATTTGGGAGGTGATATGGCAATTGCATTGGCTCAGAAGTGAGGTGGCTTAATGTGGGACATCATACCCCACTTAAGACCATTTTCAAAGTACTTGATGACCTCATTTAAGCATCACAAGGCCCTCCCCCTTGAAATATGGTGAATTTACCCTCAAGGGACCATTAATAAACATGTATTTTACCTTCACACATGAAATTAACCTCCAAAATAAGATACCTACCTCTTTAAGATAAAGGGCACCCGTTTTTGGCTTCTTAACCCAAATGGGACACTCACCAACCCAAATGGGAATACCCACATACCTAATTTTTATTAATTCATCCACCACATATAAACTGGTGCCATACTTCTATCATTCCTCTTTTGGTATGACTCTTCACAACATATGCTATAAATACCCCCCCTCTCCTTCACCCAAGGTTAAGTTGGAAAGTGGCAAATTAGTATTTTTTGTTGTAGGTTTTTGGAGGAGGTTATCCACTTTATAATTAGGTCATACTCATCTTAGAGGATAAAATATTAAAAGCATCTAAGCTCTATTAGAATCACTCTAGGATTTCATCTACAACACCATCATCAACAACCATTTCAAAGGTAACCTTGTTTATTTATTTCATTTCAACTTATTATATACTTTGGCATCTTATCTATTAAATTATAAACCCCATCCTTGGGATATTATTTATTTACTTATAAAATATAACTCCTTTACCTCTTTTTTTAATCCCTTTATCCCATTTACTTCATTTTCACCTTCATCCCATTTATCCTTTTGCCCCTTTACCCATTTGCCCCTTTTGACATATTTGTTCTCTTGAAAATTTACCTCTTATCAAACCTTACCATTTTAAAATTTAAACCACTTACCAACCTCAAATAAACCATCCTTTTTACCCTTACCAAATTACCAAACCAAAATCATAACCCTTAATTTGGCCAATTTTCAGCATTAACATTATTCAAACTACTTGCTTAAGTTTAATCATCTTAGCAAAGTTTTTTGGTTTCTTAATTAATTTGATATTTTTAGTTTAAGTTTTATGTTATTTTATGCTAACATTCATTTATTGTATCAAACTTAACTTTTTTTTAAGTAGGATTTAAAGCCTCCTAGAAAGCTTTCACTTTTAGGATCTAGCTTATGCTAGGCAATCCACCCATCTCCTTGTCTAACAAACAAGTGTGTGGTAATGTTTTTTATTTGTAAGTATTATTCCATAGAAAAATAATAATTATACACAATCATATGGATAAAATTAATCCACTTTTAATAAGTTTTTCTACACACCCCTTATCAGTAGTATCTTCCTTCCAAAACTAGGAAAAAGCCAAAAAAAATAGAGAAACATTTTTGCACACCTAGTGGGAGCCCTTATGGGTTCGTAGTTTTTTAGGCATATAGTTGAATTTAGTGAAAGTTAAATTCTCTTGAATTTTTGTTATTTATAAATTTTGAAAAATAAAAAATTCTTTCCTTTCTTCTTTTCCAAAAAAAAAGAAGAAAAAAAAAGTTTTCATCCTAGGAATAAGTTGCATTTTACATCTTGAATTTAAGTGCATTTTAGATATTCCTTGTTTGCATGAAAAGACACAATTTTTTTTATTTTGGGTTAAAATCGAGTGCATTCATTATATTTTCTACTTAATGGTTAGCTCACCTAGATTATTTAAATGCATTATGAATTAATCATAAAACACATATGTTACACTACCAAACCACATGCACAAATTAAACATCAAAACTTATTTGAGACAAGGACCATTGGGATTTCATCACCCTTTAGATAACCTTACCCAATAATCACCAAGGGGAGGACCCACTCTATTCTCTGGTGGAGTATAAACTCTAGACAAATGGTATATATTGGTTAAGTGCCCACACTGACTATAGGATTGTGAAGTAAGGGGAGCAAGCCCCCAATACCACGCCATGTACCCGGTCTAGTGTAGATTATTTGAGCACCAAAATTAAACCCAAAACCATCCTTAGATGGCTTTTCTAGTACTAGAATTACAAGCTAATTTCCCCTTTCACACTCTTTAAGGGATAAGCCAAAAGTGATTTGAAATAAATCCTAAGATTAATTAGACTTTTAGTGTGTGTTTTGTTTAATTTGGTTTTTTTTCTTTTTATTTGCTCATTATGGGAGGTGAGAGGTTCATTATCCATTTCTAAATTTATCATATGGTCTTAACCAAACAATAAGTCAAAATACAAAACAACCCACCACCATCCTCTTCTTTGTCCTCATCCATGGATTATACCCTTAACATTGATAAATCACCCCATGATTTACCACACCATTCTCCCCCACCTATGGTGTCTTCAACAATCCCTGAAAGTGATTTAGATTTTGCCAATTTTTTAGATAAAAATCTGATTGCTTTACAACACTATCTTAGTAACTTATCCTACCATACTTTGATGACTTCAATTCCTCCTATGGATCCACCCTATGGTATGCCACACCACCTCATGGTTGGTTTTGCATCATCCCACCCTTCTATAATCCAAGCTTCATCTTCTATTTTTGGTCTATATACCACCACCACCCAAACACCTATTACCCTAATCAATACCTCTAACATTGGCTCAACTTTACCCCTTGTCACTTCTACCCCTTTTACTAATACAGTGTCTTTCACACCCATTTCTACCATTCCCTTCAGCTTAACCAATATACCAACCTCAACCCCATTTCAAAACCCGATACTCTCCATACCACAAACATTTCCCCTTAGTAGCACTAGGATCATTGTCCCTCAAAAACCCACAAGCACTTTAGCATTACCAACCCAAAACATACCCCCATCAACCAATCCAAATGTACCCCTAAATGAACCATTATCATTTCCTCTACAAGCCCCTAAAAACTCTTATCAATATATCCCCAACCCATTGGGATATATTTCACCTTCCACCTAAACCTTAATGCCTATCAGTCTTGTGGGGACACTATCCCAACCTCAAATTATTGTATACTAAGTGAGCCCACTTTTGTACCTCATACCACATATTAATTCATAGCTACAACCCAACCAAAACAAAACCTACCACCAAATTATGCTCTTCCTAACCCCAACTTGACTTGATAAAGATGTTTGTAGATAAGATGACCTAACTCAAATCATTTATCTCTAGGTCCCATAATATTTTATCCTATGACCAGATCTAAAATGAACCTATCAACCCTTTTATACCAATTCATGCTTATCCTCCTCAATTGGAGCTTCCCAAATTCTCTAAGTTTCAGGGGAAAGAGGATCCTCATTAACATTTGAGGGCATTTCACCATTATTATTACTTGATTACCTATGATGATGCCCTCCTTCTTCAAACCTTCACTATGTCTTTATCAGGGCCACCTTAGATTGGTACAATGCCCTTCTTAGACATTCTATCTTCTCATTTTCCCAACTCACCCAAATTTTATTAGAACATTTTTTTGTTAATATATTGAAGAAGATATCCATAACTAACCTCTATTCTATTAGGTAATTTGATGATAAATCAATTGTCAACTTCCTTTCATAATGGCGAGGCCTCATTAATCAATCGTCCTTTTCACTACCCCAAATGGAACTCATTGAAATTTTTTCTCAAGGATGAATAAAAAACATTGCTCCCACCCTTCAGGTGAAAACATTTAGAACCTTTGACAAAGCATTCACAATAGTGCACAAACTTGAGAACCAAGCCATAGATGAGGGTAAATTGAAATTATGAAATAATAATTCCACTTTTAAACCTAATGACCCCTCTTTATCTAAAATAACTAACTAGCCCAACTCTAAATCCAAAACATCTACAAATGTGGTTGTCTTGAGAAATTCCCCACCTCCATCCATTAACCAACCACATCAAAACACACATTTCAATCCTTCTTACCTACCAAACCAAAATCAAAGTCAGGTTCCCCTTAAACCACCCCTATAGGGGAATATTATGCCTTTGTGTTTGATAAATTTATAAAATTTAATGTAATTAAACTCCCACTGATCAAGCCACCTCAATAATTTTACCCCTCTCACCTTGTTCCTGAATGGTACAATGAAAATGACCATTGTGCTTTCCATCAAGTCATCGAAAATGACATAAACTAATGTAACACTTTTAATTTTTTTTTCCAAAACCTAATTGACAAAGTAAAATTGATGTTTAAAAACCTTAATACACCCCCAACCATTCTCTTGATATTTTTCATAAACCATTCCCTAACCATCCTCCACCTATCCAAAGCCATTATAATCAATTTGAACCATCATCTCATTAGGCACCCACAATCAACATCATCATAAATGAGCCCATGGAGGATGAGCCTCATATTCCCATTTCCTCTTCACCAAACTCACCTATGGAAGAATAAAATTCACCTCTTACCCCTTTAGAGACCCAAGTATAAGGATTTATAGCCCCTACTTCTCCACTTGATCAAATGATATCCATGCCTGCCTCTCCTTTCATAGAACTGACCATTGATATAGCCACCCCTTCCTCTACCCCACCATGTGAAATGGTAGAAATCCCATCTTCTCCTTTGGATACACTAGAAAAAGAAGGAGCTAGGACCATACCTACATCCTCAATTAAACAAACATACCCTCTATTTATCACCCCACAAGCAACCATCATTTTGGAACCTTCTAGCTTAAGTAGAGATGAAGGAACCATACCCTCTTATTCACCCAAGGGATTGACATTTTAAACAATAGATCAAGGAATAAAACCCATTTATAATCCCTTTTCTCAATTTGTGAAAAGTTTGGAATTTGCCTCACAACCCAACCTAGATAGAACCACTTCCTACCATCATTTAGGGCTCCCATACCAAAATAGAACCAATCCCTTGACTTTATTAGCATCCACTTTCCAAATTATTACCACCCCATCATCAAACATTTCTTTCCCCCAAGATGTGAGGGAACCATATAACCCACCTCCACCTAGATCATCTCATAATCTTCTATCCAAACTGGCCAAGAATTTGGGTATCCTTCCCACACCTAGCATCACCCATCCCCCAATCAAATTAGGCTTAACCCCCTTTAGGCCACCAACCAAGATGGACCAAAGGGTATATTTACTTAAAACTCATACTCAAGTTAGACATATGCTACCTCCTTCTCATTTACCATCTATTTTGGGACCCCACCCATCTACCATCTGGGTCACTTATTTTGTTTAAATTAAACTAACACCTTTTTATATGCCTACCCATCCACCACCTACACCATTGACTTCTTCATCATTCTTAGCTAGTTTATCACCCTCTACTTTTCATCCTATTATCAACCTCCCATCCTTTACTTCAAAACCATCTACCATTAACCTGATCATAGCTAAGCCAACCCAATCTAAACTATCTACAAAAATTTTCTAACCACCAACTCTCTCTAAGGTCAAGATGATGCCTAAGAAGGTTCTTATTTCCCTAATGAGCATCTCAACACCCTCAACACATCTAAATGAATCTTACTATGTTGTTTTATAGATCCTATTACAAACCTCCTCCATTAAAATTCCACATATTAAACCATTCACCCCTTGTAACACAAAACCCTCTTGGTTTAATGATACTCAGATCTATGCATACCATAGGACACTAGGACATAACACAAAGATTTTCAAAGCTCTCCAAATTCTTATTCATCACTTATATGAGGACAATGATCTATCATTATGTGAACCACTTTCACCTGACTTACTAACCCAATTTCTAACCCAACCAATCCAATGACTATCCTAATCGACACTAGCTTCTTCACTCTCATCTATAGACAAGGGAAAAGATCTGAAGCAATCACCTAGTTAAACTAAGCGCATTGTCCATACTATCCACATGATTACCCAATCTTGAGCACAATATATGGGTAAAATAAGAGCCAATGTGTCTATTCCATGGACATATCCTTTAGATTCTTAACCTCCTAACTAGGACCAAACACCAACACCACTAACTAGCCCATCACCTAGACCTAGAGTATCCATCCTAGGTGTACCTCCCACTAATTCCTCCACATCCATTCAACAAACCATGTTGAAACAACTTCATCAAGCACTAGTGAAGATTAGCCTTTATGACTTGATCAAAACCTCACCTCATCATCATTAGGTAGTAATAGATGCCCTACAATCCATTAAGGTTTATCCAGAGGACCCTCAACCCCTTTCCTCCTTTGTTAGGACCCTCTAACATTATACCATTATCACCTTCCAAGATAATAAGATACCTCCAACACACTCTGAGGAATTTTACCCACCTCTATTTATCATCATATATATCAATCACGTCCATGCCAAAAGGGTGATGATTGATGGATGATCTAGCATCAAAATTATCTCCTCCCATGATTTTAATCAATTTAATTTACCAAAGAATATCATGGTTAAAATCACAATGGTTTCTCACTCCTTTAATGGAACCATGGCCACTACATTAGGGACCGTTGTTCTTCAAATATGCTTGGGACCTCACACCATCCCAGAGCTATTTTATGTTGTAGAGGGTGAATTCCAATATAACATTCTACTCAAATACCCATGGATTTTGGCTATGAGTTGCATCCCCTCCACTTTACACCATTTTGTTAAGTTCAAACATGAAGGGCAAGTCATAAACATCAAGGCTAATCCTAGTCCTTTTACATGTTATAACATGACCTATAGGCCTAATGATGTCCTTCTTCCACCTTCATCTCCCTCATAGTCAACTAATCCCATTAACACAATTACACCATCAACCACCACCCATAGTGATTCTACCCTTAATAATGATTAAGCCTTAACTAATTTATCTATCCATTCTTCTTAGATTCTTATTGACAACTCCTTGACACAAACTTTCCAATCCCTTTCTCTTGGGGAGTATCAAATTTTATCCTTAGATGGCTTTCCCACTCCCAAAGAATATGAGAACCTTCAAAATGACCCTTCTTATGACCCCAACATAAGTACCATCATCCCTTTTGGACTTCCCAACAATCAAACATACTTTGTCTATGGGAGACTTGATCGACCACCCCTCACTCCTATCACCAATCCATATATTCAACCTTTCACTTTTGATTTCTCCTATCTAAGCAACCCAACGTTTGCAAGAACCTATCTTCACCATTGTGATTATAAAGGATTTGGTATGGGCCTATATGAACAATGACCTCACTAATTACATGTTATCAAGACTCATAAATGTTATGAGTTCTTTGCGCTCAGGTTTGAACCACCATAAGAACCCACCTCACTAAAACCTATTGATATCCCCACGAAAGAGGTTCCATCTTTTCCTAATGCATCTTCTCAATATGAAGACTCTGACATCATCATATCCAAATTCTTTTTTGATTAGTGCTGTTAGTTTAGGCCAACTAACCTATTGGCACGGTGGCTAAACTAAAACCTTTCCTCTCATCCACCTTGAAATGATCAACCACAATTCACCCACCATATATAACATTCAATGCCAAGATGATAATTCTATCCTCACCTAACTTGGTGCAAGAGACTCTCCCATCCATAAATCCTTCCCTCTAGAAAAGTAGACCGTGCTCAATAGATCAACTATTGACATTAAATTAGGAACCTAGGATAATCCTTGTATCATTAAACTAGGCCAATCTTTGGACTCAAATGAACAACATGATTATCCCATATTCCTTCAGGACTATAGAATCATATTAACTTGGTATCATTAGGATATGTTTGGGATTTACCCCCCCATCAGCCTTCATAACATCGTTACCCATCTAGAGGCTAAGATGGTATGGCAAAAGCTTCACAAAATACACCCTTGTATAGATCTCCTCATCAATGAAGAATTTAAACATATTTTATCCATCAAGTTTATTCAACCCATTGACTAACCACAATGGGTCTCTAATATTGTTCCCATTACCAAGCCCACTAGGGGACTCCACCTTTGTGTGGATTTACAAGACCTTAACCTTACATGCCCCAAATATGACTTTATTTTACCCAATATCTATAGCCTAGTTGACCTTACCATAGGTCATGAGATGTTATCCCTCATGGATGGATTTTTAGGATATAATCAAATCCTTATTGCCCCCTCAAATCAACATAAAACTACCTTCACTACTCCTTGGGGAATTTTTTGCTATCACTTTTGGCTTAAAAAATGCAAGAGAAACATATCAATGGGCCATTACCAATGTATTCCATGATCTTATTCATAAAATTATAGAGGATTATATGGACAATCTCTTTAGAAAATTTAAACACCACAAGTACCATTTATATATTCTTGCTATCATTTTTGATCGATTGATCTATTTTTGTGTTCGACTCAATCCTAAAAAATGCATTTTTAGGGTTTTGTCTGAAAAGATTTTGGGATTTATCATCTCCCTCCATGGAATTGAGATTTATCATCTCTCATTTTTGTTACCTGTAAGCTTTGTCACTACCTTATTAATCATAAAACATATGTTATCACTAACACTGACCCACTCAAGTAAATGCACTCCAAACCATACCAAAATCAGTGTATGGCTAAGTGGATCATGTTTTTGGTTGAGTTTGATCTTGAGTTTCTTCACCAAAAATACATTAAGGGGTAGGTAATTGTAGATAACTAGCCCATTCTATTAACATTTCCTAATGAGTCTATTACAAGTCTTTCTTAGGGAGAACCCTCTTACCAAATGATCATGTTTTTCAATGGCTCTAAATGACAACATGGTGGGGTGTAGGCATAATTCTCATACCCCTTCATGGTGAACCTCTTATACTATCCTTTAAATTTGACTTTGAATGTACTAACAACATGGTAGAATATGAAGCTTTGGTCATTGGTCTTCAAATTGTTCTCACCTTAAAAATCAAAACCATTTCTATCTTCGGTGATTCTCAACTCATGATTAACTAGGTCAATGGGTCCTATCAGTGTAAAAATGACATTTAAAAAAAGTATAAGTTCCTCATTGATGAGATCTTAACATTTCTTGACCATTATCAAATCCAATTAGTTCCTCAATCTACTAACAAATTTGCAGACACAATGGCCTCTCTTGCATCTTGAATATGCTCTCAACCTATGGAATCCAAATTATTTGTCACCATCCACCATTTCATTAGGCCTCATATATCAGTTTAGACCTTCCAACCATCTATAGTGTGGAGGCATTTCCTTCTAATGTCTGGTATGACCAAATCTTTAATTACCTTAACCTGGACATCATTCCACCTAACCTCTCAAAAAAATACTTGAAAGGCCTTTATGTAGGGCACCTCTCATTATATCATACTAGGGGGAATCCTATATAAATGTGGCTTTGATGTTTTTCTCATCTATTTTTTATGTATTCATAAGATTCCTCATGACATTAAAGAAACCCATGATGGATTTTGTGGGGGACATTTTAGTGGTCTCGTCATCACCAAAAAAATCCTATGCCTAGGTTATTATTGGCCTACCCTCAATCAGGACTACTATAACTATGTAAATAATTGTGTTAAATGCCGAAAACATGCTAACTTACATCATGCACCTACTCACAACCTTTAGGTATCCATGGATTATTGACCCTTCTCATAGTGGGGGCTGGATCTCATTGGAAAAATCAATCCTCACTCTTCTCAGTGACACCAATATATCATCACCGCTATAGAATATTTCACTAAATGGGTGGAAGCCATCCCCCTTATCTCCATCAAAGGTGAAAAAATTATAGACTTTATCAATCATCACATTATCTATCATTTTGGGGTCCCTCATAAAATCACAACCGATTATGACAAATCATTCCAAAATAAAAAAGTTCAATCCCTCTATGATGCTTTTGACATCAAACTCAGCCATTTCTTGCCTTCCCATCCATAGGCAAATATATAGGTAGAATCCTATAACAAAAATCTCATCAGAATACTAACCAAAGTTGTAAGTACTTCAAGCTAGCATTGGCACATACACATCCCATTTATTTTGTGGGCCTATCACACTAGTATCTAAATTGTAATAGGTGCTACACTTTTTCCCTAGTCTTTGGTATAGAGGATGTTCTAACTCTTGAAGTCTAGATTCCCTCTCTTCATATTTCCTTACACAACATCATTTCTAAAGAGGATTATTGTCAATAATGCCTTGTATGCCTTGAATTACTTGATGAACATTGTATTTCTACCCTTAACCATCTTTATATCTATTGAGAGCATATTACCTATGCTTATAACAAGCACCACAAATAATGGGAATTCAATAATAGAGATCTCATCCTAAAATAAAACCAACACGTGACCAACATGGAGCAAAGTAAATGAGGCAAATTTGCTTTCAATTGGACTGGACCCTACATCATTACCCATAAGTATGGATTGGGAGCTTCTCATTTGTCCTCTCTTGAAGGTAAACCAAAACTTGAACCTCTCAAAACTTCGCATTTGCATCCATTTTTCTATTAAATAAGGGTCAAGCTCACCTATTTATCTAACTTAAGCCCATCCTTTGATTATTAGACTTTAACCTTCACCTACCTTCCTCCCTTTTTGAGGAAAATTTATTACAAAATAGAACCATGTGATTAACCATCACAATCATGGTCTAATCCTAAATTTGGGTACCACAACTCTACACATATCATGGTTCTCATGGATACTTTTCATCTCTAATAAGATGGAATCCCATGGTCCTTGTCTCTCAAAACCACACCCTTTCACATATCATTGACCTTCTTGTGTAAATTTTTGCCATGATAAAGTTAAACCTCTAAACCTAATTAGATTGGTTCATGTCTAAAAACATTTCATCTTGAAAAAATTACTTAGGTCAATATATTAATCATTGTAGATTGCTCCCTCAAAGGAAAACTACCCAAAAACAAAAAAAAATTGGTAAATGTAAGATAGACTACTCCCTTGAAGGACAACTATCAAGATCATTAACCAAACCCAATAAGCTTAGACCACTCCCTTGAAGGATGGCTAAGTTCACTTTGTCAAAATCAGAGAAATTTCTTGGAAGCTTCCCACATCGATTGACTTCCCACATACAAAAATAAAGAAAAATATATAATATCACAAAAAATTCTAAAGCCACAATCATCTCTCCAGCAACATAATAAGTTGGAAGCCATAATCAACTTCCACATGTAAACTTCTCACATTGATCAATCTACATCTAGCATATGACATGGACTTGTCTATTACCATTTTTAGGTCACCTATAAAAGGGAAAAATTAATTCACATGAGGTTATCATGCATATAACCCATTACCCTTCACACCACCCATCACCCATCTTCCCTTTAGACTATCTATAAATCAAGGGATCTAGAGATTACTTGACACCCTATGATCAAAAAAACTTTTTTATCAATTAATGATCACTCATGCATAACATTTGAGGGGATTATATTCATTAATCTAATCCCACTTTGGGTCTATTTTTAGTCCTTGTCAAAAACAAAGCATGATGCCCTATTCTTAGTGTGCTTGGTTAGTGTTTTCCTCATGAATTTTATCATTCAGTGTTGCAACAATAATAATCATTATTTTTACATTAAATGAGATTATAACAACCACATCCTTACCAATCATAACCATAACCATAACATTCATAAGTATCCACACAACCTTAAGCATGATACCATTTGACCAGTGACATCTAACACATTTTGTACATAACAAACTATGCAATATTTTATTTAGGGTGAAAGGAATTGCATGACACATACATAGTCATCATATTTCACATGGCCTAAAGCATATGTGTACATTATTTTCCTACCTAAACATTAGACCAATTATCTAGTGACTCTAGATTTGTGTTCGACCATTCTTCTACTTGATCACTCCTAGGGATTATGTTGACATGCATACATCGACATACCTTATGAAGAAGGAATAATTTATTTAATAAATTTTGCCTCATGAGCTAGATGGTAGAATTAGTATGGGATGAGGGGATGGTACTCCTATTCATTGTTATTGTTGTTATTGATGATGAATGTGGGCAAAGATGATAGTGTTAGTGCATGGAGGTACATACACCATTTTTTACAATGGAAAGTTGAATGATGATTATGTGAAGATAGATGTGCTTGCATGAAGGACAAGATCTGATCTTGGTACTAGTCCTTATCATGATTATTTAAATAGAATACCTACCCATTCTTCCTCATCAACATAGTTTTCCATTCTACCAATTATGAAGGTCATATGATGTAATTGATTCCCTTGAATTGTCTTCTCACTAGAAATAGTCATGTCTACCTACCTTTTCACATGGACACATCACCCTCAATATGATTGGTCATCTCAATAAATCCATTATGCACCATCATGTTATTTTTTTCCCTTATCATCTGATTCACATCCAATGTCTATCCTTGCTTTATCATCTCTTGGCCCTTGTATTTCTAGTGTTCATTTGCATCATTATCACCTTTGGCCTAGTTTTTGTAAATTATCTTCCAACCATGGGTTTCTATAATGATCACACATTAAAAAATACCACTATTGCTGGTGGTGGTAACTCCCAAATCCTTGATACTATAGAAACTCTTCCATCATATGTAGGCCACCATGAATTCACAACAATGCATTCACATTCTTGTCCCCTCTACCCTCCTCTTACTACCAGCCCATTGCCATAAGCTTTAAACATCAGACCCAAACCATTAGCAATGCCTACTCTAAAATGTCAATCTTTTCTTTTGTGCTAGCTGAACATTCATTCATAGCAAGGGAACCACCATCTTCTCCTAGCTACACAACTTATTTTTTGTTAGGCTTGAACTAGAGAAACCAATAAGTCATTGGTTCCATAGAACTAAGATAGAGGATGCAGATATGGCCACCATTTGTCTAGCCTACCCATGCAGCTCTTGGGTCAGGCAAGGTCCATCCTTTGTCTCTCACCACACTGCTAACTTTTTTGTAGAATCTAATTGACTAGCAAAGAAATTGTTTACAGGTGATCACTTTACTACTACCCTTAAAAATTGGCTTGTAATAGTGATGAACCTTGGCCAAAGTGACATTGAAAATACAAATAGACCCCCACCTCCTAAAACTTAGCTCATAATGGTAGACACTATCTCCAAACTCCTACCCTTGCATAATTTTAGAAGGTGTAACCTCCTAATATAGGCACCTCTTCTTTAGATTAGCTCCATTGAATATCCTTTGTGGTACTTAGCATTATGTTACCTTCTAATTTATCCTACCTTTCCCATATGTATCTCTCATCCTACTAAATGTGGGATCATTATGGTAACTATTCACCAACCTACACCATTCACTTTCACCAACACCTTCACCAAAACCCAAAACTATTATTTTAAAAAGCCTTCTCCCTTAGCCCAAACCAACCCATGTGGTCCATCAAATTAGGGCAGCCAATTTGAACACCACTCACCCAAACTTTGTTGAACTACATTAGTATGATGTCCACAAACTATGTAGGCACTGCTTTACTTCTAAGGGAAGCTTTGCCACTAACAACTAATTCCCATCCCCTTTTTCTTCTCACTTATTTTCATCACTAATAGTTCCCTCTTTCTTAGGACATCCTACATCAAGGAATCTTTGAATTCTTTCTTCAATTTCCTTATGTTTTAACACCATCTAATACTTCCTCTTAAGTTTTTCCCCTGTTACTGGGAGAACTACATCAGCCTAAGGTATTTTTTGACTATGTAAGCAGTGCTTAGTTACTAAGGTCTACTCATCCGCCTCCTTTATTTTGTTTTCCCTTCTCACCTAAAATCTCTTACTCCACTTCTCTACCTATATCCTCACTACTCACCTAACCAATTTTCTATCTTGTCAATCTCTTTTAACACAAGGGTTGATAGCCTTCCCCATGGCCCCTCTTATCTCCCATAAAACCACCACCTACTCTACCTCACTAGCCTCCCCATCACCTTTCCTTGCACATACTTCAAAGCTCACTCCATCATCTACTTCTCATGTTTTTGGTCTCTCTCTCCACTTATTACCAACCTTGTGCTTTATCCCCTTCAACTTATTTCACCATCCTCATCATCTCCCCTCACCCTTGGATATTTGTAATACCCTCTTTATCACTCTCTTTTCCTTACCAATTCCCCATCATACTGTTCATCTTATAATATTTCTATTTCTTCTATTACTATACTTTTTCTCTACTTGTACCACCACTCTCTGCCATTTTATCATTTTTCCCACTGTACCCATTTTCCATTCTTCTTGTTTGCTTTTTCCCATACTTTTATCCTTTTTATCTTCTTTGTTTCCTCCACAAATAGTTTCTCCTTGGATATTTATCCTTTGAGAAGCCTTCCATAATTACCTCTTTTCTTGTTCTTAGTTCTTACCTTTTGCCTTTTATGTTCCCCTTTTCTTCTTTCTATCTCGGTACTCACTTGTCTTTTACATTTGTGTGAGTATCCTTTCTTTGCATCCTTGCTTCAATTATTCTTTTTTCTTCTTATTATCCTTGAACTTCATATTTTATCTTCATCTCATTCCCTTTCATTATTTTCCACCATCATCTCCCTTTTCTCCATTTCCTTTCATGTTTATCATCTTGAGGACATTCCTTGTTCTTCTCGACCTTCTTTTTTTCCCTCCTATATGTCCATGACTGGCTCCTTCCATCATTCACCACCTTCATCTTTATATATGACCTTATCATTTCCTCTACCTATCCCTTCATCCATCTCCTAGTCTACCTTCACCTTATCCCTTGTTGGATCTCCCTTATGTTCTCCAATTCAACCTCTACTTCTTTAGAGTGTGGTCACTAGTTGTGTCACTTCTACATCTCCTTGTCTGATTCCTCATCCTTCACACCCTTGCTTTAATGCATGAAATCCACAACCTGCTCCATTTAATTAATACTATTATTATTCACATCACTCCATATTCCAAAACTCCTTAGTGTCTTTCTCTGAATTCCCTCAAAAATCAATGCTTACTTATTTTGGGGCCCCAATAACTCAAGGATCAAGGGTTTGAATCTTCACCACATCTCATTTACCCACTCTTCTACTTTGCTTCCCTAAATTATTGAATCATACCCTTCTATAGCCTATTAACAACATTATTATGAAGTGTGCATAATTTCAACTTATTTGGATGGTGATGAAGCAACCCATCTAGTCACCATGAAAATTTAAGTAGTGCCAAATTTTCTAAATCCTGGTAAAGCATATTTCTCCTTTTTTTTTAAATGGTGATAGAAATTTTATGCTTGAACCAGCTTATCCATGGTTGTATATTCCTTTTGCATAGTTGATGCAATCATCTAATTGCATCCTAGGTAATTTTATCCACCATTTATACCAAAACAAATAGAAAACTATTTAAGACCCATATCTCCCACCCTTTGGTTCTTCCCTTTCTCCAACATCCTTCAACCATACCTAACTACATGATATCAAATTGGGGAAACCAAGTTAACCAACAGTCTTCACCTTAAAAGAACTCTATTTGGCTTGATGTTATTTTTATATTCCTATCCATGAAACTATGTAGGTAGCATCCACTTTCTGAGTGCATCTAGATCTAGCTCAGCCATCCCTTTCCAACCTACCCATGTTTTTACCACATATCCCTTAACATTTATTGATTTTGACCTAGAACATTGGCATGTTTTACAAAAACTTTTGATCATAATGACCAACCTTACCATGTTGAAATTTTGAACATTTACACCACCTCATACATGACCTGACTAATTATGTTATTTTTTAGGAGCACTTCCTACCCTGGATACTTGTGACCAACATTGAGCTTATCTAGATGACTTGATAAGCCTAACTCAATCAATTATGACCAATATTATAGACCAGTTATCCCTATCATATATCCTTCTATGATTGACCTTATTGGTAGCTTTAGTATCTACATAATCTTGACTATTGATCTTAGACACATTTTATGAACCCATTAGCATTTCACATGCCCAACTACCTTATGGCACCACCTATTGCTTCCCTACCAACTGCTTATCAAACCTACACCTGATTTAGCCTTCCCTCATCAACTCTTATTTTGAGGGGGAACACCTCCTCCCATACTTATAGCACCCTAACCTTTGACCAAGTGATTCATTTTTGTTTTAAAATATGTTAATTCAAAGTTGCATAATAAAAAGGGGCAAAATATAGACACTAAAAAACTATACCTTGCAGTTTTCAATGACTAAATGCCTCAAGCCCCCCTAAGGACCCATTAAACATTTTCCAACCTTTAAAAAACCCTTTTAACCTAAACAAATAACTATTATTCTAGTCACATAATATTATTCAAAAATACTATTTGAAATTACTATTCAAAAGTAATATTCACTTTCACTATTCATTGTGGGACCCACTATCATTATTCATGATGACATGACAAGTGGCATGGAAAATGACATGGAATGTGACACGTCAAGTGACATAGAAGGTGATTTGGGAGCTGATATGGCAAGTGACATGGCTTAGAAGTGAGGTGGCTTAATGTGGGACATCATACCCCACTTGGGACCCTTCCTAAAGTGCTTGATGACCTCATTTAAGCATCACAAGGGCCCCCCTTGAAATATGGTGAATTTCCCCTCAAATAACCATTATTTAACATGTATTTTACCTTCACACATGAAATTAACCTCCAAAATAAGATACCTACATCTTTAAGACAAAGTACACCCATTTTTGACTTCTTAACCCAAATGACAATCCTCACCCACCTCATTTTGACTAATTCATCCACGACATATAAAATGGTGCCATACCTCTATTATTCCTCTTTTGGCATGACTCTTTACAAAATATTCTATAAACAACCCCCTTTCCTTCACCCATGGTTAAGTTGAAAAGTGGCAAATTAGTATTTATGTTGCAAGTTTTTGGAGGATGTTATCCACTTGAGAAGGAGGTCATCCTCATCTTGGAGGAGAAAATATTCAAATCATCGAATCTCTATCAAAATCACTCTAATATTTCATCAACAACACATTGATAACCATCTCAAAGGTAACCTTGTTTGTTTATTTCATTTCAACTTATTATATCCTTTGGCCTCTTCTCTCTTAACTTATAAACTCCATGCTTGGCATATTATTTCTTGACTTATAAACTATAAACCCTTTACCTCTTCTTTTTATCCCTTTATCCCATTTACTTCATTTTCACCTTCATCCCATTTATCCTTTTGCCCCTTTACCCATTTGCCCCTTTTGACATATTTATTCTCTTAACCATTTAACTCTTTTCAACCCTTACACTTTTACTATTTCAACCACTTACCAACCTAAAATAAACCATCGTTTTGACCCTTACCAAATTACCAAACCAAAATCATAACCCTTAACTTGGCAAAGTTTTAGCATTATCATTATTCAAACTACTTGCTTAAGTTTAATCATCTTAGCAAAGTATTTTGGTTTCTTAATTTAATTTATTGTTTTTAGTCTTAGTTTGCTGGTATTTTATGCTACCCTTCATTAATTTTATCAAACTTGAATTTTTTTAAAGTAGGTGGATTGAAAGCCTTCTACAAATCTTTTGTTTATAGGATCTAGCTTACTCTAGGCAATCCACCCATCTCCTTGTCTAACAAATAAGTGTGTGGTAGTGTTTTATCATTTGTAGGTATTCTTCCCTTGTCAAAGAAGAGTTATACAAAATCATCTGGATTTAATGAACACACTTTTAACAAGTTTTTCTATACACCCCTTATCACTAGTTTCTTTCTTCCAAAACTACAAAAAATTCAAAAAAATAGAGAGAAACACTTACATGCACACCATTGAACAAATGTGCACACATGCACTTAGAGAAAAGCATGAAATATACTCTAATGTGTATAAGGATGTAACTCATAATTACTTTCCCCTAGATCAAATGGGAAGATTCTATCATCATTCACTTGTAATAAACTAGGATGAAAAATACCTTGCTTTTGAGAGCTCATGATAGGTGGGATAAGATGCCTAATTGATGATTTTTTTGGCATGCTCTCAAGTAGATGAAATGGGACAAACATGTATCCAATTTTAAAAAATTGGTCTATTTCTTCTAGTATTACTCCAAAATGGACTACAGGAGTACTTGTAACCTCCTCATATGATGGTTCCTTTAAACATGACGGTTGACTATCTAGGCTTAGGCAAAAAAACTCTAAGTCATCTCAAAAGGTAGCTTCCTCTTGGTCATTCAAGACAATGCCAACTTCAACACCATCTTTGATTTGATTACTTTAAAATGAGTCATATGGTATCTCATCAACCCATCTAAGGTTCAAAATATCATGTTTATGTGGCTTTGGATCTAACCATTCTCCTTCATTCTTGAAGACATCAGTACTACCTTCAATAGACAATTCATCTTGAGACTAGTTAGAATATTCAACCTAATTTTAAAGTTCATTTTCATGCTCTAAAAGAGGCATAGATAGGTTTAGAACCTCTATTTGTTCTATGAAGTCATGGTATAGTTATTTCCATACTTCATCTTGATCCTCCTTTTTATCTATTTCTTCCTAATCTTCATCCTTTCCCATGCCAAATGGAAGTTCCTAGAATAAATAAAGATCCCCTTTGCTCTTAGTTGCATCTTAAATACACCTCCATTCAAATATGAAGGCACTAGTACTACCTTCAGGATCTAATTCATCAGTGTCAAAGCCATGCCAGTCCAAACCAAATTTTTCCTCCTCTAAATGGAGTGGGATGCCTGTCATTATCTCCTCATCATAGACACTTATGTTGTCTTCTTCAAGTTCACCTATGCTTATAAGCTACTTTTATATTCTTTGGAAATAGGCTCTTTATCCAAAAGGGAGATGGTGGGAGGATGAAGAATTTCACCTTGCTTGTAGCTTAGGAGTATCCTTCCAGGTAGGGACTTTGAAGGCTCTCGTTGGTGTCTCTTGGGGGAGGGAGATATAGTCATTTAACTTTTGTAGGGAAAGTTAATTGAGCTGAGCTAACACCTTTTTTTATTGAATTGGTTCATGGAATACCTTAGCTATCACTTCTTCTTTCTTCGTTATGCCCTCCTTGATTGATTTCCATGAGGGGAAAGCATAAGGATTGGTCACTTTAATCTTTTCATAAATGGGTGTGGGAGAGGGTGGTTTCAAAATAAAGGGTATGCCATAGTTAGGGTCATTGGCATAAGATAATATCCAAGATGGGATGGCTTCATATTCTTCATTTGAATGGCCCTTAATGATTGGTCTAAATATTTATAAAGATGATATTTGATAAGGTGGGATAAAGGGTTAGGTTTTAGTATGAATAGGATTAAGAGAGGGTAGTTCGGGTCTAGGGTTTTTTGTTATCTATCTCAATACTAATTGATAGTCATTTTCCCTCTTGTCTTGGTCTTGCTTAACCACGTATTCTTCCTAAAAATTTAAATCCTCCTCCTGAACATAAGCTTGGTGTTCAAGACTATGTTATTTCCTCTATTACTCTTATTCCCTATCAACCTCTCTTAATTACTTTTCAAGATCAAGCCATATCTTCCTAAGGCTCTTTTCTAGTTGACTAGAGAAAGGCAAATTTTGACAAAGCCGATACATTGAATATTGAGGGCCACTTGGGGTGAATCCATGAACATTGATAACTTGATATGAAGGATAATGAATGAAATACCATGCATTTTGATCAAATGAGTAATGATACATACCAAATTATAGTGATTAGGCACCTAGGCTGCTTATACTAGTTGATGTTCAAAGTGGAGTCTCCATTGGTTTTTGCAAATGTGCCTTCAAAGGCTTATTACATTGAAAGGAAACACCAAGAAACTTTTAGTGAGATTCAAAATGTATTAAATTATTATCGAGCATGCCAAAAACTATTATGGTCTTAATCTTCACCCTTGGAGAGAGTTCTTTAGGCTCCTTCTAGTAAATCCATAATATTGGGACAACCCTAGGCTGTGGGTAGCCTATAATGAGGTTGAACCTTAAAATAAGGTCAGCTTCCTCTTGATGGATCACCTAAACTAATGATATTATAGGGAAAAAGATCCTAAAAATTTTAACCAGGTGATGCACCAAATAAAAATGGGAAACTCCCATCAGCTTGAACCCACACTAGATTTGCAGGACAATGCTAGATCACACAACCTCAAAATCAATATGATTGCATAAATATTTCATTGATTAGGTTCAGGAGGTAATGAATGAAAATAAATATGAGTTATAAGACTCACTAAAAACCTACATTAATGGTAGAGAGAACACTAATATAGACCTGTAGACAAACTAAAAACACCCTAAAAAGAGGTCAAAAAGGAAGACAATGGATGAGGAAGATTCTCCTTTACTATGTCATCATGCACAACTTAACATATATCCAAGGTAAGAGATAGGTAAAGAAAGTATATATTGCATCAAGAGGTATTTATTACAAATGCTTGATAGGGTTCAACCTAATCAAGAGGAGAATATCTTGTAATATTTTAGAGATTCCCCTGCTCTTCCAAGATCAAAGAGTCCTTCTAAGAAATCTAGAATCTAAGAGAAAGTTAACATGTGTCAAAAAATGAAAGATATATAGAAAGGGTAAGGAGAGAGTTATTATGCCATCCTATATCATTAAATGATCCACCACCTTTTTATGAATGCTATACTATCTTTTGATCAAATCAATGTTAGTTCTCTATTTTGGGAATTCATGTTATCTTCCACTTGCTTCATTATGAGGGCAAGGTCCTTATATCCATGGACTTGATAAATACATGCTTAAGTATAATTTTAGTATCTATAAGTACATATTTTTGGAATCTAAGACCATGTAGAAGGATGAGACACTTCTCCATAATCACATATCTACCCCCTAATTCAAACCTTGAACATAGGTCTACTATAGATTAAAACCAATCCAATTTTTGGTTTTCCTATAGTCATCATATCAATGAAGATTCACAAGTTTCATAGATTCATTCTTAAATTATATTAGGTAAAAAAAAAACTATTCTACCTCTGGTCTTTGTAAAAGATGAAAAGTTACTTCACATGAGGATCTTCCTTCTAAAAAAGAAATGAACATAGCCATGGAATAATCCTACAATTTTTAGAGAATGGGGTCAGTAGGTTCTAAATCATCGATCAGAGGTCCTATCAAAATTTAATGATGATGGAGCTTCATCATTTAACCAACCTAACTATATTAATATATCTCATACTTAATGGTGCTCAACTAAACTCTAATAGTGGCATATCATTCTGAGATATTTGTTCTAGTTTGACCTTGACCATGTTCAACCTCTAATAAAAGTTGTCTTTAACTTTTAATATTGACTATATATTAACTTTCTTACACACCATTGGATATGATTTCTTAGCTTACATGCCACCATATATTCTATTTTTTAAAAATGGATGCGAACCATAGATCTTTTACTAGTTTAACATGGTTAATACATTTATCACCCATGAAAATTTGTCTTTGAGATTTGATAAAATTTTGACCCATTTATCATCATTGATTTGATTTGTATGAGTGAACATGCTTCATTGATTTTCCTAAACCCATTGATTCGAGCTTCATCCATGTGTTATTAGATCTATATTTTGATCTTGAGATTACACCACTTATCACTTTCACATTCACCCTAAAGATCCTTTGACATTTTAACTTGATGCTCACCATTGATCTTAGGTGCATGATCAAATGCACTCCATTAGATCTTTGGGACCCACTAACACTGTTAGGTTGTTACTCACCATTGGATATTTGATCTGATCAAATGTTGACCATTGATGTTGGAACATTTGACTTCAAATGGCTCTTTTATGAGGCCCAAAATTGATTTCTATGTGCACCTCTTACTTGTTATTTATTTTTAAATCCAACTGATTAATTATTGTAGCTTTAAATTGACATCCCTATGCACGTTTCATTCTACTTGTTCAATTTTGAAGCTTTATATCTTGAGATAGAAAAGGCATCAAGATATTAAGTTTATAGAGGATGATGTAGGCATGAAATAAATCATGTCCATGAAATCTTTTATCCTTTATTGATTTCCCAAGTGCACTTATGAGATGAATAATTAAGGTGATTTGTTTCTTCTTGCATGATGTTTAATGATGGTCTAGCTTTTAAAAATCACCATGTTCACACTTTAAGATTGCTTAAAGTGTTTCAAAATCTTGCAATCAAAAAGTGATATTCTCATAAAATTTGTTTGGTCTTTCCACCATTGTATCAACCTTCAATCAGGACTCTACTCATCTTTAAACCACATTCAATCAAAAGGCTCGTATGTGGGCCAAATTTGGCCAACAATCACCTCTTGGATTGAGTGTTCCTTCAACTACCTCTTGGAGGTTGTTTTAAAAGTGACCTTATGAAATTACTTAATGTAGCCTTGTAAAAGAACACTTTGGTCCTAGAAATTGGACTTTTATGAAAAATCAGCAAGACTAAACTTGATGAAACACAAGTACATAGTGACTTGTAAACTCAAGCATGTTACTCATGAGGTAATGGTTAAATTACTTGAAAAGAATAGTCTATTATAAATGTTATAATTTATAGGCGTGAGTTGACTAGTAAGTATAACCATGTTGTGTGCAAGGTATTATTTGTATATATTGGATATTATTTTTCTAATTGTTTAAGCATGGTTGAAATGTATGTTGTTTTTATGCTTAGGAGGAACAATGTTAAGTCTTGATCAGGTAGATTTTAAAATTTTATGTATTTTATTATACTACCATGAGGTAAGTGTAGTGAGATGGTGGGATTGTAATATGTGAGCTCACAAAATTTATAGAGAGCATGATAAAAATCTTGGGGTTGCATGTGAATGCTTGGTATGGCTCTATGATGTTTGGTGTGGTTGGTGCATGATGTTGTACAAACCCATGAATAGTAAATGGTGAAAGATAAGTAACCATGGATTGATAGATCTATATTCTTGTTAACATTATATGATGAATGTTAGAAAGAATGTATGCATTCACAACATGTGTTATGGGGACCATAGTAGTATGGTTGATATTATAATTTTCATTCTAGAATGAATGAAATGAGTTATGCATGAAACATACTTAAGTGGTGGAAATACCATGTACTTATATGATTGTGGAATTATTTTACATTTTATGGAAATAATATAGGTTATGATTATACTTTCACACACACACACACACACACACACACACACACACACACACACACACACACAACTTAAAATTCTTGTGGGAATACAACACTTTAAATCCAATGATTTTGAAAAAATCTATTGGATTACTTTTGGGCAACTGTTGTTTGAAGTTGCTGAAATTTATGATAATAATTCTTCATAATGAGGAAGGTTCTACTAAAATTTATTTTGATATTAAAACATTGATCTTGAATTCATAATTATGATGAAAATTCTTGAATATGTTATTTTGTATGAACTAATAATTGTGAGTTTGTTTGTTTAAAGAGCACTAAAAAACTCTTTTATTATTAAATATTGAAATATATTTGGTAACTAAAGCCTATGATACATATTTTTGCATGAATTGATTGATTTTATAGTTACATAGGTGGCTGGAAATTAGGTGATGATTAATGGTACTATGTTGAGAGTAACAATTTTCTAATAAGCTTTCTAAGGTAAGGGAAAGATTAAGTTGGAAAAACTTATATCTATAAGTATTACTATTTTCCTAAGTGAACCATGGCCTTGTGAGGCATAATATATGATGTTTTATTATAAGTATTAGTTTTGTCATTGCATAATTTCATGGCTAGTAAAGGTGCGTGTAACATCTCATTTTGCTCACCTTGGCCTTACTTAGGAAACCAAGCCAAAAAGGGGAAATTTTCCATTCTGGTTAAAAGTGGGGCTTGGTTGTCCTCATGGTAGCCCATGGATTTCAATAAGGTAATGTTGTGTTTATACTCATGATATGAGTTTTATTAATCTATTGGTTTTATATAGAAGGTAATTTTATGACAATATCCTTTTTTAGATGATAGACTACGTAAGTACATAGTAGGCATGATTTATACTTGGATGATAATGGATAAGGTTATAAATTTGGTTAATTACATTCTTGAGCTATCTTTTAATTATTTTAATGTGTTTGCATTTTGTGAAAAGAGTGATAAAGTCTCTTTTCAGTATATCATGATTCATGGTTGATAATTTATCATCAAGAGGGCTCTTCTTTAAGGAGAAGAGGATGTCACAACCCCGCCAGTTGACACCACTCATGTAATTAAATTGATAAGGTCTAGTTGCATGTTTATTTGGATCGAGGTCAGAATTAGACACAATCATTTCTATTATAAGTCTAATGATCTCTGTGTGTGTGTGTGTGTGTGTGTGTGTGTGTGTGTGTGTGTGTGTGTGTGTGTGTGTGTGTGTGTGTGTGTGTGTGTGTGTGACCAAAGGGTTTACATATGTTTTTATGTATGTATACATGTATATATATAGATATATATAAATAAATATATATATTCAAAATAGTTTATCTTATCATATTTTGAAAACTTATAAGCTTATATTATGGCATTGGGAATGTGTAAGCTATTAATGATTTTTAAATGGTTTTATAATCTTTTTAAATGCATATTGGATCTTCTACTTATGACATGGGGGCCTTGGATATGCTCACCACAACTTGTGAGACACCTTGGACCATGTAGTGGTCATGGGATGTGGGGGAGAGTGTTCATTGAATACCTATGTGGGAAAACAAATAAAATAAAATAAACATTATATTCCCCCTTAACCATAGTTAATGTTTGTTACTCAGTATGATCGAGTTTGGAAATAAATAGTAGATGTATGATGGAAACTATGCTTTCTCTTTAATTTAAAATTGAGTGTTGGGTGAGCTTATTTTAACTGTGGACTTCCTACAATGAATAGAGCTAAGCATTGAACCAGTGATGATTGGGGTTTTTTGGCATTATTGGGATATCATTGTGAGCCATCAATTTCTTTGAGAAGATGGAGGAAGGGGGAAGGTAAGATGAATGAGATTCTGGGGCTATGTTTAGATACTGACCTAAAGAAGAGATGGAAGAAGGAAGAAAGGAGTGAGGAGTTTGTGGAGACAATATAGGGTTTCAAATCTACATAGGCTATTGTCATGCTAGGGGAAAGAATGGAGAAAAATAAAAACATTAGATAGATGTAGAGGAGAGGATGAATAGTTGAGGAGAGTGAAAAAGGTAGATTTAGGCATAGGGGTTTGTATTGATGTTTTTATTACTAGTGTGGCATCATAATGGGAGACTAGATTTAAAATAAAAACCCTAAAGTTATATATTTTTAGGCATGTGAATCCTCTCCCAAGTTTAATTTTATATTTTAAATTTTTATGTTAATATTTTCAAGTTTAGGAAAACCTTGTTAGGTATATTCTCATGTGGGAATATTTTGTGATTCCCACATGAGCATATACTAGGGCCAAACAACCATAAAGATCTAGACAATTGTAATTATGTGAAATAATTTCATTATTGTATTATTAAGGGATAAATCTCTTATTATACATTTTCTCACCTAGACTGAGTTAGGTGGGTTAGTTACATTTTGGTAATTATATGAAATTTTTTTCTTTTGAAAAAATGGAGGATGGTTTAAGTTTTTGTGATTTTTTGAAAATGGACAAAATGTTACAGGTTTATGATGAAGTTGAGAGACTTCATCATAGAACCATAATGTGGTTAGATTTATCTTAAAATTATTATATCTCTTATTTATGTTATGATGGACATTTTATTTCTACATGTTTTTGGGTGATGGAAAAATTGCCAGGTTTTGGGTTTTGAACAAAAATTATAACTTGTCATTAATTCTTGAAAACTTCATGGACAAGGATGAATTGATTCAATTTTGGTTATGGTTATTTATGCTTAATAACCTATTGGGTAGGGCATCCCAATCCCCTCAAATAAAAACCTAATTGGGAAAACCATTAGTGACTGATTTTAGTTATGCACTTGAAGGGTTTCAGTTGTTATAATTGTTTTCATATATTTATTTATCAAACTATTTTTATGTTATAAACCTCTTTCAATTATTAAAATGACCCATGATTATTTTATTTGGCATTTGTATCTTATTCCATTTGAGGTCATTTTACATAGGAGTGCCATAGATGTAATTGGTGGTGTTATTTTTGGATGTTTTTGTGCTTTCTTGTTGGTTCGACCCTACATGATTTGATTTATGCATTATTATTGATGATACTTGTAGTTGGCTGAATTGCACACATTTTATTCTTTGGAATCATGTGACACTTTTTTTCCAATCCATTTGAAAGAAATATCTAAAATAATAAATTTGATTATCTTATTATGGAGGATGGATTTTGCTTAGCTGGTTATCTTTTGATAGATGTTAGTGATTGTTTATCTATGAATAAAATTTTGTACAAAAGAATAAATTGATATGGTATGATTAGAATTTCACTTTTAAATAATTTTCATTAATGGTTATTCTTACACCTAAATTTCTAAAAAAGATAAAATATATTTATTTATTTACATTGGAAACTTGCATTGTGAGGATGAATTGATCAGTCTTTATATGATTTTTAATGCATTCTTTGTAAGAGGTATTCAACTACCATGTGTGTGTGTGTGTGTGTGTGTGTGTGTGTTTATTTATTTTGGCCTTGGATAGTTGTATTCAATTATGTGAAAATGAATGGATTGAATTTAATAAACTAGCCATGATTAGATGAGAGTTGGAGTATGTTTAACTATTTCAGATCATCCTATTCTTATTGTGTGTGTGTGTGTGTGTGTGTGTGTGTGTGTGTGTGTGTGTGTGTCTATTTATTTTGTCCTTGGATAGTTGTACTCAATTATGGGAAAATTAATGGATTGAATTTAATAAACTAGCCATGATTAGATGAGAGTTGGAGTATGTTTAACTATTTCAGATCATCCTATTCTTATTATGTGTGTTACTAATCTTGTCTTACAATAATTATTTGGTATATGTATATGGCCCTTTTGCCTTGAGGGTTATGTAATAGCTCATTTCTAATTATATCTTTTGTAAAAAGATATTTGCAGTAGTCGGTATTATGGTTACCAAAACTATTTGATATGGATTAAGTTTGTCTAATTACCTTGCTTATGTTGAACTTGTCTTAATAAAATATAATTTAAATTTTAGAATTTTTATTTGGAAGGAAAAATCATATTGAAAACTTTAAGATGACACATTATTTTCACCCCTTTTAGTGTAGGGATTATTATGCAAGTTGACTCTTCCTTTAGTAAGTTTGATTATCTGTTTATCTTTATCCCTTGGTCAAGTGTTGTATTCACCATTGTTAACCCATAAAGGGTTTTGGGGTGGTAAATTTATTTGTTGAGTTATTGTAATGCTGAATCATTACAATTGGCATATATTATATTGAATGACTGATTCAAACATTTGTACTTGTAGGATAACACAATGGTTTCCTTGTGCTTATGCCTTTAGGCTTATATTTATATTCATATGTTAAAACTACCAACCTATCAGGGTTGTTTGAGTTATTGTATCAACCCTCTTCATGTAATATTTGACTTGGTGGTGTGATCTATTATTTGTAACTACATGTTGTATTATGTAGTATCCATTTTTAAATTATAATCAACATCTTTATGTTAAGGATTATCTTGTAACATTACATGTATACATTTGAGAAATTCAACCTTGAACATGGTTAAATTTTTTTTTTTTAAATTTCCTTATTTTGAGGAGAGCTACCCACGTGGGTTGGTAATTAAGGCTATATTATCTAGGGATGGAATAATTATACATATGTATTAATGTCACTTGCTTAGCCTTACCTATCAAATTATGTATGTGTGAGGATTATGCTATTCAATTCCTATCGATTAGTTGTGGTGTTCTTGAAGCATTATGGTTATATTTATAATAATAATCTTAATCTATGGGACACTTATTGCTTAAGAAATTAAGTGTATAGATTCATTTCATATATGTACACATGCATGTTGTTAATAAGTCCCCACCATACTATTAAGTGATGGAAATAATATATGGCAAACACACTATGTTATGACCTTGTGGAAACTTATTTCATGATGCTATTTTTAGTAGTTTATATTTCCACATTAACTTTTGAATGTAAATTAATGGATGTCCTTGTTTCATGACACTACCTTTGCTAATATTGAATGTTAATGTAAAATTTTCCCATTTTGGTAGTGTAAGCATGAAGCCTTAATTAACTAGAAAGTAAAATAAATGGTTTATCCTTAATTGGGGATTAAATGAGATCAATCATAATAAATGATTTTTAATTGGAATTATGGTTTGGATTTTTCAATCTCAATGTGATTTTATTGGAAAATTAATCTTAGTAGGCATGGATTGACCATGTGTAAGCAATATGTTATTTGGAGCTGGTTAACTATTTATAAAAACCATAGCTAGCCTAAATTTATTAAGCTAATGTCATAATTTGACCTTCAATTAAGAAACTACTCCTTTTGGATAAATCATTCATTATTCTTAATTCAAGGAGTTGGAAAGAATTGTTAGTGTGTGGACCCTTGGTTGGGAATTCATCAATAAAATTATGATTGGGTAACACTATTATTGTTGACCTAGTATAACAACTACTACTTATTCCATGTCAGGTAACAATTCCATCAAGATGAATCCTTATTGTATAAAAAGATTGTTAAGGGTTCTATGACCTTTTTATGCATATGCACTATGGCTTGGTGGATGTCAAATATCCATGATTGATAATTAGGATTATGGATATCTCATGCTATGATAATTGTTTTCCTTTTTTGGGGGCCATATGTGGTAGGATGATATTCACTAAACAATGGAGTAGGGGTGTAATGACCCCTAAGATTAGGTAATTGTGGCACCATGACCTAATGGGGAAAAACTTGAGTTAGACCTCACTTATGCAAACTTAAGGTTTTATGTTCATAAGTTTTATGTTGGGTCTCCTTAGTAGCAGATTGATGTTAGATACTTATGAACCTTTTAATTTTGTAAGATTGGCATAAACCAAAGCTTGGATTGTTGTTACCTTGTGTAGACACCTAAATTTGGCCACCAATGACGTCCAACTAGGATTTTGACCAATTTCCACCAAAGTGCACAATTTGGCCCAAAAACACTAAAGCACATTGAATGAGTTGAAATTGACATATTCAAGTGCCAATTTTGGCTAGGGTATCACTAAATTGGGTAATGAAATTTATGGGCTTGATAACTTTGATTAGATAATTTTGAGTCCAAATGCTAATTTTGCACTTGGGTGCTCTATATTTCTCTTTTTTATCAAATTTATTGTACGAGATGCATGTCTTTGTTATTTGGTGTTGAAAACATCCTAAATGGGATAATAGGTCCAATACATCTGACATTGACTTCCAATTCTAATCTAGTCAAATTTTGAACCAATAACAAGGCATTTTAATCAATTTGAGTAATTTGTGCACAAAGTGCTTAATCATGCTTAAGAGATAAATCCAAATCAAGGCCTAATTAATAATTAAATGGAAACTTGCTAAAAACTTGTTTTAAAAAATTAATATTGAATATCTACATCATCAGGTGACCTCATTTCTTGGGAAGACATCCCTAGACCATAAATGCCACAAATATTAGGATTATGGGTCTCACATGCCTCTTTATTACCTCCCATGCCTCATTAATGTCCCTTCTTCCAAAGTCATGATGAGGATAATTATGTATTTTAATTACATAATTTAATTAATACATGACCACACATCTCAATCTTGAGATGGATGGTCATGGTTGATTCTAGCCATTCTTGAAAATCTATAAATAGAGAGGCCATGAACATCATTTTTAAGCTTAATTTGTGAAAAATTACCATGTCAAATTGATTCCAAGAGCTCTCACATTCCAAATTTATGATACCAAAATATTGAGCTAAGTCAAACCAAAACCACAAGGTGCCAAGGAGAAGAGGAGATAACTAAGCCTCCTTTGATGAAGACTTCATGGGCACAAGCCGAGCAAGCCACTATAACAAACAGTTAGAGCATCTAAGGAAGGTGAAAGATTCTTATTTTTCTTTACTTTATAGTTGTGTTTTTCATTTGTTTTTATTATTAAGCTCACCCTAGTAACTAAGCTTAGAGATGTATGATAATTAGTGTGTTTTTATCAATTTGTTTGCATTTTTGGACTAACACAATACTAATCACCTCTCTTGAGTCAAATTCCTAGTTTACATAATGTCATGTCCAATGGGACCTAGTGAGTTGAGACCTGAGTTAGGATCCCAACTCACCCTAACTCAGATCCTAACTCACCCCAACTTAGATCCCAACTTGCCATGACTCAGATCCCAACTCACCCTGACTCAGATCCCAACTCGGATCCTAACTCACCCTGACTAAGATCCCAATTTGCCCTAACTTGACCCAACTCAGCCTGACTTGACCCAACTCACCTTGACTCAGACCCCAACTTACCCCAACTTAGATCCCAACTCACCTTGACTTAGATCCCAACTCAGCCTAACTTGACCTAACTCACCTGACTTGGATCCTAACTCGATTGTGTCAACCTGAGAGTTCATTTTCCTAAGTTAATTATTTCATAATTAAAAATTCTTCAAAGCCAAACCACTTGCTAACATTTTTCTTGTAGGACCAACAAGGAAAATTGCTAAAATGTGTTTAAATAATATTTTGTATGCTTTAAAATGAACTAGGAACATTATTTTGGTGTTTAATATAACATTTAGGTGCTTAAGTAAGTTTTTAGCACTAGTTTTCAAAGTTTAAAATTTTAATACCAAGGGGTCAAATGAACACCACCAAATATTTCATTTGGGCTTAAAATTCAACACACATGTCAATTTTGTTTTCATTGTTTCAATTAGCACTTTGTTTTTGCAAAATACAAGGATGTTGTGTGTATGCTCTTCCATTTGTCCCCTTTAGGGAACCCTTGAAATCAAAATGTCTTTCCTTATTTTCAAATTACCTAGTCTAAGGCATAGAAATAACATCATCTAAAACACTTCCCAAAAAATCACAAAAGTATTAGGTAACCTTGAAAATGACCCTAAAGTCTTTCTATTTTATGATTTTTTATTTCATGTAAACTTGGCTTACAAGGGGGATGTCATTACCTCCCATGAGTTATTTTGAGAAGCTTTGACTCAGGGTTTCATCTCCTGGCATTGATTTCACTTACTCCTAAGTTTCACATGAGATGTATCTAAATTTGGACATCAAACTATACTAAGTGAACAACAAGATGTAGTGGCTATAAAAAGGACTAGACCTTTTTACAACTAGCCATGGTCACCTAATTTACATGATTATCTTTTGCATCATTTAACATGAAAGTCATTGTGCAATTGATTTCCCTAGAAATATTTGAAAGCTTGTTAGTTTAATCAACCCCATATTGCCATACCCTTGATAGGATTTGGATGATTATACTTAGTGTATTTTGGTCATTTTTGCTTGGTATGTTTTGAGACTAAAACTTATTTATTTGTTCATAATCCATGTCAAAGTAATGTATTTGAGTTGAAGAGGGTAGTGTTATGCTACCTAAATCATGTCAAAACATTTTTAACCTTTTTATTCTTTGGGACATAACATATATCATGTCAATCGAGCATGCTTACATCATTAGGCTACTCGATTTGTTTCAAGACTAGTTTACCTTGTATCAAACACAATTGTTTCAAACCATTTTATGTATACCATTTAGACCTTTGCCTTGTGCTATCATGATATCCAATCTTGTCTAGCTTGTTTGGTCAAATCCTAGTTTTCACCATTTAGTTTTCAATTAGCCTTGTTAAGTTTGGATTCAAACATTGATTGATTTTTGTTTAGGCCTTAATTCATGGAGCTGGTACATAGATATTTATCTTTTGGGTTGCATAACTTCGATTAATCGATTACCCAAATTTGAAAACTATTGATGGTTTGTTTGTTTAGTACCTATATTTATCATTATTTGTGCCTTTATTTTGGAAAACACAATATTTCTTTAAAGAGCCTTTTGTCTAATGCCTTATGCCAATTGATCATGTTTATGTTTGATTCTATATTTTGGGTTTATGTCAAAGTTATTTCCAAACTTGTTAGATTAAATCAAATCACATGATACCTTTATTTCAAGTCTAACTTTTGATGCCATTTGGCCAAAAGCCCTATCATATGTCTATTTGTTTGAGCCTAGCTTTTGACTCCATGTTTGGACAAAAGACTTAGTAACTCAACTTTTTCTTTTCCTAGTTTAGACATTTTTTGGAAGACTTTGACCTAGACCTTTGACATGTTAGTTTTTATTTAGATGCTTGACCTTTTGTGTGCATGACATTTGACATTAGACATTTGATGTTAGACTATTTTATGCCAAGTCTTATCATAGATCATTTTAGAGATATAGCTCCACTTTCAAACCATACTGGAGATACATGTCCACCCCTTCAACCAAGTTAGACCAAGTTTGAACCATTTGTCCTTTGGATAATTTTTTAGAGTTTGTATAACTCTAAGACTTTTTATTTTAGATCTTTCATCATTTATGTGGATATGTCTAGCTACACTTATAATGGAGCCACGTATAATCCAAATTATGATAGAATGGCCACGTAAAATCCCACTAGGAACCCTTATAGAGAAAGATTTTCTAAAGAGTTTTATTATTCTCACTACAATACTCCATATGAGGAACATAGTCAAAATCCACAAAATCTAAACTGAGACCTTAATTGGCATGAAGAGGCTTATGAGGAGGACTTTGAAGACCCAACTATAGATACTGTTGTTTGGGATATGGATCCATACCCTCTTTACAATAATTAGTACATGGAACACAATTGATAACTAGCTTATGAGCTGACTCACAACTAAGATGATATGGTTTATGAAGAAGACTTGAATGCTTTGGCTTATGCAAGCAATCAGGTTCCATAATGCCCCTTCATCATTCTAGGACATAGTCCTTTGATTTGTGTGATAAATAAAACTCCACACTACCCTATATTTACCATTTCAAGACTTCATCCTTTGGATCATGTGATCAATCATGCTCCCAAATTCCCTACCATTATCCAACCATAAGCCATTCCTCATCCAGAACCAATCCCATCCAAACCTCAATCGATCTAATCTTTTTAAGACCAAGCTATGTTTAAAACTAGTATTTTCTAACTCATTAGAAACCAAAGCCAAGACAACCAATAAATCCAAAATGTTTTTATTGAACCAACCACTTGTGATAAGTTAGCTTGTGATGAATCACCTATTGATCATATACTAGTTGTCGAGGAGTCTCACACTGATGAGTTAGTCTTTGTCGAGTCACTTCTTAATGATTATAACCACCTTTGGGTAAATCATTACCTTGACCATGTGCCTATTTTTCAAGATCCTCCTATTGACAAGCCAATATCTAAGGAGTTGTCTCTTGACTTTTTTCCCATCCTAGAGGATTCCCACTCTGATAAACTAGTTTTTGTGGAGCCCATTATGCCATCACAGGTTACTACTTGTCCAAAACCAAATATTCAATAAGACATCATTATAATAGAGTACCCATAAAATGAAGAATCAGAGTTAGAGCTAGGTTTTATTATTGAACTGACATTAGATTTACCATTAGAATTTAAATCAACATTAGTCTCAACATTGGATTTAGATTCCCTTGAGTTAGAATCAAATTTAGAAGAAGAATATATTTGTGGCTATTACAATATTGGTTACACATGCCTTGTAGATAAATTTTAATACATTTTTGATCTTTCTATAGTTTTTGAGGATGAGTACTTCAACTTTGACATAAGTTATCCTAGTAGCTTCTATGAGGATTGTGCAACCTCTGCCCATTCCATTATCATACCACATACCATTACCATCAACTAAGATAGCCATATTATTGACATTCTATCTCCCATAAGTGTTAATTGGGATTGACAGAATCACACTTTGTTGAACTACATCCATGGTGACATAGTAGTTGAAGAAGAAAAAGGAGGCCAAGACCACATTCATGTAGCAAAATAACACTCTCTTAGTGAAACCTTTTCACATGTGCTAGGATATAATCAAAGTTCCAACTCAACATTTTATAATAAAACTTTTTTAGAAGTGATAGAAGAAAATCAAAGTCAAAAGCCAATGTTCATTAGTGAAACCTTCTTAGATGTGCTACAAGACAATCAAGACAAATTCATTAGTGAAAACCTCATTGAGGCATCAATAGCTAAGCATAAAAGCTATTCACTACTTGATGAAGATAAAATCAAAGATCAAATCAAAATAGCTTCATATCTATAGCCTAATCAGATGGTAGCTACTCTTAGGTGCAAACAACAAAAAAATATGATGATCCTATTGAGAGAACAAGTATTTATCCCCACCATAACCAAAGTTATGTCGAATCTAACATCAATAACATTACGTGTGATTAAAAGTCTTGATCTTCATTTAATTCCCCACCATTATACATTCCATTATCATCTACCATTCCATTTCATAATCAAACCTACCATCAATTATTTATCCTTATTTACCATCCATAGCCACACTTTTCTTTGTAGAGGCTACAAAGATACCTTGTCTTGATGTTTAAAGGAATCAAATCAATGACCAATGAAGATCACAAAAAAAATTTTGACAACCAAATCTATAGGCCATTCTTGATAGAGTAGTTATTTAGATGAGGTGTGAGTAAGCAATTAACATGATTGATTATTTTGTTTGTATCATTTTTTGATTAGGATGTGCATCTACCCATCATCAAGAACAATAAAATCAAAAACCACACCTAGGTTGGAACCAAATATATACCATACCATTTCACATTGCCATGCCATTGTCATTATTACATATCCATTTTTCCATTATCACATATCCTTCCATTTACCCCATCACTGGGGGGTAACCCTCTTATCATTTTATCTAATCCATCTAGATCATTATTATCCTTAGCAAGACCATGCCATCTAACTATTCCATTCCTATCTAGACCAAAGCCTATTTTTAGTCATCCTACCCAATCTTATTTTGAACTTGGCTACTTTGGTTCTTCCTACACCTTTTATGAGAGGATTCCAATCAAGTTTCAAAAATAAATCCAATATATGTTTCAATGATAGTCTATGAAAGTAGTGTGATAATTGATCTGACAAGATATCTTTCATTTTCCATTTTGTATTAAGCTTGTTCATGTGAGCCTGATTATAACCGCTTATGGGAAAATCAGTGTCTCACTAGTCTTGCTACTAATTATAATCACCAATGGGAAAAATAGTATCATTGACCTATTCCATCGTATCCTAGTTATAACTGCTTGTGGACAAACTAGGGGCAACACTTGTTTACCATGTATTACCGCATCACCTTGCCATCACTATTTTCATTTGAGTCGCTATTTTCTATATTTGAGAACTTATTGGGACCTAGTTTGTTTTTCCTCACCTTTTATGTGGACATAACTACTGTGACTTGAGGTCATTTTAGGACTATGTGGGTCATGATGAATTCATGTTGAGGTCACCTTAGTCCTCCTTTTCATATGATCTCACCATTTTGTGAGAAACCTAAACCAAATGCTCTCACCATTTTGTAAGTAGGTATCTTGTCATTCTCTAATGAGTTAAGATACCTTAAAATTCCAAAAATATTGAAACATTTCAAAATCCAAAACCATTTGTCCTATCTAAGCCTAGTCAATTATCCTTGATCCACCTTACTGGGGCATGGTCATTGTTATGATGCTTTCTTTTTGATTTTATTTTTAGGATATTTATTTATTTATTTATTTCAGGTTGTTTATTTGTTTTATTTATTTATTTATTTATTTATTTATTCACTTATCTATTTTTTTTCTTTTAGCAATATTGCCTTGAATCAATCTATATGCATTTATGGGTGATTCCTCAAGCACATTATTCTTGATTCCATTCATATTCATACGTCAACATTGTCATCATGGTTTTTATCATTGGTGCATTATTTTTGAGTGTTTATTGGATCAAGAGTTAGTCCTTATGCATATTTTAGCCAAGTCTTTATGTTGTTCTATCATGAAGCCTACCATCACATGCTATAGCAAAAATTAGCTTCAAGAAGGTCTACAATCAATGGAGTTACAGAAGTTTTTCCTTGGCACTTGGTAAATCCTCCAATCCCACCTTTGATTAAATCAACCCATTGACCATTCTAGTTGTATCATTTGCTAATCAAGATGAACATATCCTCATTGGTAGGTATAACTAAATCATTCACACTGATCAATCTTATTCTTCTATTCATCTATTTCATCACTTTTCACCCACTCATCTTTAATATGTATTCTAGGTTATATCCTTGGGTTATGATTTCTAATCAACCCTAACTAGGACACAATCATCTTTAGCCAATCTAGGTCCTCTTAATGATTATAACCACCTATGGGCAAATCATTATTTTGATTTTTATTCCTGATTATAACCACCTTTAGGCAAATCAATAATTTTTTTAACTCAATGCATGAAAGCATTTTATAATTTGGATTAATGTCAACCATGGGTTAATTCCACCTTTCTTCTTGTTTCTATTTGAGGGACCATCCATCAACAAATGTGATGGCCACTCCCTTGAGGGGGCATCATCATAGGTTTTCTAAACACCATTTGGAGCTTTTTTATTTAATCAGCATCTTCTTTTTGACATATACGCCATCCCTCATTATTTTAAAACACATTGTTGTGCTTATAGCTTGCAACACCTTCCCAAATAGGGGCAAACTATAGACACATAAATCTGGCTACTAATGACCTCTAACCAAGCTTTTGACCAATTTTTACCAAAGTGTACAATTTGGCCTAAAAACATTAAATCACATTAAATGAGTTGAAATTGACATATTCAAGTGCCAATTTTGGTGAGGGCATCACTAAATAGGGCAAGGCAATTTATGGGCTAGCTAACTTTGATTAGATCATTTCAAGTCAAAATACCAATTTTACACTTGGATGCTATGGATTGCTCTTTTCTATCAAATTTCTTGTACAAGATGCATGTATTTTTTATTTGGTGTTGGCAAAAACCTAAATGGGATAATGGATCAAACACATCTAACATTGACTTCCAATTCCAATCCAATCAAATTTTGGACCAATAACAATGCATTCTAATCAATTGGAGTAATTTGTGCACAAAGTTCTTAATCATTCTTAAGAGCTAATTAATCCAAATCAAGTCCTAATTAATAATTCCATGGAAAATTGTTGAAATTTTTTTTTTAGAAATGAATATTGAATATATGCATCATCAGGTGACCTCATTTCTTGGGAAGACATCATTAGGCCATAAATGCCACAAATATTAGGATTATTGGTCTCCCATGCCTCTTTATTAACTCCCATGCCTAATTAATGTCCCTTTTCCAAATTTATTATGAAGATAATTATGTATTTTAATTACATAATTTAATTAATCCATGACCACACATCTCAATCTTGAGATGGATGGTCATAGTTGATTCTAGTCATTCTTGAAAATCTATAAATAGAGAGGCCATGAACATAATTTTTAAGCTTAATTTGTGCAAAGTTACCATGTCAACTTTATTCCAAGAGCTCTTACATGCCAAATTTATGATGCAAAAATATTGATCCAAGCCAAGCTAAAGCCACAAGGTGCCAAGAAGAAGAGGAGATAGCCAAGCCTCCTTTGATGAAGACTTCATTAGCACAAGCTAAGTAAAACACTACAACTAGAATTTGGAGCATCCAAGGAAGGTGAAGGATTCTTGTTTTTCTTTACTTTTTATTTGTACTTTTCATTTGTTTTTATTATTAAGCTCACCATAGCAACTAGGCCTACATATGTATGATAATTAGTTTTTTTAATCAATTTATTTACATTTTTGGACTAACACAATACTAATCACCTCTCTTGAGGCAAATTCCTAGTTCACACCTTAGTCCCCTTTTTATGACATATTGCACCTATTATGGTACCTTATTTTATCATGATTATAAAATTGATCATAGCTAGTAAGATGACTCACTATTATGCTAAATCTTACCCTGGGTCCTTAACCTTTTTTAAGGATATATGAGAGCTTGAGATAATATTCTTGCCTCGTGAGTTACCAATTCATAACTAGGTAAGGTTATTGGATGTTTATATTAGGATGAGGATCCTTAGGGGGTCCAATGGGAAAACCAAGTATTTTATAAGGTTTTATGTCTATTAGCATGAACCCACACACTAATACCCCTCAAATGGTATATCATCCTTTAAGAAACCCCCTTTCTCTATGGAATCCTATGGCGATGGTCATCCTTGCATAAGAATCTTATTAGTTCCCAAAATTGTACTGAAGAAATTGGGCCTTTGTCAAGTATAAATGCCTAAGTCTTTAGCCATATTACTATTTTTAAATATTAATTGGGGGTCATGTTTCATGTTAAATTTACTTAGTGTTATTTGGTATTTACTTAGCATATGTATAAATCCCTTTGAGTCTTTTGAGAAAATTATTCATGTAAAAATATTGAAGACTTATTTTTTTTAGCTAGAGTGTTCATGAAAAATATCTAAGAGATTAATTATTTTGAGCATTTTGCCTACATAAAAGGTTTGAAGGGTTAATTCCTTTAGGAAAATATTCTAGTTCAAACAAGCTCAAAAGAATTGCATCTTTTCAGGAAAAATGTAAAGTTCAAATGTTTTGGGAAAAGTGCTTGGTAAAAAAATTTGAAGGATCATTTCTATTATGAAAATTGCCTATGAGAAAAGGCCCAAAGGAGTTCCATTAGACATTTTGTCTATGGAAAAAATCCTGAATGTGATCAATACCTTAGAAAGATTATTGTGGGGGAATTACTGTGAAACAAAAGTCCTAACACAAAAAGGCCAAAGACAAGATTACTGTAAAACAAAAGTCCCAAAAGACAAAAGTCCCGATGAGCAAAGTCTCAGATAAATTCATTAAAATTGCATAAGTGTGATGTCTATGTGTACATAATTGACAATCACAAAAAAATCAAAATTAAGCTCAACCATTATATATTAGGGCTTAAATTTGATGGTTATGTGGATGTCATTGATGATTAGGAAAACATCAAATGATGGGTGCATAGACGTCAAATTTAAACCATGGTAACTATCTACTAGGGCTTAAATTTGATGGTTGTTCACCCTTTAAATACATTCACATGGACATCAAATAATATGTGCATGAATTTCAAAATTAAGCTCAAATATTATCTATTGGAGCTTAAATTTGATGGTCACATACCTATCAAAGATGTTCACATAAATGTCAAATGATGGGTACATGGACATCAAATTTAAGGCATATTAGATAACCAATGTAATTTAATCCTTTAGATCTAGATAAATGTTCCATTTTCCATCAAGCTTCAAGATCGATGATGCGAGTGAGAGCTAACTTGTCAAAGGACTCAGGTCGAGTAAGGAGCTACCACATGGTAAAAGGTCACTAGCTTGACAAAGATTGATTATGTGAGGTGCAAGAAAGCCCATGTATTATCTAAGTGGAATTATCTTGAGGGGTATTAATGTAAATATAATATCTCATAATAAAATATAATGATAAATGGATGTTGAGATCCTATAGAACTACCAAGTGGCATGCTTGTATTTATCATACAAATAAAGATTTGGTAGTGCTAGTCTTAGGTGGACTATTTAATGATCTAGACCCAATGACATGTTAACATGTGTCCTATGGGAAATGATCACCTTTAAATTAAGTGAAAAGAGTGACATAGAAATGCCACATAGGCATGAATGACACATTCAAGGACCTTGTGCAAGGAAATTGGTGGAGATTTTACCACTGACAGTAGGTTGACTTGGCAAAATTAAATATTTATGAGAGAGGTCAGTGTTTGCTCAAAAAAGTCAAAGGTTGAAGATAATGAATTTTTACATTAAAAAATATGAAGGAAACCCTACAAAAGTCCAAGTATAAAAGGTAAAAGTGCTAAAATATGAAAATATAGGTTGGATCCCAAGAAGTAAAAGTTAAAAATAACCTAAGTTGTATATTCATTTGTTTTACTTTTCTAAGATCCTCCATAGAAGAATATAATAGGTTTTCAAATCCAAGGTGGGCCACCAAAATAATATTATTTTAATATCAATGTATTTAGAATATTCCTAGGAAATCATTGCAAGAGCAGGTTGTTTTATGACATGCATGAAAGGAAGAGCAATTGTCAAGGAGTTTCTAGTTGTACAAACAAGTGGTCCAAGGCACCTTTAGGCAGTTTCACATAAAGACAAATGGTTTTTTTTTCCATTCACCATGAATATATTCTCCTTATATATCATTTAAAATCATTTCCAACCAAGAAATCAAGGGGTTTGTTGCAAATCTCTTTTATTTCTTGTAGATGCAATTGTAACAATCATTATCCTTACAAATACTTGAAGATTCTAGTCATGGCAAAGGATATTTTATATCTAAGATAATCTTGGTGGGAATTTGGTAATTACATATTTGAAATGGGTAAAAATGTATAAATAGAGGAATATTACTTTATTCATAGGTTTGGTTGGTCATTTTGTTGTTCATTGTGTGGGTTTTTGTTGGTCATTATTTTTATTTAAGTCTAAACTCTTTCAAATTTTGGGATCACTACTATGTGCACTTTGTCTCTCTTTTTAAGATGGTTATAGTTATACAAAAATTATCAAGATTTGATAGCATCTTTGTATGTCTCCCCTATCCAACATAGAGAAAATCCACCATGCTTGTCCCCATGGCATCATTTTGAAATATTGATGTATGTATATTTTCTTGAAAAGTTAATGAAAATGCTTTTAGTTTTTAACTATTTCCTATTGATGAAGTGAAACAATATGTTTTGCAAGTTATGTTGATTTGATATCTAATTTTATGTTCATTACTGGTTATCATTTTGAGCATGGATCTAGGTTATAAACCCATTTTTGTAGTTATATTTGGAAATATATTATTGAATAACTTATTAGGTCACCCTAGGTTAATGGATTAAATAGGAAAATGTATTTGAGATTCTAGTTTTAGTGTATTTTCTAGGGTTTTAGGACTCATATGTGTGTTTCTATTGTATTGGTACCAATGGATGTAAATCACTGTTGGTAGTTCCATTTACCTTTCATTTTAGTCTCATCCATCTTTCCAAAGAAGTGATGCCATGTATGTTGAAATAATCCCTATTATTTGAAATCTAGCAGCACACTAGCACACCCTTCCTCATTATTATTATTATTATTATTATTATTATTATTATTATTATTATTATTATTATTATTATTATTATTATTATTATTATTATTATTATTATTATTATTATTATTATTATTATTATTATCATCAAACTATCTTACCATATCCTACCCTACAAATGATACAATCCTTGTTACATATCATAAGTGTCATTTGCCTACATATGCATAAAATCTTGCATACTTAACATGTGTTTATATTTTTTGCTTTAAATGACCTAACATTGTAATTTTCCATTTAGATTATGTTTTTGAAAATTCTTTAAAATTAAGATTGTTGTCAATTTCATATCTGTCTTTAGTAGCTTGTATATATCTTAGAGCATTTGATCATTTAGTGTGATAACCCTTCATAGGTGGAGTGAATGAGCTTGGTTGTATTATATTCAGATTTGTGCTCTCTTGTGCCAATAATCCCTATGGAGGTTGAATTGTAGAATCACTTCATGTGAGCAATCTACCCCATAGGTCCTCTCACCTTAGTTCAGGTAGATCTAAAAGTATCAAGGAGCTAACCATACTCTTTATAGGTGCCTCTTAGACATTTTATACATTTGATCTAATCTTGATGCCAAACCCTTCCCAAAATACAATGACATACTAGAAGGGTTTTCATCATTGCTTGCCATTTTCTCTCATGTGTCCAAGGCCAAGTGTATGAGGTGTACAACTAGGAACCAACACTCTTTTTGTGCTATTTTTTGGGACAATTCTTATCACCTATGTTATTGGGGACTCTTATAGAGAGTTGATTAAAGTTTAGATTTGAATAAAGTTCTCTACCTATATTTGCTAAAGTAATCTGAGCTACATATTTTTAGACAAGTTTATTCATGTTGTATCATAAGTTTTAAATCTAAGATTATTTGAGTATACTTTGCTATCTTGTCTATCAACACTGTATCATTCCACTGGGGAAGTGTTAGGAATTGAAAGATTTGGTAATTTGGCATCTATTGAATTTGTTATAAAGAGAGAAATTTGTCATGTTTTGAGGTGGTTTTCACTATTTGAACATGAATCTAAAAGTTTCATTGTCTTTGATTTCATACATCATCACTAATTTTGGAAAGATATGGTTTTATCATGTATTATTAAAAGTTTGTAAATGGTTATATTCTAGAAGTTTGCTTCTAGTGGTGACTCCAAAAAATCATCTAGTTTCAAAGAAAGATCAATACTCACTTCAAATATATTCAGATTTGAGAGTTCTTTTGATTGTAAAGTTGGAAGGACTAAGCCATATTTCAAAGGTGACTCATCTAAGAAACTTGTCTCACCCTTAAATGTTCATCAAAAAAGAAGTAGACAAGTTTGGAGGCCTATTGAAGAGCATAGTTCAACTATAAAGGACTACTTGGGTTGTCAAGATTCTGGTATATCTAAACTTTTGTTTGTTAAAATTATTATTGATAAATATTGTCATACTTATTATAACTATTCAAAATCATAACATCCAATTTATTATCTAGCTCCTTCTCAACCATCTGAATCCCTTCCTAAGTTTGATCCTACAAGTCCAACTCATTCACCCCCTCACATCCCTTTACCATTTATTCATGAACCTAATATTGAACCAATCATGAGGCATAGGGATCAAGATGATAATGAATATCCTACATTCTTCATTCCCAAATTTAGACCTATTAATTTTGATTACATGGAAGGTTATCCTAATGAAGTCCTAAATAAAGTAAGGAAATGCCTTCCAAAGTTTCAAGGGAAAAATGTACTAAGTGGTGATCAGCACTTGAGGTATTTTCTCAATATCATTTAAGACTATGAGGTTGAGCATGATGATGTGTGTATTAAGTTGTTTATGCACACGTTGGAGGAAGATGCTCATGAATGGTTCAATTCTCTTCCCAGTGGATGTATTGATTCATAGAAAGAAATGAAGAATGTTTTTATAATTTAGTATGGTGATAGAATTGATCCAAGGTTTCTTTTGGCTGAGTTTGAAGACATCAAGAAGAAACCCAATGTGTGTATGTAAGACTTCAACATGAGGTTCAATAAAACTTTGATGTGGCTACTTGAGAACATCAAGCCAAGTGATACAGTGTCCTTGAGTAAGTACTATGATGCCTTTGACAAAAAGGTTGCATACTACTTAAGGGATAAGGCTCTCACTAACCTAAGGTTTTCATTCAATATGGCCATCCAAATTGAGAATAATATAAACACTGTGGGAAAGCCTATGAATAAGCAAGTTGGTGTAAAATTGATCAATCTTAAAAATATGCAGTCCACTAAGACCATTAACTTTGAGGAGATTGTTAAGACTTTGGCCTTTGCTATCAAAGAGATATCCTACAAGTTGGCTAAATCTAAGGAGATCCCTCATGTTTCTACAATTCATGAAATATATCCATATCTAAATCAAGAAAAAAAATAGGCATGCACATGATGACAAAAATCAGAATAGAAAGCTTGTAAAAAATGTGCTTGATCCATTACATGCCAAGGTAAATTCTATAAATTTTGATTTTGAAATTGATTAGTGTGATAGGTGCTTCCTTCCACATCCCCCATGTGATACTTCTAAACCAAGTGATGAATATGTGGATGATCTTGAGTCTAGATCTAATGATGATGATATTTTGATGTTCAATTATCAAGAATCCCTAGGCATGTTTCTACCTCCATAAAAATTGTGAATGTTGCTACTATTGATCAGTTTTGGATTTTAGTCAAGAAGTGATGTGTCTCAACATATTAATTTTCTTATGATTATAATATGCCACAAGCAAATGAGTTACTTAATCATGATTTAATTTAAGATCTAAAGTGTGCTCTAACTAAAGTACTACACATGAATGTGGAATTGGGTAACTGTTGTAACTTAGATTTGCACCCTTTAAGGAGATGCAAATATCTCTTCATCTAAGTGGCAAAATGGAATCACTTCTAAGCTTGTGGTCAGCCTAAGGAATGAGGTGAGTCTCTAGATAGGGCTAGCTCCATTTATGTACCACTTAGAATTGAACCTAATACTAATTTTATGGGGTGAAAACAGAGAGAGAGATAAATAAAATCAAATCTAAACTAAGGGGGTGTTACACCAAATGAATTTTATGACTTCTAACTAATTACATTCTACACTTGAATCTTCATATTCTCATATCAATGCTACATTATGAGGTCATGGATGAATGTGAAAATATAGGACTATAAAAGAGGCCTTTAATGGAACTAATTAAAATAATAACTCACTCAACATTTCACATCCCCTAAAACACTTCACATGCCCTATAAGAAGTTTTTTAACTGAAAACAAGGTGAAAGAATGAGACCACATGCTAGGAATCCATAGTCTTCACTAAACAAGATTCATCATTCAAGTGGAACACACTTATGAATAGTCATTAAGAGGTAATAATTAGTAATTTTATTTATCAAATGGTATAAAAATTAGTAGGGCTTCTCCATACTCAGGTGGAGCATAAAATACAATGGCCAAAATGGCTAACTCTTATAAAGTTTAAGAGAGAGAGATAGAAAGAGAAGTCCAAGGGTCACAAGGAAAATTTTTAAGATAATAAAATAAGTTATCCATGAATTATAATAAGGTATGGGTCTAACCATGCAATTTAATTAATTAAAACTATTAATTCAAGTCATCAAAGTTATGCAAAGTGGCACAAAACTCATTTTGCACAAAAAAACTACCTTCATGATTGGCTCTCTTTAAACATACTATAGCTAATTATGATTAGTAAAAAATATTATAATTGAAGTTATGGACATCATACATGCCTCTCCATGCATTTTTTACAAACCTAGTCTTTTATAATCAATTGAAAGTAGCCATCATCATCTATTATCTTAAAAATTGCCCTTCCATGCACCTTGCACACTTGGCCTCAAATTTAGCATCATTTATCTATGAAAATATATGGGTATAAGTGTGTGACACCTTTAAATACCCTATATGTAATTTTAAGCATTAGGGTCACCTTAAATTTATCTCACTTTAAGTTTTCCATATTCTTCACTAGCTTGCCCAATATCCCAGATTTGAATGGCTAAGTTAAAACACCTATTTGAGGAACTTAGGAAAATTTTAAAGGAATTAAACTTACATGGGGAGTTATATTAATTCTTAATCTTTCCACAAATGTTATTTTCATCTCTTAAAACTTCCTAAAACCTAAAAAACCCCACAAAATAATGAGAAAAAGCTTATTTCCCCATTTGTACAAGTTAATATAGCTAGCTAGCATGGGAAGGAGCTTGGGTGAGTCATATTAAAAATAAAATAGTTTTCAATATAAAAATATTCCATTTGATCATCTAACCAACTCCATTTTCACAAACTGGTCCTAGTTAAGGGTTTAGTAGGGTTTTAGTCTTGTTTTCACTCTTAAGGTTGGTTAATAAAGGTCTGAGATCTAAAATGCTAAAAAAATACACAAATTAATTTTTAAATACCCTTTATATATTCCCCTAACTTATATGGTCTCCATGCAAAGTGTCATGAATGATGTGAACATTATAAGTTGACCTATCATGCTTCTTTTCTTGTTTTTTGCAAGTTTGAGTTGCTCTTGAGCCAAAAATGGCTTCTCCAAAGTTTAATCTACACTATAAAAGATTAAAAAATCTTTTTATTGGCCCCAATAAAATTTTAAAATTCATATTAATGTTCATATCATGCTATAAATTTGAGTGACCCTACAACTGGCTTCTAAGCTTAGTTATGCCTACTAGGTTTGATTGTAACATCTGGTATTTTGGGAATTTACCTAAGTTAATTTGTATTATAAAAGTTAAAACACCTCTAATTTCATCCCAAAATCATGATCAATCAATTTTTAAATCTCACTTAGGGCTGTAGTTGAAAATGACCCTTTATTGGGTGTTATGTCTAAAAATGGCTTACCTACAAACCTAAGAGAATAGAGTAATATGTTTGGTTTAAATTTCCCATGATAGGTTTCCCATGATAATATTTATGTATTAAAACTTAAAAAACCTTCATACAAGGTTCTCTAAGCTTTTGGTTCATGTTCCTACCTCCTTTATCAAGAATGCAGGGTTTGTGTAAGGGGAAAGTGCCCTACCTCTAAGACAAAATGAAGGGATGTTACCTTGTTTTATCATCAAAAATAGGAATTATAAAGGGTTAAAAAATATTCAAGGATTTAATGTAAGAAAATTCAGCCCATATTTAGGTCATATGAACCCCTAAATTGCTCAAATTCTAAGGCAGACTTTTCATAGGCAAACTATGTAGGGGTATTGGAGAGTTGGCTATTTTTTTATGATTGGAGGACCTCCATCTACTTGTTTTGAGATCATAATATCTTATTAAGTTTTTCATAATCATTATTAATTTTTTATAGTCTCTATTCCCCATTTTTACCTCTCATGGATCACTCATGTTCTTAGATTCCAAGACTGAGTGCCCTTTGTTTGAATTACCCTATTTATTTAGGGTTCCTATAGGTATATTTTATATGTTATATCACTAGGGTAGCTTCTCATAAATATCCCATAAATCCTATTGAATAAATTTATTCCTTATTTAAACCTATTTTTCACTTTACTAGGTTCTTATTTATCATTTGGAGCTCTAAACATGTTCATTGTTTACACAGTCAACAATGTTGGTTGTAGGTGCATTCAAAACCCTTGGGAAATCTATGATTTTTTTTTTACATTTTTTATATTACCTAAATATTCCATTGATCACAATGATATTTCTCACAAACATGATTCATCATCTTAACTTATATCAATCCTTCCCATGTACTCTGAGCTCATAGATTGAACTCTCCACTATTCTGATTGAGACATTTATTTACCCCTACCCATACATTAGTGTACTTATTGGGGTTTGAAAAACATTTTAGTGAACCTATTTTAATTATTTTAAGTAACCTCATCTTTAATTTTAATATTTATTCTTTGATCTGTAGCTAAGAAACCTCAATACTAACCTTGCTTATAAGACTAAGAAAACCCTACATTTATTGACCCCTGCTGAAGGTGAGTATTTGTAAGAGTTAGACCTTTATTCATGGTTCTCCAAGATCCTATTTAGGTTACCATCATCATAATAAAAATAATATAGGCCTAAACATATTATGTTTATATTATCTAACCAAAAAAACACCATGTTAAGACTCATTATCTGCTAAAGTCATAATTGACTATACCTTTTGCCTTGAAGGGGTTACCTATAGGTGTTTTGTATCATAAAATAAATGACACATATCATTTAGAAACTTTTGATGACCATTTATAGTCATTTTATTCTTTTTATATTTAAATTTAATCATCTTTATTCATGCCAATACCTAAAGACAACTCATGTATGCCCACTATTTGACTCAGACATTTTGTCCTTATGTATGGACACCTGTAGGTATGCTTGAGATATGAAACAAATCCTACTCATAATCATAATGATTTACATGCTCATCTATACATAAATACATTAATTTTACCATTTTAAACATAAGGTAAGTTTCATTTGGTTTTTTAGATATCAAAATCCATTCCATACTAAAAAATGTAGATGTTACTATTTGGTTTTAGTAGTCTCAAGCGTGTCTTTGAGATTCTCAAGAACTATCTTCTTCTTTTCATCCTCCTCCAAAAATTGGCATGGTACTTCTCACTACCAAGATATAAAATTTTTACCAAACTATTTATTCCAATAGTTACCTCAACCATGATATATCATAACACAAAACATTGAAGACCTCTACTTTGTGTTTTTAGGGCAAACAGTCCCAAAATCTCAGTCATCATTTTAGAGGTGGTTTTCAACTTTAAATTTACCAAAAAATACATTATACAAGTATATAATTGTGAAATAACATGTTAATAGTTAAATAAGGCTTTAATTTCATGCTTTAATATTTCAAAATGATAACTACAACTCTCTGTTAAGCCACTTATAGGTGGCCTTTTAAGGTGCAGGCAACAAAATGCAACTATGGATAGTGAATATGGAAAATGGCCTTTAATGGGTTGATTATCCATATTAAAAAATTAAAATTAATTCTAAACCATGGGTATATTTAAATCATTACAAAATATTTCACCATAGCATGACATCATTAGAAGGTTCATGTATGTGTGTATTGAGCTAGAAGTGGACAATGAGTGTGGGAAATTGGATAAAGATGGACCAAAATAACTCATGAGAATCTTAAACTTATTTTAATACTTATTTAATAATTATTTAAAGTAATTTAAAATTGATAAAAGCTCAAAACATTCCTTTCAATGTGGAAAACATTTGTAATTACTAGAAAGGAGGCAGGCAGTATGTTGAATGACTAGTCTATCATGATGAAGACATAGGCTTGCAAACATGAGAATCAAGGATACTTATGTGGAAGGTGATAAGGGGTAATATATACATTTAAAACATGTATATGAAATTAACAAAACTATCTATATCCATTTACAAGTAAAAAAACTTTTGGAAATGGTGAAAACTACCCATGACTCAAGAAATAGACCAGTCTACTAATTTAGGGTTATTAGCTCATCCAAACACCATAAAACATGAAAAAAATCATGGTAAAAATAATTATACATATAAAATATAATTTATAATGAATATGAGCAACTGGTTTGTACATATCTATTCAAACTAAGAGAAAATTGATAGGGTGCATACATTAACAAGCAATTTTGAAAGCTAAATTTCAAATGGATGGTTAATAAAGAATTATCCACCATTCATAAAAATTATTATATGTATGTTAATTTATATTATTATATAATATTCCCCTAGGACCATTTTTATTGAAGCCTCTTATGTTGGTTGTACCAAGCAAAAACTTGGAAGTCACTGTAGTCTGCCAAGAAGAGCAAGAAGGGAGACAAATGGTTTTGGCTTGGAAATGATAATTTCATATCAAAAAATAATATATATTATTTTTAGGAAGATGGAGAGGCATTCCATGAACTTTCCCCATGTGGTACATTTCCCAAGGAGCTATACATGTGTCATTTCTTCCTATTCTTTAGGAAAACTGACTTTTCTTTTGATGAACCTATAAATTTTAGTTTTTTTAGTTACTTAAGACATTTTTGGAAATATTTGGAATGAAATAAACTATTTAAACTTGTGCATTTCCCAAGAAACATGTACAAAGCATTAAATGCACTATTTTGACCCCTCAAATGACCCAAAAGTGATAAATGGACCTAGAAACTAATTAACCAAAGATAGTACAACATTAATTGGAATCAAGTGACATATCAAAAACCTCATAAAAATAAATCATACCCCCTTATAGGCATAAAAATCAAGTTTTTTACTAGGGTGCCCCAATTTGATTAAAAATTCAAATTTGGTCAATAACAACCTTATTGGGAATGTAGATGTTAAGTAACTAGCTATTCTTGATGTTGGGTTTGATAATAAAGGTGATATTTGGAGAATGTCATTCAGTGAATATGGGGTTATATTTTATGCCCCTAAAGATGAATTATTTTATTTTTATTTTAAGCAGTACTTTGAGTGCACAAATGACATTGATGATCTTGGTGCACTCTTGTTTGGTACTCACCTGATTACAACTGAGAAACAAGTTATTTTACAACTGCTAAAGGAGTACCAAAATATTTTGGTGTTGTCTTATCTAGATTTGAGATCACTCAAAGAGGATTTATTTCAAATTTTCATCCTATCACAACCTAGCAATGAACCTTTAAGGCAAGTACAAATATTGTTTTACTTCATCTTTGCCAACAAACTACTAGAAAAGTTCAAGAGATTAAGGGATAGAAAATTTTTGAAGCCACAAATTAATGGTGAATTTTTGAAACATTTCCTCAATTAATCTCATAAATATGTACATAGTGTATATATTTTTTTCTATGTTTTTCTATTACTTTGTTGCCCCCTTCTTCAGGCCTTATTTGTATAGTTTCCTTTCATATTTCTATCATGTGTTTAGTTTAAGATCCTCTTGATATATTTTTGTTAGTTTTCCAATGTTTTATTGATCCTCCATGAGTGTTTTCTAGTAATTTTCTAAGTCTTGAATTTGTGACCCAATGGATTAGTACCCGATCTTACATTGTGGGGTTCTTTACACACCTGCAGGGGGTGTGCATCCCCAGGTGAGAGCTAGTGTTAGTGCCCAAAATTACACTAAATAAATTAGGCCCTTGTCAATTATAAATGCCTAAGTCCTTATCCATATTCCTATTTTAAAATCTTCATTTGGGGTCAAGTTTCATGTTAAATTAGCTAAGTGTTATTTGGTCTTCACTTAGTGTATGTATAAATCCCTTAGAGTCTTTTGAGAAAATTGTTCATACAAAAATCCCAAACACTTATTTATTTTGGCCAAAGCGTTCACACAAAAGATCCAAAGGATTAATTATTTTGAGTATTTTTCCTACACAAAAGGTTCAAAGGGTTAATTCCTTTAGGCATTTTGCTCATGTAAAACATCTAAAAAAATTGCATTATTTTTAGAAAAATGTAAAGTTTAAATGTTTTGGAAAAAGTGCTTGGCAAAAAAGTCTGAAGGATCATTTCTATCAGGCAAATTGCCCATGACATAAGGCTCAAAGGAATTTTTTTAAACATTTTATCTGTGGAAAAAATATTGAATGTTCTCAATACTTTAGAAAGAATATTATGGGGAATTTTTGTGGAATAAAAGTCCCAACATAAAAAGGCCTAAGACCAAATTATTGTAGAACAAAAGTCCCTAAAAGACAAAAGGCCTGATGATCAAAGTCTCAAAGAAATTCATTCAAATTTCATAAGTGTGATGATCATGTGAACTTCATTAATGGTCACATGGATGTCAAAATTAAGCTCAGCCATTATACATTAGGTCTTAAATTTGAAGGTTACATGGATGTCATGGATGGTCATGTGAATGTTAAATGATGGGCATGCAAATGTCAAATTTAAGCCATCATAAAAATCTATTTGGGATTAAATATGATGGGCATGCACTTTTTAAAGATGTTCATATAGATTTCATATAACAAACATGCTAATGTAAAAATTAAGATAGATGATTATCTATTGGGGCTTAAATTGATGGTCGTGTGCTCATCAAAGATGTTCATGCAAACATCAAATGATAGGCACACAAATGTCAAATTTAAGCCATAGTAGAAATATAATGGAATTTGATCCTTCAAATCTAGATCAATGGTCTACATTCCATAATGATTCAAGATCGATGATGTGAGGGAGAGATAACTTGTTAAAGGAATCAGGTCGAATAAGGATCTACCACATGGTGGAAGGGCACTAGCTTGACAGAGATTAACTATGTAAGGTGAAAGAAAGCCTATGTATTATCCAAGTGGCATGATTTTGAGGGGTCTTAATAGAGATTTAATGGCTCATAATAAAATCTAATGATAAATAGATTCCAAGAATCCATAGAGATACCAAGTGGCATACTCACATTCATCATATAAATAAGGATCTGATAGTGCTAGTCTTAGGTGGATTGTTTAAGGATCTAAACCCAATGACGTGTTGACACATGTCCTATGATAAATGGTCACATTTTAAGTAAGTGAATAGAGTGACATATAAATGCCACATAGTCATGCATGGCACATTTAAGGACCATGTGTAAGGAAATTGGCAGAGCTTCCACCAATGATAACAGGTTGACTTGGCAAAATTACAAATTTGTGAAAGAGGCCAGGGTTTGCCCAAACAAGTCAAAGGTTGAAAATAATGTATTTTTGCATTAAAAAATATGAATAAAACCCTAAAAAATTCCAAGTGTGAAAAGGTAAAAGTGTTAAAATATGAAAATACAAGTTGAAGCCTAAGAAGTAAAAGTTAAAAATAACCTAAGTTGTATTTTCATTTGCTTTGCTTTTTCAAGATATTCCATTGAAGAATATTATAGGTTTGCAAATCTAAGGTGGACCACCCAAATAAGATCATTTGAATAGCCATGTATCCATAATATTCTTAAGAAATCATTGCAAGAGCAGGTTATTCCATGACGTGCATGAAAGGAAGGGAATCTATCTAGAAGTTTCTAGCTATGCAAACAACTGGTCCAGGGCACCTTCAGGTAGTTCCACATAGAGATAAATGATTTTTTTTCCCTCCACCATGAATATTCTAATTTAAATTCATTTTAAGGAATTTAAATCCAAGAAATCAAGGGTTTTATTACAAATCCCCATCATTTCTTGTAGAGGTAGTTATAACAATCATTGTCCTTGTAAATACATGAAGATTCTAGGTGTGGAAAAGGACTTATTCCAGCTAAGAGCTTCTTGGTAGGACTTTGGAAATTGTACATTTTAAATGGGTAAAAAATGTATGAATAGATAGCTTCTCCTTTATTCATAGGGTTGGTTGACCATTGTGTTGGTCATTATATGGGTTATTGTTGGTCCTTGTTTCTCTCCAAGTCTAGGTTATTTTAGATTTTGGGATCATTTATGTGTGTAGTTTGCCTCTCTTTCTAAGGTGGTTGTAGCTGTACAACCATTAGTAATATCTAAGATAAAATCTATATGTCTCCCCTATCCAACATAGAGCAAATCCACCATGCTTTTCCCCATGGCAGCATTTTGAAATATTGATGTATGTAGATTTTATTGCAAAGTTAATGAAAATACTTCTCAATATGTTTTGCAAGTTATGATAATTAAATAACTAGTTCTATGTTCATTATTGGTTATCATTTTGAGCATGAATCTAGGTTATAAACCCCTTTTTATAGTTATATTCAGGAAATATGTTGTTAAATAACTTGTCAGGTCACCCTAGGCTAATGGATTCAATAGGAAATAGTATTTGAAATTCTAGTTTCCGTGTATGTTATAGGGTTTCAAGAATGATATGGGTGTTTGCATTATATTATCACCAATGGATGCAAATCACTCTTGGTAGTTCTATTTATCTTACATTTTATTCTCCTACATCTTTGCAAAGAAGTGATGCCATGTATGTTAATAGAATTCCTATTATTTGAAAACTACCAGCACACCACCACACCCTTCTTATTTATTATTATCAAACTATCTTACTCTGTCCCACCTTGTAAATGATACAATCCTTATTGCATATCATAAGTGTCATTTTCTTGTAGATGCTTAAAATCTTGCATACTTAGCATGTGTTTGCAGTTTGCGCTTTAAAATATCCAACATTATAGTTTTCCATTCAACCCATGTTGTTGAAAATTCTCTAGAATGAAGATTGCTGTCACTTTCATATCAATCTTTAGTATCTTATATACAACCTATAGCATTTGTTCATTTTGTGTAACAAACCTTCTCAGGTGGAGTAAGCGAGCTTGGTTGTGTTCTAGTCAGATTTGTGTTCCCTTGTGCCAATAATATCCATTGAGGTTAAATTGCAAAATCACTCCATATGATCAATCTACCCCATAGGTCCTCTCACCTTGGTTTAAGTAGAGCTAGAAGTATTAGGGAGATGACCATATCCTTTTTAGGTGCCTCTCAATCATTTTCTACATTTGATCTAATCTTGATGCCAAACCCTTCCTTGGATACAATGACATACTAGTGGGTTTTTCATCATTGCTTGCCATTTTATTTCAAGTGTGCAAGGTTGAGTGTACAAGGTGTACAATTGGGAACCAACACATCTCATTGACTCAATCTATTTATGGGTTGCCTAATCATCTGACATAGTACCATGATGATTGCATCATGCATGATTAGTTGTGTAGTGGGTTATATACATGGTTTTGTTATGTACTCCATTAATAATGCTTGAAATTTTTTTGTGGGTTGTTTCATTTGACAACTAAAACTATCCCTGAAACCAAATTAGGTGTTTATATAAAATAAAGGGTTTATTATTGTTTATTTGAATTCCTAGATTAGATTAGATTAGAATTTGGTTATTGTTAATGTGATTCAACCAATTTTATGTTTATATTTTTTTGTCATCACTTGTAATTCTTAGTCCTAGTTATATTCTCTTTTTCATAAAATTTTTAAGACTTAGGAGAGACTCTATAATAGTATTCACCTCAAACTCAATGGAATTATTCACATTTATTCCTAAAATTTTATTTTCATAGTCTTTTATCCTCTCTTGAGTCTCATGGCAACTCTATTATTGCACTTTGCTTATAAATTATCAAATGTTACAAGAGGTTCATATGTGATTTATACATAGTGTTAATCTCAAACTCTATTAAAGCCATATATTTTATTGTTCATGTGATTATTAATTCCTTTCCTCTATTTCTCTCTCCCCCCTTATAGATTCCAATATTTTTTAAAGAAGTATTTCACTTTTCATTTATATTGGATTTATCATTGATTGTTGTCCTCTTTTGTTTTTATTTTGATTTAGATCTAAAAATGTTTTCTTTTTTTGCATTTAACTTCTCTCAATTCTTCATTTTTCTATTTTGCCTAGTTTGATTGCCCATTTTCATTTGTAATTGTTTACTCTTTGTTTGTTGTTCTCTACTTTCATTGGTTTTCATTTTTAGTCATCCATTTTTTGTTTTATATCTCGTGCTCTTATCTATCAGTAATATTTGTTGACTCATCTTTTATGGCTTTCAATGAAGTTGAATCTTCATTACCTTATATGTTTTATTATCATTTTTAGTTTGTGTAATGCTCTTTTTTAGTATCGAGGAATTATTGAAGTGTCTTTCATTAGTAGTCATATTTTATCATATAAATAAAAAATCATATATTAATTAGCTTATTTATTTTGAAAATAGAGTATAAGTTTTATTATCTTTAATATATATATATATATATATATATATATATATGTATATATATATATATGTATGTGTGTATATATATATATATATATGTATATATATATATATATATATATATATATATATATATATATATATCATAATAAGTGTTTGTAATTAGTATTTTCATACAAGTGTGGTAGAAAATAGTTAAATAAAGTATGAATTGGATTATATTTATTTCCTTAAATTTAATTTTTCAGTAGATTAGATCCATAAGGGATCAAGGTACTATGAGAAAATGCTATTATGTCTGTCTCTATTTCTTATCATCTAAACAATCTTTTTTGACTAGTTATTTGAGTAGGTTGTTGGGCTTAACTTTTCCTCTTTCCATCCCACCATTAATGATGCTCCCAAGGCAAGGTAAATGCCACATAGCTAGAATTAATCCCTTGACTCATTTTACTCAATCCTACCACTTCCACTCAAAGTGATGTAGATCAAAATTATCACTTATTAATCTTGAAATCAACTCCTTATCTACATTTGATAATTCCTTAGCTCCAAGCCTTCAACGATCACCTCAAGGCCAAAAATAACTATTGGGTATAAAAAACCAAAAAATAGAGATATATGTTCCAATAAGAAGACCAACAATAAATTGACCTACCCTCATAGCCAAATCCTTGAAGTTAAACTCTTCCTTTTTTGGTGTTCAACTTTGGCTTTACTTATTATCTTCCCATAATTTAATGACACTTTTAGAGAAATATCAATTCCTCATATTTAGGATAATTTTGTGGCTTATTAAACCCAACCTTACAAAAAAAAAATTAGAATGATATTGAAAAAAATATGTTGTAATTATTTTTAAGATATAACCATTATTATTGTTTTTTATTAGTTTCTTAGTTTGACACCCTATACTTTCATCATGAGGCTATAAAATAATATTAGTTTAAAGGTTCCCAGACCTAAAGAAAACTATTAAAATAACAAGCTCAATTGTAAGATAACATACCACATTAACATAACTAGTGTAGTAAATCTTTACCTCTCTTTGGTTGTCTCATCTTTACATTTAAAGGTTAAATGTGTAAGGTAAAAATGATTCTTTGATTGTGTATAAATCCCAATAAAAATGATGAGAAGGTATATTATTATTTTAATTATCTTTATTTTCTTTAATTATGTATTCTATATATACATATTTATTACATGTTCATCACCCACCAAACATACTTGGATCAAAGAGACCTCTAGGATTAACCACTTTCTCCAACCACATCTAGGCCCAAGAACATATTTATTGGAAGAGTGGGCCCATTTCATAACTCAAGAGAAATAATGTCACAATGTTACATGTAAAATTATATCCCTTATCCCCACCTTCCATTTATTTAAATGGGCAGGGAGGGTTATACTAGAGGGAATTTAATCCTCTATAAATTTTCCACATAACACCCCCTCCGCCTGCCGTAACACCCCCCCCCCCTCCCGCCCCGCCCTGCATAACCAACACAAATCCAAAGATATGAATATGGATGGAGAGGTGTTTTATCCTCAAATATTGGTCTCTTCTCACATTTAACTCCAACATCTTGAGCATGAGGGTGAGCCAAGGCTAAACTTATATAATCAATATATCAAAAAAGTGGAGGGTGAGCTAGACAATATGATGGAGAAGAAAAAAATACTCATGCCAATACCACCTCTAGTATGCTAAGATATCAATAAATATAAAATAAATATCATGAGGTAGCACTATAATTCCCCTTAGACTACCACACAACATTTTTCCAATGCAAGGAAAATGTGATGAAATACCATTTGGGTCAACAAGTAATTTTGCATCAATTTGATTTAATTCTTATGTCTATTTATAACTTTTTAACATCATTATGTGTGTTGAAAATGATCATAATCAGTCAAGGAAGCATCATCAGAACCCCGAAACCCAAGTAAATCCAAGTGGAGTATGTTTTAGTCATCTCGTAGAGGTAAACTTGATCCCCTTTTGACAAATTATGAAACCACTGCTTAATGTAGGTGGTTATTTTAAAACCACCAATTTATATTAATTGGTGGTTATGTAGTTATTAGTTTATAATAGCTATAAATTTTTACTATGGTGAAAATAAACAATAAATTAACTACCTAGAAAAATAAAATTCAACATATGGACCATTTTACAAGAAATGGTAACTCAAAGGGGATCTCTAAAAGTAAGATTTAGTGTTGATTAAATTTGGTCTACATACCAAAAATGTGCCTTGTCTAAGAGTTTAGTGGAAGGATTAGGATACTAAGGTTAGGATGGTCCAATGATTAAGTATGAGTAGATTTATGGATGGAATAAGTAGACCCAATGAGATCATGCAGAGTACAAAGCTTTTGAAACACTTTAAGTTAAATTAAATTGTAAATTTTTGATTTATAAAGGATAGGTATAGAGTTGTAAAGACCCTATGGGATACCAAAAGTTCTTGGAATGAGTATGGAAGTACTTGGTTTTCATCTGGTTCTCATTATGTTCATTCTGATATTTTGAGTCAAGTGATAGAAATTATAAGTAGGCACTTTGATAACATCATAATTGACATGCATGGATGAGTTAGGGGGAAATGATCATATGGGTTTATTAATTTTAGTCCCAAGAACATACGTGCTAAGTTTTAGGTCCTCTGCCAAAGTGCATCAAAATTTATAAAGATCCAAAGTTGGCCTCTCAGCTGAATTCTATTATTTTTCCATAGCCATTTTCAAAGAAGTTCAAATAGAGATAAGTGATAATATTTACAAGGATATATCTCACACATGTGGTATTTTTAAGGGAAAGTGGTCACATGGGTTTGTTCATCTTGGTCTCTAGTTACCATGTGCTAAGTTTTAGATCATATGTTGAAGTGTGATAGAAGTTATGCATGTTCAAAGTTGGCTCCTCAGTTAGATTTTACTAATTTTTCCATACTTAGCCAAATGAGCTCGACCATCACCATGGCATCACACAAGATCAAATGGAATAGTCAAATTTATAATTGTATATCTTCACTCAAAAGGCTCTTAGGACTAATAGATCAAATGTGCTCATCCCTTTCAGTCTCAAGAACATCTCCTACAAGTTTTGTGACTTCATGATTCATGTGATTCAAGATAAAAATCTACAAAGTTGATAAAAAAGCATAAGACATTTGTGCTAATGTCAAGTTTAATTTTAGGCAAAACTAACTCTTTTTAGCTTAAATTTGATGATCATGTGAACGTCATCTGATGTGAGTGAGGATGTCAATTTTAAGATCATGAACTATTCATTGGATTTCAAATAGTAGGTCCCAATAGTTTAATGGTTGGCATATAATCAATAATTTAGATCTAAAAACAAGAAAATGTCAAAAGGTCAATAAATATCAAAAATAAATACATGCATGAAAAATAACACAAGCATATTTAGTTGGCAAAAAATTGATGGCTCATGGGCATTCGTGCATAGATAGATCAACAGAGTGAGGCAAAGGTAATAAGTTAGAGTATCTACAAAACCAATAAACATAGAGATAGATTGGCATGATGTAGATGGTTCAAGTTGGCAATCAACAACAAATAAGCAAAATCAATCTAGGGGCATTTTTAATGAAAGTTGAATAAGTTATTTTAAACCCAAGTAAAGTAAATATCAAGGATTCGAGCTTGAATGCAAACCAAAGTTGAACTAGGGCCACATTTTATAGACCAAAAATCACCATTATAATCTCTATATAGGTAAAATATATCTTTTGGGTCTAATACAAATGGTGAAGATAGATCAATGATTATGAATCAAAGTTGAGTAGTTTGCAGACTTTCATATATATTGTGACTATGTGAAAATCAATGGTCTAAGATTGGTTTTCACCTATAGTGGACCTATGTCTCACCTATCATCTTAGTCACATTTTTGATAATCAGGTTTATATGGCCACCTAATGTAGTTGTGGTACAATTTAGTCAATTCTAAGACATGATCCTCATCAGTAGATCAAGTAGATAATGGCATGGTTCCAAGAAGAGACTTGGTGGTTAGATAAGGGAATGGATATTTAATTCTTTTACAAAATTTGTTCCTTATTGTTAATATCCAATTAAACATCCTTGAAAGTGCTAATCCATTATTGGGCCTTTTCCAATGCACAACTCTCTCTCTCTCTCTCTCTCTCTCTCTCTCTCTCTCTCTCTCTCTCTCTCTCTCTCTCTCTCTCTCTCTCTCTCTCTCTCTCTCTCTCTCTCTCTCTCTCTCTCTGTTACAAGTATAGGCTTCTAAGCCTTAAAATTGATCCATCTATTCCTCTTTTTGGTATGACCAAACTCTATCAAAATTTATACTGTGACACCTCTTTGATGCAATAAACACTGAAATCCACCTTTTGCACAAATTGAAGTGTGTTCTATGAATTCATGCACTATAATTAAGTGAGTGTATGTTCCTTTCTTATGTCTGATATTTTATCACCTTTAATAAGTGCTTTAATAGTTCTCACAAGTCATTATAAGTGTAATCTATAGTTTATTGTCTAGTTTGAAAGTGGATATCTACCCTATCTTGCTAAGTTGGTAATTAATTAATGCCTTATTCTAAAATATTTATGTGAGATTGATATTATTTTGTCTTAAAAGTGTTTTATAGTGGGTTTTATGTGAGTTAGAGTGATCAAATCATTGGTGTGTCACCCCTTTTTACATGCTTTTATAATTTTTGTCAAATCTCTCTCCCTTTTCTAAGCAAGTGATAGTTTAGGTTTAGTGTAGGTGGTAGATCCATAAGGAATTTGGCCTTCTCTATAGGTATGATCCAATATTAGGATAACCAAAGCCTAATATCAGTCCCATATTAGATTATATTTGATTAGGAAGATCTGAATAATTCCCTCCTCAATAAGGGTGAAAATATAGATCCCGAATAGTTTTGTCACACCCAGTGGGACTAAGTTTATTTGGTATAATTTAAACTTGAATATTGAGAAGAATAAATTATAGCATCAGGAGAGATATACCACCATCAAAAGTTGATGATCCTTCAAGTTGTAAAATTTATAACATCTTTCAGACAGTGCTTTCATGCCAAAAGTTACAACAAGATCATCAAGTAAAGGTACTCATGTTAAACATATTGAATTGCCTTCTACTTCTTATAAAATATCAATATTTAATAGTATAAGACCTTATCTTCCAAATCAAAATCCATCTATTGGTCATTGTATTATTTTAGTCCAATCCATTATCCCCATAATCCAAATCCCTTTTGCCCAAATAGTTATCAGGAATCAAGTGCTTGTCCCATTTAATATGGGTAGTCAACTGAATTTATCCCAATATGATGACATTACTATGTCTGCCGTATAAAGTATCCCTTTCTTCTCCAAAGAATGTAATAAAACTATTGTTATTGAGCATATCTAAGATGTTTCTAATCTATGTTATATTCATAATGTTACCCAAGATAATGTGGCCATTAGATTACTTTCTAATTCCTTCAAAGGAAAAGCATTTTAATGGTATAGGAATATTCCTTTGACCTCCATTAATAATTAGGATGAGTTAGGTGTAGCCTTAGTTAGGCAATTTGAAGAAAATTCAGATCATCTATCTTAGTTGACCAATTGACTACCATAAAAAGGTACCCTCATGAATTTATGTCTAATTTTAACCTCAGATTACAAAAGACATGGATTATGATCCTTACATTGGTTATGCCATCCCTAAAGTATGCATTTTTGTATTACCTTAAAGACCTTAATTCTGGTATAAGTGTCATGATACAATCCATGGGTGTTAATAACTTGACAAATGCCTATGAAATTTCAATCAAAGTAGAAAATAGCTTGATTCAAGGTAATAAACTTGTTCCAAGACTTATAATGCCCTTTTTTATAGAATTGTAACCTATTGTTCCTCCTCAAGTTCTCTAGATTCCTTATACATCCCCTATTCCATCTTCAAAAGTCCATGTTATATCCCTTCCTAATCAATCTAGTGAGATTGGTGATTTGAAAAGCATGTTACAAGCTTTTGGAAATGAGGTTGTTTCACTCAAGAGGTAGTAGTACCAAGGTAGACCTTATCAGTAACAAAACTAGAATACTTATCAGTCTTTCAATAACCAAACCCCCCCTTATCAAGGTTTTAAGGATAATAGGTAACCTTATCAAAATAAAGGAGCCATAACCCAAACTAAGCCACATACAACCATTGATCCCAATGTAACTTCTAGCTCAAAATACATTTTTCACCAAAATAACTTGATGCAAGATCTAGGTTAGCAACCTTCCAATCCAAATGACATTCAGAATCAAGCCATGGTATCATAAGATATTACCATGCCATAGATGAAATAATAAGAGTTTTATCTTCAAGGTGGTCAGTATCAAGACATGAATATGTTAGTCTAAGGAGAAGCTCAAAAATTTCTAGGGAAAAATGAAGTTATCAATGCTAATTGGAAATTGGATGATCACATTACATTTAACCAAGTTGGTGAAACTAGTAACACAAATGGTCAAGTGGCAGCTCTGACTAGAGCTGAAAGAAGAGTAGTTAAAGAAGCTCATGTTGTGAGAAATACTTATCATGTTCATAATATTGTTTCAAATAATGTTGAAGATCAAGTTGATGTTCCTGTATCATAGAATATTTGAAATATAGAGAAAACAAAGATTCCCCAAATGCCCCTAACTAGATAATAGCTAGTGGCTCAAAAATTATAGCCAAAGGTTAGTGGAACATCTTTTAGCAATATAGATCAAATGAAGAAATAAAATTTTAGTATTATCATGTGCGATTCCCTTGTCATTCTAGGTTAAAAGGACATTCTTATTCAATAACTTTTAGATCTTAAGGTATCTAAGGAACCAGCTGATAAACAAGGAGTTATCTTAGCCAATTTAGACCAAAAAATTAAGAAACCTAATTATCATGTATATAGCATGAGGAAGGTGGAAAAATATAATTTAAAATAAAACAAAACCCATCCCTTTTATCTCTCTTTGGTAGTAAGGGATTTCCTAGTCTATGATTTTATGGTAGATAGTAGATCTAGTAGCATTGTTATGCCTAAACAAATTGCAGACAAGCTTGGTCTTGTCTATGAGCCACATATCAAGGGGGTATTATAATTATATGGCTCACCAATGAATATATTATTCATAATCAAAGTCCTAAAATTGACATTACATGCTTTCCCCAATGTGTTTATTCATCAAGATGTAGTTGTAGTGGACTTGCCTCTTTATTTTTCCATGTGCCTATCAAGAGAATTTAATTCAAAGATTAGATGATATTTTTCATCTAATTGGATTTATTTAATTTTAAAAACTAGGTATGGTAATAAAATTATAATATGTTCTGAACCCATTTCAATATTTCATTTGGAGCCATATATGCCAAGTATGGTGAACACTAATTGTGTTATCTCAGACAAGGTAGTAGAAAATAGTGAGGTGGAATATGAATCACCTCTAGATGGAGTCCTAGATCTATTCCTTGATTAATACACCTCTGATTTTCATGGACATGATCCTTAAAAGTTAATTTAAGAAGGACTTGGTGTGTATTGTCTTCATGAAAATGATGCATCAATTCCAATATTGATGAAAGATGATCAACCTAGTGATGAATTGTGGCAGCTATTTTTTAATGGATCTAGGAACAAACATGGAACTAGAGTTGTAATGATGTTAATCTCTCTATCCAATCAAAATTATTTATCTTATTTGAAGTTTGAGTTTGGTTTTTCTAATAATGTTACTAAATATGAATTACTAGTGCATGGTTTGCAATGGATAAGAAAGATGAAGGTTAATTTAAGGACTTGGTGTGTATTGTCTTCATGAAAATGATGCATCAACTCCAATATTGATGAAAGATGAGAAACCTAGTGATGAATTGTGGCATCTATTTTTTGATGGATCTATGAACAAACATGGCACTAGAGTTGGAATGATGTTAATCTCTCTAGCCAATCAAAAGTATTTATCTTCTTTCAAGTTTGAGTTTGGTTTTTCCAATAATGTTACTAAATATGAAGTACTAATGCATGGTTTGCAATGGATATAGTGCGCTATTAGTTTAAAAAGTAAGGGGAATTAATATATGTAAGGACCAATTACTTAGGTCCTATAATAATAGAGTGTGGGACCTAGTTTAAGGCTTTCAAGCCTTCAATATTTAGGCCATATCAATAAATCAGAACAAACATGTAGATAAGCTGGTTGTTATTGGGTCATAATTTAGTATCCCAAATGAAATAAAAAGGGAAAAAGTTAAATCACATATTAAGGTAGTTGTGAGACCTTATATCCCAAAAAAATGATAATTGGCAAGTATTTAAATATGCCATTTAGATTATCATATTCTTACAAGAGGAAGCTGAATTCTCTTCAAGGAACCAAGACAAGCATTTATAGTAGTATGATGACCAGATTGTAAAATTAAAGACAAACAAGTTTCCTAAAGGGTTGGTCACCCTTGAAAACATATTTAGAAAATATAATGAATTGAGAAAACAAAATTTTGCTTTGTTAACCAAAGAAGAACACTATACATATGTAGAGATTACCATTGAAAATAATTTAAAGATGGGCAAAGTTTGCACATATTCAAACAAAGAAGCTTTTATCAGGTTATTTTCAAGTTTTATAGATGTATTTACATGGCAGTATGGTGATCTTAAAGGTTTTGATCCAATTCTATCTCAACATACCATTGAGTTAGAAGATGAGACTAGGCTAGTCAAACAAAGGTAAAATCTAATTAATCCAAAGATTGAACCTCAAATGAGAACTAAGCTATACAAGCTCATTGAGTCATCTATAATATTTACAATTAAGTAATCAAATTGGGTATCAAACCTTATTCTAGCATGAAATAAGAATGGTGAAATAAGGCTATGTGTTGAATTCTGTGACTTGAACAATGCCTCTCTCAAAGATCACTATCCATTGCCATCAATGGAGTAAATTTTATAGCTATTTGTAGGTTAAAAAAGGTTCTCTTTATTATATGGTTATAATTGATATAACCATATTTTTTTCAAAGAATAAGACCAATACAAAATAGCCTTCACCATAAAAGGGAAGACATTTTCATACAAAAAGATGTTTTTTGGTTTATCTAATGTTGGAGCTACTTTTCAGAAGGCTATGGATATGGAATTTTAGGGTATCCTCAAGAATTTTATTCTTGTTTATCTATATGACATAATAATATTATCTAATAGTAAAAATTAGCATATGATTCATTTCAGACAAGTGTTTGAAAGGTGCAAGGAATTTGGAGTGTCTTTAAATCCAAAAAAGTGTGTTTTCTTTGTGCATGAAGGTAGGCTTCTTGGACATGTCATTTCAAAAAATGGTACAAACATAGATCCTAATAATATATAATCAATTCTTTCACTTTCATTTCCTAATCACAAAATATCCTTGCAAATATTTTTAGGCAAGATTAGCTTCATAAGGAGATACATTTTAAATTTTATTACTTTAGCTAGGCCACTCACAACCATGATAAAGAAGGGTTAGAGTTTAATTTGGTATAAATAAGGAGTAACAAGATTTTAAGAGATCAAAAAATATATGGTTATTTATCTTACACTCCTTAACCCTTACTTTACAAAAGATTTCTTCTTATACAACTATGCTAACATTGACACAATTTCAAGTATTTTCATGCAGTAGAATAAAGAGACTCTAGAGTAGCCAATAGCCTTATTTAGTGAAGGATTAAATGAATATGAAATGAGGTATTATTTTATTAAGAAGAATTTTATTTTATTTATAAGGTCTCTTAAAAAATTTACGTACTTGTTATCCAATAATATGATAGATTTGATGGTTACACATCCAAGTGTCAAAGATTTGCTTCTAAACAAAGATATAAATGATAAGAGAGCTAGTTGTATAACCAAATTTATGGAATATGATGTTGAGATCAAGGTTACAAAGCTAGTGAGAGTTAAAGGACTTTGTGAACATCTATCCCAAGACTTTTAGGAGTCTAATGAACTAGTTATGGTGTCAAATGATGAATAATTTTCAAGTAACCAGACCTCAAATTCTAACTAGTTCCAAGATATGGTAAGATATCTATAGGATGGCATTTATCCTTTTCATCTAAACCCTTTAAAGATGAGATATTTTATTTTACATTTAATTCCTTTTCTTCTTTTTGATAATGTATTGTTCAAAAAATATATCAATGACATACTACTAAGATGCATAGAACCAGGTCAATCACAGAGGTTGCTTGAGTAGTTCTATGATGAACATGGTGGAGAACATTACTCAAAAAGGATCACAACCCACAAGATCATGAGAGGTGGGTATTTTTATCCAAGTTTATTTGGTTATTATCATGCATGAATCAAAAAATGTAGATAGTGTCCCATGTTTGTTGGAAATATGAAGCTTTCAACCTTATCTCTCTAACCAATTTTAGTTAATCAACCCTTTGTCCAATGGAGATTGGAGTTTATTGGTATCATAAACCCCCCATCAAGCTCAAGACACAAGTGGGTCCTAAATTCTACATATTATTTTGATAGACGGATAGAGGTAGTAGCATTAAAATAAGCCAATGAAACAAGTGTTTTAGACTTCTATAAAGTTTTGCCTACTAGATTTAAAGTCCCTTCAATTATAATTTTTGATAATGCTATGAATTTTGTAGGTTCTAAGATCAGATAGTGGGTAGTTAAACATAGAATTTTTATCAATACTTCATCAAACTATTATCCACAAGGTAATGCCCTTGCTAAATCAACTAACAAGAATTTACTAAAGATTGTAGACACCTAAATCTAGCCATCGATAACCTCCAATTAGGCTTTTGACCAATTTCCACCCAAAATGTACAATTTGTCTTAAAAACACTAAAACATGTTAAAATATGTGAAACTAACATATTCAAGTGCTAATTCTAGATAGGGTATCCCTAAATGGGGTAATGTAATTTATGGGCCAATTAACTTTGATCAGATCATTTTGAGTCAAAATGCCAATTTTGCACCTGGGTGCTCTAGATTGATATTTCCTATCAAATATCTTGCACAAGACATGTGCCTTCATTATTTTTTGTTGGTAACATCCTAAATGGGTAATGGATCCAATGCATTTGACATTGACTTAAAATTCTAATCTAGTCAAATGTTGGACCAATAACAAGGCATTATGATCAATTTAAGTAATTTGTGCCCAAAGTGCTTAAACATGCTTAAGAGATAATTAATCCAAGTTAGAGCCTAATTAAGAATTCCATGGAAATTTGTTAAATACTTGTTTTTAGAAATGAATATTGAATATTTGCATCACTAGGTGACCTTATTTCTTGGGAAGACATCCCTAGGCCATAAATTCCACAAATATCAATATTCATGCCCTCTATGCCTCATCAATGCCTTTCATGATGCCCTCCATGCCTCTTAATTGCCCCTTCTTCCAATTTCATGATGAGGATAATTATAAACTTAATTCCAAAAATTAAATTAATCCTCAACCACACATCTCAATCTCGGGATGGATGGTTTTGGTTGATTTAAGACATTCTCAAAAATATATAAATAGAGAGGCCATGAGCATCATTTCTAAGACTTGATTATGCAAAGTTATAATGTATAATTTATTACAAAGATTCATGTAACTAGTGTTACCATTCCAAATTGATTCCAATCCAATCCAATCCATAAGACAAATATTCCAAGGAGAGATGGAGGTATCCAAGCTTCCATTGCCAAGGAATTCATGAGCATAAGCCAAGTAAGCCACTACAACAAGCATTTTGGAGTATCCAAGGAAGGTAAAAGAAGATTTCTTTTGCATTTTAGTTGTGTGTTTTATTCATGTTTGTTAACAAAGCTCTCCCTAGTGTCTAGCCCTAGAGATGTTATTCTATTTAGTGTGTTTCTTTCATTTTGTTTTCATTTTGAAACTAACACCATACTAACCATCCTCTCTTGATTCAAATTCCTAGTTCACATATGGCATGCCTACTGGGACTAGACACATCCCACACATACATAAGATCATTTTATAGCTTTAAAATCTTCATTTGGATCATTAAAAATATTGCAATTTGATTTTCTAACTTTGTTTTGCCATTTTTCTTTGTCACAAGTTTACACAGTAATAGACGTCAATTAGTAAAACTAACATTGGTTGGATAGCTATCATTAGCCACTATTGGTATAACAGATGTCAGTTAGATTAATGTCATTGGTTATAAGTGTAACCATCATTAGATATATAACTAATGTTGGTCACTATATTTTTCTAAAAACATAAAATCGAGAGCTCTTTTTTTAAGGTTCATTGTTTCAAACCTAAAAGAGCTTCAAGGCTAAAGAACATGCTAACATTTTTGTTGTAGGACCAAAATTGAAATTTTCTAAAAACATGTTTAGATCATTTTTTGCATGCTTAAAAATAAATTAGGAACATTATTTTTGTTCTTAAAGTAATATTTAGGTATTAAGTGAGTTTTTAGCATTAGTTTTTAAAGTTATAACTAAGACCAAGGGGTCAAATAAACACCACCTCATTTTCATTTGGGCTTAAAAATGAACTCATCTTTCCAAGATTTTTATCTTCAATAGTTGCTTGATCTAATTTTGTTTGGCAAAAAGAGGGGTGTTGCGTGTATGCTCTTCCATTTGTCCCCTTTAGGGAACCCTTGGAATCAAAATCACCATTCCTATTTCAAGTATCCTAGTACAAGACTTAGAAATAAACTCATCTAAAGCACTCCCCAAAAAATCATCAAAATTTTGGGTGACCTTGAAAATGACCCTAAAGTCTTTCTATTTTCATGGTTTCATTATTTTTATGCAAACTCGGCTTACAAGGGGGACTTCATCACCTCCTGTAAGTTCTTTAGGGAATCTTTGACCTAGGGTTTCACCTCCCAACATTGAATTTATTTGGATCCTAATTGGAGTTGCACATGAGATGTAGTGGCACTTTGGACATCACACTAAAATGAGTGAATATTAGGATGCAGTGATTGCAAATAGGACTAGACCTTTTTGGAACAAGCCAAGGGATACAAACCTAAAATCTATGCTTTTATTTTACATTATTTGGCATGAAAATCATTATATAATTGATTCCCCTAGAATGTTCAGAAACTTGTTAGATCTTAGACAAATCCCCACTTGCTATGGAAGTATTGTTGGTATAAGGTGTGCCTCAAGGTCGATGTCACAATACTATCATTTGAGAGAAGTGGGGTATAAAAATACTACTATATAATGTGCATTTACTTTTGTATGAACACTCAAAATCCTCTTAAATGATGTATATAGATGGATTCCAATAATACCAAGCAACCTTGTCAGTTTATAGTCTAAGAGCAATAAATTAGTTGAGTTTCATCCTATATTAAAGTATTGTTTGGAGGAAAAACTTGGTGTAACAAAACAATTCAAACAAAAAAACATGGTCTTAATTTTCATTTGAACAAAGAGGCATTATGCTTCCCATGTGAGATCATCAATTTTCCTTGTTCAAAGTTCATCAAAAGCTTATGAGTCATATCATCCACTTCAGCACAGTTATGGTACCCAATTGAGTCTAAAACTTTACCAAAGTTGTTGAGTCCTTAACTTATAATATAAATTAAAAATTTCACCTTTATAAGTTCATAGGGTTGATATGCTAAGTGGGTTCACCATTTTCACTAAACTTGAGGAAACTTAGGTTTAATTTCCAATTTGGGTTGAAGGTTGTTTAAGACTCATAATTATTATCATCACTTGATAGACTTAAGACATTTTGTGCTAAACACTTTCACTTTGAGTCTATGCACCATAAAACATTTTGAGTCAAGAAAATAAGTGTTATGTTGTCAAAATTATGGGAAACTATCTTTGCCATAGAGAGTTTTTGAAACAAACTTTTTTGTCACACCTTTTGGGTAGTTTAGTGTCATTATGCCACCTAAAACATTTCAAATATTGTTTCATAGACCCTCTTACATAGAGTTCAATTTTTTTCCTACATTTATAGACCAATCTGAGTGTGCTTTTGTGATCCTTTATCTAGCATAGTTACACCATTCACTTTTGTCTAGCTTACTTGTCAAAAGAACCAAGTTTTATACTATTATTTATGAGAAAATAAATTATCTCTAAAGTGCCTTTTATTTCATACCTTATACCTAGTTGATCAAGTTCATGTCCAAGAATCAAATGCCTAGTATTTTTTAGAAGTGTTTCAAATCTATTAGATTAAAACTTTCACCTATTTTCAAAGTCTAGCTTTTGATGCCGTTTGGTCAAAAGTCCTATAACATGCCTTGTTTGAGCCTAGATTTTGACATCATGTTTAGCCAAAAGACCTAACAACTTTTAAATTCCTAAATTAGACTAATTTCAAACACTTAAACTTTAGAGTTTGGCATTTCAATTTTTAGTCCATTTACTTTCTTATCTTTGTGTGAACAGTGAAACATTAGATACTTCATGCTAGCTTATTACTCATAAATATTTGCATAAACCTTTTGATCCTTTTGATGAATCTAGACCAAGTTGGAACATCATATATTTTAGACATTATCTTTTTAAAGTTTGAAAAACTCTTTGACCTTTTATCGCAAAGCATTGACTATGGATCCCAACATGTATTCCTACACATGTAGTGGACTCATGTACAATCCAAGGATTAGTAATATGGTTGCATAGGAATAAATGGTGCAAGACCTCTATAAAAATAATATTCCTTATGAGATGGATTCTTATCCCTCTTATAATACTCAATTAGGGGTAAAAAGCCAAGATCTATTGGCTAATTATTTGGTTAATACACCAACCTATTTAGAAAAAGACCAAGAATAAACCCCACAATACCTAACTACAATACACACAATGGATGAGATAGTTCTTCAATAGTCATATTATACTAATACAACTTCCACATATGATCCATTTTTATCTGAGTGACATTTTTTAGAGAACAAAAATGAGATTTTGGTTAGAGCCATAAAGGTAGGGGCCAAGTTTCCTGTAGACTTCCCCCATGAAAATTTACCAAGCCTAGTAATAATGTCCCACAACATAATTTACAATCAATAGGCTTCTTCTATCAATCCTTTGGCTTTATTGCAAAGAACGTATCAAGACCCTAATATATCTAATCAAGACAAAAACATCATGGAAGACCAATTTAACTGAATGCAAATAGCATATCAAACCTACCTAAATCTAGCATGTAATTTTAATCAGATGAACATGATGAGCAAACCTCTTATTGACTTAGTTCTTTCAATAGGAGTGTTGATAGAGTTAACTAGACAAGAGAATCTAAGTTTTGACCGATTAGTACAAACCACTTCGGTAGATAACTTGATGCATATGCCTATTATTGAAGAAGTGTCTTCAGCCTCTACATAAAATAGTGAGCCAAATATAGTGGAAAATGTGCAAATAATGTCCAATCCTTATCAAAGTGGTACTAATGCACAAACAACTAGCCAAGAACATGTGCCTATAGTTAATTCCATGAGTGGATCATCATACCAAGGAGTAGGAGTTTCTACATCCCAACCTCAACTAGTTGCTTCCTCAAGTGTATAGCCTATGGGATTAGAAAGTCAAACAATGGCCAATGTCATTCTTCAATGACAAAATGTGATGAATCCTACTCCTGCTCAATAAGTAATGATTAGTATTCCATAAAATAATGCATAATCTAGTGTACCAATGTAATAGAGGATAAATACATTGCCACCTCAATCAGGGGAAACTAATATTCCACCTCACCAAGTAACAACAAACATACCTCTTCAGTCATAGGCTAATATGTCAATCCAAAACCAAGCAATGACTAGTCAACAATGTGTAAATATTGGTCAATGATAGATGCTAAATATGCAACCTATTTTTACTTCCCCATAGGGATTCAAGCAACAAGGAGGTTCCCATGTTTCTTAAGTACCTACTAGATAACCATTGGTTTAAAATGTGCCACAAATTCAGAGATAGGGTCTTGGTCCACTAGTTCCCACTCAATAGCAAGGTTTGATTAGTCAGTAGCATGTCTCTTTTCAACCATAGTGGGCATAGTATAGTTATATCCTTCCATCTCAACCACAAAATCCTCCAAGTCAAACCTTTATCACCAACCCAAACTAGAATATCACACAACAAAATGTACAATTTCAAGTACATCCTAATCTATGTATGCATATTCCTGGTCCATTTCCCAACCCAACCAATATACCCTAATTGATATCTCCATCATACCCTAGTCAAAGTGTCCCACTTGTGACCTCCCAACCATCTACCCAAACCAATATTCTCCCTCAAACCAATGTTCCTTCCAGTTTTCTATCCTAAGAATTGTAATAGATGAAGGATGTAATTGCTACCATTCAGGATCAGAAATAGTTTAAAAAGTTCAAATTGGATAACATGTGTTCTTATCCATTCAACATAGAGTATTTGTAGATACCATTTCCTCTAGGATACGAATAACTAAAATTCAACAAATACAAAGGGAAAGGTGCCCCTAAGGCTCATTTGATTGAGTTCTTTGTCACATGTCAACCAGTGGTATATAACAACATATACCTTTTGTTGTTGTTTCCAAGGAGCTTGGCTAGACAAGCTTTGGAGTGGTTTTTAAAGTTACCCAAAAATTTAGTAATAGATTTTGATGATCTTTTTGATAAGTTTGTGCAACACTTTTCTTATAATCTCAAGCATAATATTTCAGTAGTGGAGTTAACACAAGAAAAATAAAAAGATAATGAGAGTTTTTAAAGTTATCTACAATGATGGAGATCCCTTACAAGTTGTTTCTCCCACAGTTTACCAGATAAACAATTAGCCACTGCGTTTACCAAAAAATTTCATAGTGAGATAGCATATCATCTAGAGCTACAATGTGCACATAATTTCAAGGAAATCATCGACAAAGGATTGTTGATCGAGTGAGTGCTCATTAATAAAAGAATCATCAAGATTAATTTAAATAATCAAAATCAAGGTACCAATAAGGGAAATGGCCAAAATCAACATCCCATTCAAGTGTAAACATCACAACTAGTATAGGCCAATAACCAAGAAAGATCAAAGCAATTCAATCGCAATAGGAATGTTGTGGGAAATGGAGTAACCAAATCTTGTCATATCTAAATAGTGCAAATGTCATTTTCACCACCTTTTCAACTTAATCCTACCCAAAAACCTCTCCAACCAATGCCACAAGCATAACAACCAAGACCTACACAACAAATATAATAACGTTTACCATTAGAAACCCCTCCTCCTAGGAGAACCATTCCTACACATCATGTCTTTGGTGACTTAGGAGAAGCTATTGAGTTTATATTTCACAAGCTTACTACTACTAAGATGATTAGTTAGCCTATACCAGATCATTATCTATAAAGCATTCTTTATCCTAATTGGTATCATGAAAATGAATTTTATGACTATTATTGGGTCAATGGGCATAATCAACAAAGATGTCACCAAATCAAGCATTTAATTGATAATATGTTAGAGAATGGGGAGATAACATTAGATAATGGTGCTTCCACTTCTAATCAAACTCTTGGGATTTATCAAAATGCCTTTCACTGACATAAAAATCAATAATAATAACAACAACAATGGCCAGTGTAGTAGCAAAATTAATAGTATCAAAATCAAACGCTGAACCAACAGAATCAACAAAATCGATTGTAAAACCCATAATGACAAAACAATGGATAAAACCATGGTCAAAATGGTAATAACCAACAAACCTACCATGCAGTTGCACATGAATAGAATAGGGTGGTAGGTCATATTGTAGGGGATAGTGTTAATACCATCTCCATTAATCCTAGACTAAGCACTAATCAGCCTAGACCATTGCTAAATAACACCATTTAGCTAAATTACATGGATAATCCTTCTTTGACTTGGGAGTGCATACAGGCAACCCAAAAAACTAGGAATTCTCCTTTTGGACTTATATTAACAACTCATCCTTGCCACATGACCATATATAAGTGCATCGACAATCAAGATTTGTCTTGTCTTGTCTGGTCCCACACCATTCCCAACATTTGTTAGTAATAATGGTCCAATATTTAATCTTTATTGTGAAATCACAAGTCAAAGGTCAAATATTACTATCCCAGGCCCACAACCATCTGCCACTTTACCTATTATCCAACCGATCATTCAGCCTTAGAATAAACCATTCAATATTGACCAAGACAAGAAGTTTGATATTATGGAACAATTATAGAAGACACCAACACAAATTTCTATTTTATATTTACTATGAATGTCATTAATCCATAAGAACATATTGAATGAGTTTTTAACACAATCTACTATTTCTAGTGACATATCCCTTGATAAATTTCAATCTTTGGTTGGACACCTAACTCTAGCCCAATAAGTCACATTCAACCAAAGTGTTATGTCTTTCCTTGGCCCACTCCATAATAACCCATTTTTTATAGAAGTTTATATAAAGTGGTATAAAGTGAAATGTGTCCTTATAGATAATGGATCAGGCTTCAACATAGTGTCTCTAAAGTTCATCAAGCTTCTTGGGTACACAATGGTAAATTTTTATCCAAAAATAATAACCATCAAAGCCTATGATAGTCAGGAAAGAGAATCACAAGGCACCATTAGTTTTCCAGTTATCATTGGGCCTTTGACCCATGATACATTTTGTCATGTGCTTGATCTTGATTTATCATACCATATGCTTCTAGGTAGGCCTTGGTTACATGAGATTTGTGTAGTCCCGTCAATGTTACACTTATGTATCAAGTTTTCCCACTCAAGGATGGAAGTGAATATTCTAGGAGATTTACACCCATATGAATACTGTAAACATCTTGAGGCTAAATTTCAAAGCTAAAATTATCAATATGGCATGAATCCAAGTTCCAAGAAAGATAAAGGAAAGGCCATACTTATTGATCTTTTATCAGATAATTACATAGATCCTAATACCTTGGATTCCCTTTCCCACATGTCACCTCCTAAAGCTTATAATCATTTCACCATTTTAGATAATGGACCAAGAGAATATGTAACACATGATACATTTCATATTGCTAATCTTCCTTAGAATTTGAAAACCTTAAGCTAACCTAAAGTCACCTCACATATGCATTGGCAATAAACTAACAAAGATAAGGGACCTATCACATTTGTACCAATATCTAGCCTAGAACTTGACCCTCTTGAAGGGGATGAATCATGGTTATATAATGACAACCAAGTTTATTTTTATAAAATTAAAAAGTATCCTATTCCTAATAAGATCATGGAGCATCACAATTATGAAGGAAGAGGCCTCAAATTGAATCAAAAAGGAACCATTGAGCCAATTTCCATGACTAAGTATGAAAGACCTTATAGACTTAGATTTAAACCACCTGGGGGTGACCCCACATATCTTATTCAAACTCCATCACCAGTGATAGATGATGATGATGCCAACAATAAATTAGAGTTTGATCATAGCCTCACCTTTGATGACCTAGTTGAAACCAACTTGTTTGATAACAATTCTATTTGTACCCTTACCCTAGTCATTCATCACAACCAATTACCATTATATTATCCCTAACTAATAGATTGTGACCAACAAGAATCCAATCTACTGATTGATGAGTTCCAAAATGATGAGGCATTCTATGAATTTTTAGGTCTTAGAGACAATGTTCTGTTGGGAGATCAAAAATCAAGATTATCAATCACATTGGATCCTGAAGCCTATTTTGGAGAATGAATAAACACCCTTAGCCAAAAACAAATAAATAAAACATTGAGGTCCCAAAGTGAAAACCTATTTGAGGTGCTTTTTGACCAGGGAAAAAGTAAAGATAAAGGCTAGTCTAGTGGTGAAAACCTATTTTAAGTGCCATAAGATGGGGATATTCATTATTCTTCAAATTTAGACCAGAAGACCACCAATGGTGAACTTGCCTATGGATTCGATTTCAATTTTACATAAAAATTATTTGATCAAATTCTTCAAGAATTTATGATTGTTTTTATCACATGGCTAGATCTCCCATTAGGGGACTTAGATTCATCATGCCTAGGAGAAGTTGAAGAGTAAGTCTTAGCAGAGGACCCTAACATAGTCCAATAGTTCAAGTCATTGCCTACTATCCTAGAAGATAGTTCAACCCTTCTAGTCAAAGATACAATAGAGGTAAACATTGGGACTCCATTAGACCTGAAATGGATAAAACTAAGCACATCCCTCACTAAGGAGGAACATGAAGTCTTTACATATTTATTGAGATAATTTGTAGATATCTTTACATGGGCCTATTTTGACATGCCAAGTTTAGACCCTGCCTTGATTCTACACCACCTTGTATTTAATCTTGATGCTAAACCAGTCAAATAAAAGCTATGTAAGATGCATCCTCACATTAATATATTGGTAAAGAAAGAGTTGGAAAAACTCTTAGAAGTAGGATGTATTTGATCCATTAACTACTTAGAATGGATCTCTAATGTGGTACCTATTAGTAAAAATCTTAAAGGGATTAGAATTTGTAATGATTTTAGAGACATCAACAAAGCTTGTCCTAAAGATGATTTTCCATTGCCTAATATTGGCATGATCATTGATTCCATGGCAAGTAATGAAATGCTTTCACTCATGGATAGCTTTCTAGGATACAACCAGATTTGAATAACACTAGAAGACCAACATAAAATAGTGTTCACCACTCCATGGGGAATATTTTGTTATCGAGTAATTCCATTTGGCCTTAAGAATGTTGGACCTACATATCAAAGGGCCATGACTATCATATTCCATGATATGATCCATGATATTGTTGAAGACTATGTCAATGACATTGTTGACCATTTTTTTCCCAACAGGCTAAAAATCGGTCCCCTTCTTCCCCTGTTGTTCTAAGCAAATTCATTTTTTGATTTTGCACAAGTCCAAGAATTTCTATAGACTCTACAAGTCTATTTCTACAGACTATATAGGTCTATTTCTATGGACTCTGTAGGTCTATTTTCTACAGACTCTATAGGTCTATTTCTACGGACTTGGCAAGTGAATTTTCTACTAATTCTACAAAGAAGTTTTTTCTATGGACTTTGTAGGTTAATATTTTGGTGCATAAAGAATCAGTTCAAAAAGTGCTAGGTTTTATAAGGCTTCTTCAGGATCTTATCTAAATAAATTCACAAGGAAGGTTAACATCTTTGAACCTTTGAACCATTGAACTAGTTCAATGCCTTGGTTCATCACTTTGGTTCAACGGTTGAGGTTCAACGTAAAAGTTCATTGCTTGGTTCAAAGCCTAAGTTCAAATGGTGCGGTTCAATGCCTTGGTTTATCGCTCAAGTTCATCATCCTTGGTTCATCACCTAGTTCAATAACTTGGTTTAACATCTTGGTTCATCACTTGGTTCAATCACTTAGCTCAACAAATGTTTGAACCATTGAACCAGTTCAATGAATTGGTTCAAAGGAGAAGTTCAAAGGCTTGTTTTAGGAGTGGCACATAGTGTTGAACCATTAAACCATTTTTGGTTCAATGCATTGGTTAAATACCTCAGTTCAATGGCTTGGTTCAAGGGAGCATCCTAAAGCCAAAGGGCAAGTGCCCTTGCAGAGGGTAGGAAGCACTTTAAAGGAAAGATAGCTGCAAAGGGTAAGTTTTTTAGAATTTTGTTTAAGGATGAATTCTTTTAGACTTTTTGTCTGAAGGAATTCCTTTGGACAAAAAGTCTAAAGAAATTTAGGGAGGCCATAGGAGAGGAAAAAGCCAAAGAGCCCCAAGTAATAGCAGAAGACTGAGATAATTCTCACAGACTTTTTATCCATGAGAAAATTGTCTATGAGAAAATTGTCTACGGTAAAATTGTCTGTGAGAAAAAACCCCACAAAAAAAGACTTGACAGAATTTGCCAAGGATGGTGATGTCTCAAAAGTTATCAATTTTAAGGAGACAGACTAGTTGTTGGGTATTCAATTTCAAGGTGACGGCTATGTGAATGTCAATTTTAAGATAGTGAAATAGTTGTTTGCTTTTGAATTGCTTGAGCGCCAACCATGAAAAGAGCCCAAGGAACACAATGACCCACCAGAAGATCACCCTCGAGGGCTGAAAGAGTAGAAAGAGACAAAGTAGGAAGAAGACAAGGTGCAAAAAGAGACAAAGCAGTCCAAGTGGCAAATGGAAGGTGATTTATTGCCAGATGATCACCAAATGGTGCAAGTAGTAAACGACACAGCCCATCTTCTCCAATTTGCATTTAAAAGGGGATAAACCACAATCTATTTGTAGAAAAGAGATGCAGCCTATGCTTCCACATTAATTCTTGAATGCCAAAGTCAATTTCGGTGATTATACTACATGGTTCCAGTAGGTCTCTTCTAGAAGAATGACATCAGTAATAGTGACTTCCTCTTTTTAATGTTTTTAGCACACATGGGCTAGCTCATCAAAGGGTGCAAAAATATTTTCAAAAGAGGCACCAAGTTCTCTTCCCCTCTTGCTATATATTGTAAAAATTCTCATTTGAGAAAGATCCATTCTCTTAGCCTTAAGGCAAAAATCTGCCCAAAAATCTCTTGAGGCTTGTAAGGCAAAGCTCTACCAGATTTTACCTTGAATTAGGACTTAGCATTTTTACCTCTATCTATACTTTCACTTTAAAGTATATGTCTATGTTCTTTTATGTTAAGTCATTGTCTTTCATGATTTTCATAGATCGATTACAGCATGTCCAGTGCATTATGAAGTCTCTTTTCTACAGGTCTACCAGAAGTGTCTATAGCAAGAATATAGGCACATGTGAATAGGTTGTCAAAGTGTGCCTCAGAACACCTTTGCTAGTTCCTTATTCCTTGTATCTCTATGGACCCCTGACTCACTAAAATAAAAGAGTTTCCAATGTCAGATGAAGTGTATGCGTGTTTCTTCTTGGTGAAAAGTGTACGTTCAGGCTGGGTGGGTCAACTTTTTTGGTGTATCACCTTTTCATTTTTAGGCTTAGGTTCTATTTTTAGCATCTCTCTCTCCCTTTTCACCCCCCACTTTTTTACATTTGTTTGTTATTAGTAGGAGAAACCAGGGCCTAAAATATACATCAGAGAGAGGTAGCCCTTATCTAGAGACTCTCCCCTCCAGCTTCACCAGTCCCACAAGTAAGAGGGGAGTTTCCATTGTTGTGTGTGGAAGGGTAGGAGCTAGGCATCCTGCCCCAGGTGTAATCCACTGCATCAACAATTTTTGGCATGCCTGTTGGGACCAACTAAGATAGGTTTTGTCCAAAGAGTTGAAGATTTTTTGGTGTGTTCTTCAACCAACTAGCCTTTGGAGGATTTTGTATCAACACCAATGGTGACTCTGAGTTGAATCAGTTGGTTAAGTATCTTGGTGCCATTAGAAATCACTTTTTATATGTATAATTCCTTCACACAAAATCATGGACCTTGTATTCCTTCATATGACTATGATCAAGCTCTAGATATTCAGGGAATCCCCTAAAGTAGCTCTCTTAGTTGCCCTTCAATGATAAGGGAGGTGGTGCTAGAGTTTGAGAAGAAGGTAATGGAAATAGATAGATTGGATGAGCAGTATGGTTATCAACAGGACCTAATGTACAAAGAGGCATGTTTGTTCAGGTAAGCTCAGGCCTTGTAATCCATGGAGGAGGAGGTAGCAAAATGGAGGAATCCATTCATTCAAGGTAGTTAGCCTTGCACACCCCCTCCTATCCTAAAGAGAGCCCCCTCTTGTATATCAAATCCTTTCTATTAGATGGCACTCACTCACTCTAGCTCATTTAATGCATCAATCAACCTTGCTCTTGACCCCATATACCTAGCCTTCAAGCATCAAAGGGAACTAGAACAACCTCCCATGGAGATGAACCTTCTAAATTCCTTAGATCATGAATTTTCCTTTGGGGGGAACATTATGAACTAGCACATCTCTCTTGAAACTGCTCCTACTCATCATGATGATGCTGGTGACCTCCAAGAAAGACTCTTTTAGGATAATCTAGCCAAGCAAATTGAAGATTTAGAGGCTAAGATGAGACTGCTTCATGAAAGAGATAACTTCTAGGCCTTATGGAGAAGCCCCAATACCTTAGAGAAAACAAAGTTGCTGCCTATTTGTAGGAGCAAAATTCCAATTTTGAGATCCTAAACTGGAAGAAAATAGTAGAATCATGGGGCAAGAAGGAGGAAGAGAAAGGTTTTTCTCAAAACCTTGAAGAAGATGAGGCTACTCCTACACATCATGATGTTGGTGACCCCTAAGAAAGGCTCTTCCAAGAGGATATGGCTAGAAGAATTGTAGAGTTGGAATCTAAAGAGAGATTCCTCAGCCAGTGTGTGATGGATGGTTCATACCCAATGACACATTCCATGTCTAAACACACCACATCTACACACTTCTAAGAGAGCTATCAGGCCACACCTGATATTGATGAAGTGATGGCCAAGTGGAAGGAGGAGAATCATTTGATTCTAGCTCAAGGACTGCCTCCTCTTCCACATGTTTTTTCCACTTCATCCCCTCTCAAAGAGGAACCTATTCTATAGGAGTTGAGTAAGGAGAAGAAGATCCAATTTGTAGCTCTTTAGGAGGCTATCATGAGCGACAATGAAGGAGAAATCATCATCAATGATCCTTGTGAAGACCTCATCAGCAATGGAGAGGACATAAGGCATGCATACATGCAGATGTTCCAGCAATACGAGGAGGAACTTAAGCATGGTGAGCTCTCTTCCCCTTTGTTTGATGAAATTTCTTGTTGTTTCAATGAGGAAGACTACTATGCTAAGGAGCTTGAGTTGGAGGAGGATTAGGAGCATATCTTTAAACATTTATAGATCCTAATCTTTGAGGAGGAAAAGGAGGGGCCTATCTTCCTTGAGGAAAGCCTTAAAGAAGAGAGCTTTGAATAGGGAGGTGATGTTCTATGGGATGAGAAATTAGTTTGTGATTCCATTTCAGATATCACAACTATCACCCTTCTTTAAGAAGGCTGAGAAGGAGCAGAGGATGAGTTTGGCATGATCTCCAATGAAGTAGAAGGAAATAGGTGAAACCATGATGCATTGTAGAGTGACTGTGCAAATCAAAGGGCTTATGGTGATGAGCCAACAACCACAAATTGTTAGGTTGTGGAGCTAAAAGCTTCACTGATGTAGACATGGAGGAGGTTGTGAAGGGTTACAGAGTGTCAAAGACACCGGTGTCGATCAGGCCAACCGATGTTGATAGGATAAGGCAGGAAGGCAATTGACGTCAGTCAGAAGTCGATCGGTGTCAGCACCCCCCAAGCAGACAGGGACCGATGTCGGTCACCTGTGTGGTTCAAATTATGAGTATGTTATGGGCAGTTAGCTAATGAACCAAGTGTTTGCATGTCAAGAGCCAATTTTAGACTAAGAGCTGCAGATCTAATTATTGCAATTAGGTGTCTAATTATTATTTGCATGAGATCTATTTAAGAGACTCATTGTTTGTATTGTAAACTTGTGCTAGAGAGTAAGAGAGAAATAATATAAGCTCCTTCTGTGTGTGAGGAGAATAATGGCATATTCCTCTTAGTGCCACAGTACCAAGTGTGGGTGCTGGATTGGAGAATCAACAAGATTCTTCATGTATGTATGATCTTGGTTATCAAGTGAGCATGGCTACTTTAGGAGATCTACATGGTAAGTAAGATCATTGATTTGTAGGTGTATGTGTGTGCAAGGTCAAGGTTCACAGGTGTGCAGAACCAGATTGATTTGTAGGTGTGCAAGATCAGAGAGAATAGCAACACAACAAGGAGTAGAATCAGGTGGGATCTACTTTGAGTACAGTGTGTACTTGTGGAGTGCGTGGAGCACTTGTGGAGTGCATGGAGCATAGGTGTAAGGTGAACACCAACTCTGTGTTTGAGTTGGGTGTTGGGACCTAAGGGAGAGAGCTTTGAGGGAAGATCTATTGTTTATGCCCTAGAGGTGTGGGAGCCCTAGAGGTGTGTAAGGAAGAACTGTGGCAACCTTCTTTGTTGTATTTCTTTTTGAAAGAGTTTTAATACAAGTTGTGTATTGTCTCTCATATCACGTGTTATTTATAGATTCTAGTTACTTGTGTATTCTGGTTAATTTATGCATGTTAAGTTGCTTGGTAATCAATTGTGTGCTTCTGGTTATTTATCCCAACACGTGGTATTAGAGCTAAGGTTGTAGGGAGCAGGTTTTGTGTTTGGTTACAGGTCACTCTCAGGGGTTTTTGATTGAGTGGGAGTAGAGCAATGGCAGATCAAAGTAAGCTAAGAATGGAGGAGTTGAAAATCATAGATGGTCACTTACGGTCCTATGGAAAGAAAGAGCAGGTAAAAGAAGATTGTTGGTTGGTAGCAGATCAACATGAAGGAACTGAAGATGCAAATGTTGCAGGTGTTGTAGCACATGATGCTTTGGGAGGTTTCTTGGATAAAGTTGAATCTTGGATAATAGATTATGTTGCCTCTTTCCATGTAGCCCTAAGGAGAGGAGCTGGTGAGCCTTGCCAAACAATTGGCAAAGGGGAAGTAAAGCTGAAATTGCAGGTGGTCAACACATGGGTGTTGAAGCAGGTCATGCAGGTCCCAAGTTTGGAGATGTGGCTAATTTATTCAAAAAATTTGGGTGATGAGAGATGCACAAGAACTCTCACAGTGGAAACACTTGAACTAGCTGGTGGTAAAAAAATAGGTACTCTTTATCTACTTGTTTATATTACTGATTCTTCTTCTATTGCGAAGACATGGCTTCATAAACTTGGTCACATGAGCGAGAAGGAGATGCATGTTCTTAAGCAAAAGACTGATATATTTGACAGGCTTAAGAACTAGAAAGCCTTGGTGTTTATGGAGGAGATGACAGATAGAGACCAGTGGATGGGGCTGGATACTTCTGGGTAGGGCAGTTTGGACATGGGTTTTGATTCAAAGGAGCTCGCGGGTAAAAATTCATCACTCACAGGCAAACATAGGTACTAGCATTGGTAAGAAAACCAACGTCGATAGTAGGTAAGACTGACGTCGGTCACAAGGACCGACGTCAGTAGCAGGAGGACACTAACGTCGGTAGGGTTGGTAGTCAGGACAAGCACAGGAACTGATGTCGGTCAGATGCAGACTATGTGGTGACCAAGGTCGGTCACTATAATGGATTTTGGGTGGATAGCAAGCTATCAAGGAGTCTCAAATGCCCATATGGAGGACTAAAGGTGGTAAGTAAGCTTCAAATTCATTGTTCCTCTTCTTTATACTAGTTGTTAATTGCAGAGCAGGAAGGATCTAGGAAACAATGGGAGCATGGCAGGAATAGTATGTAGAACCAAGCAGGAGATTTGGTAGAGTTGCCAGTAGGTATGAAAAGCATAGAGATGAATGGATACCTTATTTGAAGAATAGAGATAATGGACATGTGAGATGGAAGACCAGGGCATATGGTCTTGAGGAAGCTGTAAGATAGTGGTACAGGTTTTGACAGGTGAATGACAAAGCATGACTTTAGTCAATGTTAGGGTAACTACTATGGTTTGTCTTACTAGGGGGATGATGGTCATGACATTATCCTTTAACTGTATGTGGATGGTATGTTTGCTAGCAGGTTTGTACATACAGGGTTTTGCTAAGCTAAGGGTAAGATTAGTTCAGTGGTTTGCTATGAAGAATTTGGAGTAGCAAAATTCTTTGACATGGGAGGCATGGAGATCACAGGTTGATTTTGTCTCTAGTGGGAGCTGATGTGAATCAGGTGTTGGCAAGATTCATTACATAGGATGCAGAATTGGAGCACACTAAGGGTTGGATAGTTCAGTGTCTGAAATCACATGAGGTCTGGTATAGACCTGAGTTTGCCCAAGCAGTGGGTGTTGTTAGAGAGTTAGGAGCCAATTCAGAGAAGTGGATTCTCAAGGATTTGAGAGGGACTAGTAGCAGGGATTCATGCTATTTAGGGTCAGGACTTCACTACATGGGTTTGTAGGTTCAGATGTGGTAGGGTACTCGGATGAGAGGAGGTGCACTACAGGTTGTGTGGTGGGTTGTCTTCAAGATTGATCTTGAAGAGGGATACAAGCCAAGAAATAGATTAGATTGGGTACAGGTACATGTATAGTGCAGCTATTTATCTCCAAGTGGGAGATTGTTAGGTTGTGGAGCTAAAAGATTCATTGATGCAGACATGGAGGAGGTTGTGAAGGGTTGCAGAGTGTCACAGACACCGGCATCGGTCAGGCCAATTGACGTCAATAGGATAAGGTAGGAAGGCAAATGATGTTGGTCAGAAGTCGGCTGGCGTCGACACCCCCCAAGCAGACAGGGACCAACATTAGTCACCTGTGTGGTTCGGACTGCAAGTATGTTACAGGTAGTTAGCTAACAAACCAAGTGTTTGCATGTCAAGAGCCAATTTTAGACTAAGAGCTATGGATCTAATTATTGTAATTAGGTGTCTAATTATTGTTTACATGAGATCTATTTAAGAGACTCATTGGTTATATTGTAAACTTGTGCTAGAGAGTAAGAGAGCAATAATATAAGCTCCTTCTGTGTGTGAGGAGAGCAATGGCGTGTTCCTCCTAGTGCCATAGTACCAAGTGTGGGTGCTGGATTGGAGAATCAACAGGGTTCTTCATGTATGTATGATCTTGGTCATCAGGTGAGCATGGCTACTTTAGGAGATCTACATGGTAAGTAAGATCATTGATTTGTAGGTGTATGTGTGTTCAAGGTTAAGGTTCACAAGTGTGTAGAACCAGATTGATTTGCAGGTGTGCAAGATCAGAGAGGACAACAACATAATAGGGAGCAGAATCAGGTGGGATCTACTTTGAGTATAGTGTGTACTTGTGGAGTGTGTGGAGCACTTGTGGAGTGCATGGAGCACAAGTGTAAGGTGAACACCAACTTTGTGTTTGAGTTGGGTGTTGGAACCTAAGGGAGAGAGCTTTGAGGGAAGATCTACTATTTATGCCCTAGAGGTGTGGGAGCCCTAGAGGTGTGTAAGGAAGAAGAACTGTGGCATCCTTCTTTATTGTATTTCCTTTTGAAAGAGTTTTAATACAAGTTATGTATTGTCTCTCATATCATGTGTTATTTCTAGATTCTAGTTACTTGTGTATTCTGGTTAATTTCCACATGTTAAGTTGCTTGGTAATCAATTGTGTGCTTCCGGTTAAGTGAAATGCACCAGCATGAAGGACCAGCATTTAACAAGCTTCTAAGAATAAATAGAGTACATATATGTTGGAAGCATGTTCAAATTTGATCCACCTAGATACCAGCCAATCTAGGTGATAGGCAAGAGGAGCAAGTCACCAAATCTGTTTTTCATTCAACCACTTGTCTGGCACCATAAGTCTTCTTGCCAAGAAGGGGACTTAAGAAGTTTTCCCTTTGATCTAAGAGGGAGGCAAATATTATTGGTTAGCTATATATAGTAGTTTTATTTTAGTTTCTTTTCCTACTTTCCCTAAGTGCAGTTTGCACAAGTAGTGTTTTTAGTTTTGTGTGTGTTTTCCCTTTTGTCTAGGGTAAAAGCTTCATGTTTGATTCTTGGATCTTTGGGGCTATTGCTAACCTTTCTTCAAAGCTGCATCTAACTCCATGCCTAATGGACTTAAAGGCAACTAGTCTCTAAGCATAGCAAGCATGCTTCCCCTAAGAGTCACCAATTTGTTGACCATTTTTTTCCCAATAGGCCAAAAATTGGTCCCCTTCTTCCCTTGCTATTCTAGGCAAATTCATTTTTTGATTTTGCACAAGTCCAAGAATTTCTACAGACTCTGTAGGTCTATTTCTATAGACTTTGTAGGTCTATTTCTATGGACTCTATAGGTCTATTTTATATGGATGGTCTATTTCTATGGACTCTGTAGGTGAATTTTCTATTGATTTTGCAAAGAAGTTTTTTCTACAAACTTTTCAGGTTAGTCTTTTGGCACATGAAGAATCAATTCAGAAAGTGTTGGGTTTTACAAGGCTTCTTCAGGCTCTTGTCTAAAGAAATTCATAAGGAAGGTTAACAACTTTGAACCTTTGAACCATTGAACTAGTTCAATGCCTTGGTTTATCACTTTGGTTCAATGACTGAGGTTCAATGCAAAAGTTCATCGCTTGGTTCAAAGCCTAAGTTCAAATGGTGCGGTTCAATGCCTTGGTTCATTGCTCAAGTTCATCAGCCTTGGTTCATCATTGGGTTCAATCACTTGGTTCAATGCCTTGGTTCATTTCTTGGTTCAATCACTCAACTCAACAAATGTTTGAATTGTTGAACCAATTCAATGAATTAGTTCAATGGTTGGTTCAAAGGAGAATTTCAAAGGCTTGTTTTAATCAGGAGTGGCACGCAGTGTTGAACCATTGAACCATTTTTGGTTCAATGCATTGGTTAAATACCTTGGTTCAATGGCTTGGTTCAAGGGAGAATCTTAAAGCCAAAGGGCAAGTGCCCTTGCAGAGGGCAGGAAGCACTTCAAAGGAAAGATAGCCGCAAAGGGTAAGTTTTTCAGAATTTTGTTTAAGGATGAATTCTTTCAGACTTTTTATCTGAAGGAATTCCTTCAAACAAAAGGTTTGAAGAAATTTGGGGAGGCCACAGGAGAGGAAATAGCCAAAGATCCCAAAGGATTAGTAGAAGACTGAGACAATTCTCATGAACTTTTTGTCTGTGGGAAAATTGTTCACGAGAAAATTGTCTGTGGGAAAATCGTCTGCGAGAAAAAACCCCACGAGAAAAAACCCCGTAAAAAAAGACCCAACGAAATTTGCCAAGGATGGTGATGTCTCAAAAGTCATCAATTTTAAGGATATGGACTAGTTATTGGGTATTCAATTTCAAGGTGACGATTGCGTGAATGTCAATTTTAAGACATTAAAATAGCTATTTGCTTTTGAATTGCACCAACCATGAAAAAAGCCCAAGGAATGCAGTGACCCACCAAAAGATTGCCCCTAAGGGTTGAAAGAGCAGAAGGAGACAAAGCAGGAAGAAGACAAGGTGTAGAAAGAGACAAAGCAGTCCAAGTGGCAAAGAGAAGGTGATTTATTGCCAGATGATCACCAAATGGTGCAAACAATAAACGACATGGCTTGTCTTCTCCAATTTGCATTTAAAAGGGGACAAACCGCAATCTATTTGCAAAAAAGAGACATAGCCTATGATTCCACATTAATGCTTGAACGCTAAAGTCAATTTTAGTGATTATACAACATGGTTCTAGCAGGCCTCTTCTAGAAGAATGACATCAGTAACAGTGACTTCCTCTTTTTGATGTTTTCAGCACACATGGGCCAGCTCATCAAAGGGCCCAAACTCTTTTCAAAAGAGGTGCCAAGTTCTCTTCCCCTCTTGCTATATATTGTAAAAATTCTCATTTGAGAAAGATCCATTCTCTCAGCCTTAAGGCAAAACTCTGCCCAAAAATCTCTCAGGGCTTGTAAGGTAGAGCTCTACCAGATTTTACCTTGAATCAGGACTTAGCATTTTTACCTCTATCTAGACTTACACTTTAAATTATATGTCTGTGTTCTTCTTTTGTGTTAAGTCATTGTATTTCATGATTTTCACAGATCGATTACAACATGTCGAATGCATTGTGAAGTCTCTTTTCTGTAGGTCTGTCAAAAGTGTCTACAACAAGAATATAGGTGCATGTGAATAGGTTGTCAAAGTGTGTCTCAGAACACCTTTGCTAGTTCCTTCCTCCTTGTATCTCTACAGACCCCTGACTCACTGAAACATAAGATTTTCCCACATTAGATGAAGTGTATGGGTGTTTCTTCCTAGTGAAAAGTGTATGTTCAGGCTGGGTGGGTCAACTTTTTTGGTGTATCACCTTTTCATTTTTAGGCTTAGGTTTTATTTTCAGCATCTCTCTCTCCATTTTCACTCCCCCTTTTTTACATTTGTTTGTTAGCAGTAGGAGAAACTAGGGCCTAAAAGATACATTAGAGGGAGCTAGCCCTTATCTAGAGACTCACCCCTCTAGCTTTATCGGTCCCACAGGCAAGAGGGGAGTTTCTATTTTTGCATGTGGAAGAGTGGGAGCTAGGCGTCCTACCCTAAGTGCAATCCACTGCATCAACAAACATATTAGGAAAATCTAAAACTAGGGCTGACCATACAGCAGTGCTACAAAAGATATTTAAAAGATTACAGGAGTACAAAGTTAGACTCAATCCAAAAAAATGTGTGTTTGGTATAACTTCAGGAAAATTACTTGGCTTCATCATGTCTCATAGAGGTATTTAATTTGATCTAACTAAAGTCCATGCTATAACTGAGATGCTACCACCAATCAATTTAAAGTAAATCTATAATTTGTAGGGTAAGATCTAATCAATCTGATGCTTCATCTCTCAGTTAGTAAGCAAGTGCCATCTATTTACACACCTTTTGAAGATGGGAGTTGCATTTCACTAGGATGATCACTGCCAAACAATGTTTCAACAATTTAAAGACTATCTTGTTAATTTGCCTATTTTATTACCTCCTATGAGGAGAAAGCCATTTTTTTTGTACCTATTAGCTACTGACCATGCTCTAGGGGAACTCTTGGATCAACACGATGACAATGGACAAAATCATGTTGTATACTACCTAAGCCATACCTTGTTTACATATGAACATAACTATGTACCTATTGAAAAATCTTATTTGGCCATGGTCTTCACAACTCAAAAACTATGCCATTACATGTTGAATAATAAGACCATGGTAATTTCAAAAGTAGATTTGGTCAAGTATCTACTATCTAGAATAACTTTTCAAGTTAGAATGGCTAAATAGATCATGCTTATTAGTGAGTTTGACATAGATTATGTCAATCAAAAGGTAATCAAGAGACAAGTTATTATAGATCAACTTATTGAAGCACCTCTCATAGACACATAATCACTCATGTTTCACTTTCCTGATGAATCTATAATGATTGTCATTGACACACCCCTTGAAGAGCACCCTTGGAAGCTATATTTTTATGGTTTATTTACTACACATGGATCAAGGGTATGCCTATTATTTATTACAACACAAGGGGATATAATCCCTAAATCATTTATAGTCATCTTTCCTTATACAAACAACATGGCCAAGTATGAAGCACTTGTTGTAGAACTTTGATAGGTAGCACATTGGAACATATCTCATCTCCAAGTTTATGGTGATTCTTAGTTAATCATCAATTAGGTCATAGATCATTTTTAGACCAAAGATGACAATCTAGTTCCATATAAAACCTTGGTTGACACTCTCAAGTAAAAAATTACCAACATTTAGTTTGAGCACATACCAAGGGCTAGTAATAGAACTATAGATGCCATGGATACTATTGGCTCTTTGATTCAATAAATGGATAAAGCTAGAGAGTATCAGTTCCTCATCAATAATTTGTTAGCACCAGCTCATGAGCCTTCAACCACTATAACGATTTATGATATTATTGGTCCTAATTTTATTTAGTACTCAAACTTTTACAACTAACTTCATGACCAAGTTCTGACACCTAACCTATCTTGAAAACAAACCAAATCCTTCATTCATCATTCCACTCATTATACTCTACTTGTATCCACCCTTTACCATCATAATTTTGATGGAACTCTACTTCATTATTTAACTTTGATAGAGTCTAAGCTAGCGTTAAGAGAAGTACATGAAGGGGTATATAGAGCTCATTTTAGTGGGGTAGTCTTATCCAAAAATCTCTTGCATACTAGTTATTATTGGCCCATGATAGATGCAGATGCCACTACATATGTAAAGAAGTGTGACAAATGTCAATGACATGCTAATCTGATTCATACCCTAGCCAAAACTCTGAAACCAATGTTGACACCATGGCCATTTTCTACATAGGGATTTGATCTCATTAGGAATATCAACCCCACTTCATCTGATGACCATAAACATATCCTTATTATCACCAAGTATTTCACTAAGTGGGTTGAAGCTATACCCTTCACTTATGTGACTAGAAAGAAAATTTACAAATTCATCTTCAACCATCTCATTTGCCACTACAATATCCCCTCTACCATTATATATGATAATGGAGGATCATTAAAGAACAAGGATGTAGACCAGCTATGTATTGAATATAACATCACACAACATTTTTCTATAGCATATTACCCTCAAGGTAATGGCCAATCTAAAGCATCAAATAAAACCATTATCAATATTCTCAAAAATATTGTCAATGATGCTAGTCATGATTGGCAGCTATAGATATTACCTTCCCTTTGGACATACCGTACAAATCATTTTACCCCCATAAGAGCCACTCCATACTCACTTGTTTATGGTACTAAAGCCATCCTTCCCATTGAGGTTGAATTACCTTCACTGTGCATCTCTTTCAAGCATGTCCTAGATGATCATGACTATCGAGTAGCTCACTTGTAAGAGCTAGACCTAATTGATGAGAAATGCATAACTATGCTCAATAATCTTCAAGCATATTAGAACTAACTCAAAGGAAACTATAATTAGCATGTTAAGTATAGAAAATTTGAACTTGGTGATCTTGTTCTTAAATAAAACCAAAAGAATACCATGATTGAGAAGAAGCATCAAGGAAAATTCAAACCAAATTGGATAGGGCCTTTCATCATTATTATAGATTATGGATCAAGAGCATACAAGCTTACCACACTAGATAGAGATGAAATTCCTAAGTTGATGAATATTATTCATCTCAAGCGGTACTATGCTTGAGTGTTAAGGTGTATTATTTGTAAGGACCATTTTAGTTATGCCATTTTATCACTATTCTTATTTGTAAAAATATCATCCTTATGCATCCTCTTAGCCGTATCTACTTTTCTCTTCTAACCTGTCAACCCAGTGTGTTCTAGAGCCTATTCCATTTGACCTTGGTTTTTTCCATTCATTATATATTTTTAGCATTAAGGTATCTGATCAGTTTCATTATTTAGTTCATGTACTTCAAACAAAGATCATATTTTGGAGTAGTATGATAGAAGTTTTGGCAATTGCATCCTTCATTTGTTATTCCTTTCTTATCACCAATATTATTACTAATTATAACTACCTTTGGGAAAATTAGTACCATTAATCCATGCCATTGTGTCTTAGTTATAACCACTTATGGGAAAACTAGGGGAAACATTTGTTTATTAAGCCTTGACATACCAACTTGCTACTTCATATGCCATACTATGCCTTTTTACTAATTATGCTTGTTTTATTTGAATTGATTGCTACACTAGTCAAATTCCTCTATTGTAGGGTAGAACTATAGTGACTTGAGGTCCTATTTTGGGACTATGTAGGCACCACTCAATACTTGTTGAGGTTAGCTCAGTCACCCTTTTCATAATGCTCTCACCATTTTGTGAGCAACCTAAGTAACTCTCTCACCATTTTATGAGAAACCTTAGTTTAAATGCTCTCATCATTTTGGAGCCTGAACCATTTAGTATCTCATCATTCTCTACTGAATTGAGATACTCCAAAACAATTTAAAAAACATTTGAAAAATCATTAGAAAATAATAAAAACATTGACCACTTCTTTTCCTTAAGGATTCTGGGAACCCTTACTAAGTTACAAGTAAATCACTTGTCATTTAGTTTCCCCATCCTTTTTTCCCTTTTTCTCTCATGCACTTGCCATTTTGAAAGACCATTCCTATTCTTCTATCACATCTATTTCTATTTTTTTCATCAGTTATCACATTCTTCCTATTCCCTAGGAGAACTACATTTGGCCTAAAGTTTTTTTATTGGATATTATATCAATGGAACTATGTAGGTAGCATCAACTTTCCTAGTGCATATGGAGATAACACAACCACTCCCTTCTTTTTTTCTTCTATTACCCTATTTTGTTTATTTGTTAAGTTGTCACCTATTTTCTAGGGGAAATATTCATATGGTTTCTATTGCATTGTTTGTTTACTTATTTTTCTTTATTTTGTTTGTTTGTCTGCTTGTTTATTTGCTTTTAGAATTATTGCCTTGATTCAACTTATGTGTGTTCATTGGGTGATTCTTTTCCCACAATTATACTTGAATCCATCCATATATGTTTACATTATCATCATGCTTTCTATTATTAGTGCATTATTTTCTATTGAGTATTAGATTATGGGAGTCAATCCTTATACACATATCAACTAAATCCTCATGATGTTGTACCATGATGACTACTGACACATGCTACAATAAACCTCGACTTCAAGAAGTTTATTCAGCAATGGTGGCATCTCTTTGGCACCAACATCTTGATTTAATCCCAATCATATCCTAAATAGCGTAATTAACCATGAAAGAATTTTAAATTTTATTAGTTTGGATGAGCATCTCCCTACTAGTAGGTTGTTTCAATTCATCATTACCCTCTGTGTTAAGTTATCATACTTGACCAAGTTTATCATGTTTTCCATAATCGGGGTCTAATGATTATAAACACCTATGGGAAAATCATTACACATTGTCCCACCTATATTTCTCATTGATTATAGCCATCTTTGAGAAAATCATTGTGTTTTCACCACTTTACTTTTTCTTCCCATATAGGGGCATGTTATTATCTTGTTTGTCTATCCTAAATGGGGCAGCTCCATCTTCTCAATGATTATACCTGCCTTTAGGCAAATCATTATGTTATCATACCACGTTTCCACTATCGAGGTACAATGCTTATAACCATCTTTGGGTAAACCATTGTACACCATCCCACTTTCATTCTCAATGATTTTGACTACTTTTTCAATATCATTATGTTTTCACCCCACCATCTTTCCTTTCTTTGGTCCCCTTGTTTCAATTCTTTCTTTTCAAGGGATCATTTGCTAACCTACTTATGTCAACCATTCCCTCGAGGGGGAATCATACAGTTAGTTTATCTTCATTTTAGGTGTAGGCATACATGACCTTTTCATTCTTTGAGAAGATTTTACTTTGCTTATAGCTTGCAATGCCTTCCCAAATAGGGGAAAATTGTAGACACCTAAATTTGGCCACCGATAACCTCCAATTAGGCGTTTGACCAATTTCCACTCAAAATGCATAATTTGTCCTAAGAACACTAAAAAACACTAAAATATGTGAAACTAACATATTCAAGTGCTTATTCTAGTTAGGGTATCCCTAAATGGGGTAATGCAATTTATGGGCCAACTAACTTTGATCAGATCATTTTGAGTCAAAATGCCAATTTTGCACCTAGGTGCTCTAAATTGATATTTCATATCAAATATCTTAAAAAATACATGTGCCTTAATTATTTTTTATTAATAACATCTTAAATAATATAATAGATCTAATGCATTTGACATTGCCTTCCAATTCTAATTCATTCAAAATTTGGACTAATAACAAGGCATTTTGATCAATTTGAGTAATTTGTGCACAAAGTGCTTAAACATGCTTAAGAGATAATTAATAAAAGTTAGAGATTAATTAATAATGCCATGGAAACTTGTTTTTAGAAATTAATATTGAATATTTGCATCATCAGGTGACCTCATTTCTTGGGAAGACATCCTTAGGCCATAAATGCCATAAATATCAAGATTCATGCCTTTCATGCCTCATCAATGCCTTCGATGATGCCCTCCATGCCTCTTAATTACCAATTATTCTAATTTCATGATGATTATAATTATAAAATTAATTCTAAAAATTGAATTAATCCTCAACCACATATCTCAATCTTAGGATGAATGGTTTAGGTTGATTCTAGACATTCTTAAAAATCTATAAATAGAGAGGCCATAAGCATCATTTCTAAGGATTTATTATGCAAAGTTATAATGTATAATTTATTACAAAGATTCATGCAACTAGTGTTACCATGCCAAATTGATTCCAAGCCAAGCCAAGCCATAAGCCAAAGCTACCAAGGAGAGATGGAGGTATCCAAGCTTCCATTGCTAAAGACTTCATGAGCAAAAGCTGAGTAAGCCACTACAACATGAATTTTGGAGCATCCAAGGAAGGTAAAAGAGGATTTATTTTACATTTTAGTTCTGTGTTTTATTCATGTTTTTAAACTAAGATCTCCCTAGTTTTTAGGCTTAGAGATGTTATGCTAGTTAGTGTGTTTCTTTCATTTTATTTTTATTTTGAAACTAACACCATACTAAACATCCTATATTGAGTCAAATTCCTATTTCACAAAGATAATTAGGAGGATTGTTAAAAAAAATCAGAAATCATGGAATATCAAATTGAATTTAACTATGTGGACTAACAAGATCACCTATAAAAGGTCAATTGCCAATTCTCTATACAATCTAGTATATGGTAAGGAAGAAAGAATGCCTATTTATCTTGAATTACTTGCTTTGGAATTAATACATTAGCTTGAATGTTTGGAGAATGAGCCAATGGAAATAACATATACTAATCTCATAGAGATAGAGGAGACAAGGCATCAGTAAATGTTGGCTATGGAAGCCCATAAAGCAATGACAAAGAGATATTTTAACAAAGGAGCTAGTTCAAGAGCTTTCCAAGAAGGAGATTTGGTCTTCACGTGGGATGAGGATAGAGATAAACTATGAAAGCATACAAAATTTTATTAACTTTGGAGTGTTCTATATACAGTCTCAAATTACAAGTACCACAATGCTTTCCATCTCATAAGGATGAATGGTGAAGAGCTTCTTATCCCAATCAATGGAATACATCTCAAGAACTACTATTAAAGAAAGCTTAGTCCTATGTACATAGTTAATTGTTCTTATTTTTATCTAAGTGTTTTTCTAACACATTTAGTTTCCTTTCTATTTTATCCCAAATAAGTGCTTTTATTTTTATAGTTGTTTAATAGTTTAGTTGCCTTAATTTTTTTGGTTGGTTTCCCTAATTTAGTTTACTTCTTTCCCTATTGGTGGAATTCTACTATCTTTACAAGTCAAAAGACTATCTTAAAGTTATGTACATGGTCCATGTATTATTTATAAATATTCAAGAGTCATGTATTTAGTCTGAGTTCTCAAACATAGCAGGCATACTGCCCAGCTAAGTCACCAAAAATGTTGACCAAATTTGGTCTACATACAAAAAATGTGCCTAGTCTAAGAGTTTAGTAGAAGGAGCAAGATACCAAGGTTAGGATGGTCTAATGATTTAGTATGATAATATTTCTAGATGGAATAAGTGGACCCATTGAGATCATGTAGAGTTCAAATTTTTTGAAACACTTTAAGATAACTTAAAGTGTAAGTTGTTAGTTTCTAAAGGACAAATATAGAGATACAAAGACCCTATGGGATGTCAAAAGTGCTTGGAATGAGTATGGAAGTACTTGGTTTTCATTTGGTTCATTATATTCATCCTAAAATTTTGAGTCAAGTAAATGAAATTTTGAGTGGGGACTTTAATTACATCATAATTGACATGCATGGATGATTTAGGAGGAAGTGATCATGTGGGTTTACTCACTTTAGTCCTAGGAATATACATTCTAAGTTTCATGTCCTATACCAAAGAACATCAAAAGTTATGGAGATCCAAAGTTGGCATCTCAATTGAATTATGTTGTTTTTCCATACTTAGCCATTTTTAAATAAGTTAAATAGAGCCAAGTGAGCATCTTGACAAGACCATATCTCATAGGTGTGGTAGTTTCAAGGGAAATTGGTCACATGGGTTTGTTCATATTGGTCCCTAGTTGTTACGTGCTAAGTTTTATATCATCCAATAAAGCATGGTAGAATTTGTGCATGTTAAAATTTGGCTCCTTAGTTAGATTTCACTAAGTTTTCCATACTTAGCCAAATGAGCTCAGCCATCGTGAAGATGCCACAAAGGATCAAATCAGCTAGACAAATTGAGAATTTTATATATTTACTTAGAAGTCTCTCATGGTCAATGGAGTATTTGGCTTCATCACTTTAAATCTCAAGAACATCTCTTATAAGTTTCATGCCTCCATGATTCTTATGCTTTAAGATACAAATATGTAAAGTTGGATAAAAATCATAAAACATGTGTTCTAATGTCAAGTTTAAGATCGAGAAAAACCAACTCTTTTCAGATTAAATTTGATGATCACACAAATGTCATTGATGGTCATGTGAATGTCATTGATGGTTATGTAAATGTTATTGATGGTCATGTGAATTTCATCTATGGGAGTTAGGATGCCAATTTTAAGATCATGAACTAGTCATTAGCTTTCAAATAATGGGTTCTAGTATATCAATGGTTTACATTTGATTGAGCATTCAGATCTAATGATGAGCATAAGTCAAAGGGGTTAGTGAATATCAAGAATAAATACATGTATGATAAGTGACACAAATGCATTCAATTGGCAAAATATTGATGGCTCATGAGCATCCATGTATAGATAGATCAATATAGTAAGGCAAAGTCAATAAGTCAACATAAATATGGAGCCAATAAACATTTAGATAATTGGTCTTGATGTAGACAGTCTGAGTTAGGAATTGACAACAAATAAGCAAAAGTGAGTTTGGGGCATTTTTTATGAAAGTCAAATAACTTATTTCAGACCCAAGAAAAGTAAATGTCAAAGATCTAAGCTCGAAGGTGAACCAGGGTTGAACCAGGGCCACATTTTAGAGACCAAGCATTACCATTGAAAGCTCTATATAGGTAAAATAGATTATTATGACTATGTGAAAACCAATGGTCTAAGATTAGTTTTCACCTATAGTGGACCTATGTCTCGCCTATCATCATGGTCACATTTTTGATAAATAGGTTTAGATGGCCACATAATGCAGATGTGGCACAATTCAATCAATTCTAAGACATGATCTTCATCAACAAATCAAGTAGATAATGACATGGTTCTAAGAAGAGACCTAGTAGTTGGATAAGCATAATGGACATTTAATTCTTTTTACAAAATTTATTCCTTATTGATAAGATTTAAGTTAGCATCCTCAAAAGTGTTAATCCATCAAAAGTGGTTGGGCATTTTCCAATACACAACTCTCTCTCTCTCTCTCTCTCTCTCTCTCTCTCTCTCTCTCTCTAAGCCTTAAAATTGACCCATCTAGTCCTCTTTTTGGTATGACTAGACTCCACGAAAATTTATACTGTGACACCTCTTTGATGTAATAAAGATTGAATTCTATCCTTTTCTAAGCTAGATTGAAGTGTGTTCTATGATTTCATGCACTATAGTTAAGTGAATGTATGTTCCTTTATTATAAGTTTTTCTCACCTTTGGGAAGTTATTTAATAGTTATCATAGGTCATTATACATGCAATCTACAATTTATTATCTAGTTTGAAAGTGGATATCTATCCTCTCTTAGTAAATTGGTAACTGATTAATGCCTTATTCTAAAATATTTATGTGAGATTGATATTATTTGGTCTTAAAAGTGTCTCATAGTGTGTTTTGTGTGAGCTAAATTGATCAAATCATTGGTGTGTCACCCCTTTTTACATCCTTTTATAAGTTTTGTCAAATCTCTCTACCTTTTCCAAGCAAGTGCTAGTTTAGGTTTAGTGTAGGTTATAAATCCATAAGGAAGCTAACCTTTTCCAGAGGTCTGATCCAATATTAAGATACACACAACCTAGGATTTGTCCCATGTTGGACTAGATTTGAGTAGGAATATCTGAACAATCCCCTCCTCAGCTAGAGTGAAAATATAGATCCATAACAGTTAGTTGACAAAAGATTTGAAGAGAGTTAGTTGGGGACTTAACTTCTAAGAGAGAGATATGAATATTTCACAAATATTGCTAGAGAGGTGTGTGTTTAGGAATAATATGAGAGTGCATGAAGTCTAGTAAGGGTCTAAATTTGGAATGTATCCTCTTCATGTTCTATTTAAATAAGTTGAAAATTTTCATATGTGTATCAAATCTATATAACATTTCTATTTGAATGTAATAGAGTGTGTGTGAATTATTCTAAGTCTGAGTATTGTGCCTTAAATTGTGTCCATTGAGGGTGAGCAAGTTAGGCTAGGGAACAAGTCGACTAATTTGGATCTCTCATTACCATTTTCATAATTTTTTATTTGAGTAAGGTTTTGAATTACTTAGTTTAGTGTGTGAGGATTTCATTAAGTCAATTGCAAGTTGTGAAAGAGTCCTACATTGTTGGGAATTTTAAGCAATAAAAATGACACATAAAGGTGTACCTCTTGGAAGAGTCGGAACAACACCATATTTTTTAGACTTGACATATATGTTGAGAGGAATATAAGATGCATTGGATTCTATGAAGACTATACAACATAGAAAAATTGTTATTGTAGATATGAGTGATGAAGAAGAAGAACCTGAGAGGTTAAGTTTGAAGCATTGGTTGATGAATGAAAATATGGTTTTTTGATGGACTTGCTAAGATGTGAGACAAGCATAATTTGTAAACCACTAGATATTTATGAAGTTTTAACCTTAAGGATATCATTGATTGGATCACTAAGTTGGAAAATTATACTGATTACCAGAAAATGGAGGATCCCAAAAAAGTGAAATTCACTTTCACCAAATTTAAAGGACATGTTTCCTTATGGTGGGATCATGTTTAGCTGGAAAGGGGGAGTAGAGGAAAATAAAAAATAAATTCTTGGGATAGGATAGGTGAAAATTTGAAATTTAATTTTTAATCATTTGATTATCAATTGATTTATTCAAGAAGTTGACAAACTTGAGTTATAAAAATATGAGTGTAAAGGAGTACATAGATGAGTTTTAAAATCTCATCATTTGAGCTAGTTATTTTGAAAATTAGGAAGAGAATGTATCAAGTTATATGAATGGTATTCATATTTACTTACAATATGAGTTTAATAAACCTATCAATGTGCATTGAAGGTGGAAGAGAAGTTGTTAAGAAGACAATAAAATATAATAATAGGTAGAGGAAGGTTTTCAAAATTAAGAGGATAATATGGTAAAGGAAAAGGTAGTGGATTAATGGGTACATTACTTAGGTGTGGATATGATGGACATATGTAATTTTAGTGACCATAAGAATTAAAAACACAATAGCATAAGAAATGAAACAAACAATCACATTTCACAAGTGGATGAAAATTATGTTACATCATCCAATATCATGGAAGAATTAAAACATGGAGAAGATCTTCTGGTGATGAAAATGTTATTAAAACTAAAAAATGAAGAGAATTAATCATTGTAAATAAGAATAATTTTAAAACCATATGAAAATTTAGAGGTAATTATTATAAGGTTATTGTTAATAGTGGTAGCAAGAATAGTTTAGTATCAAATAATATGGTAGAAAAGCTTTGAGATAAGAATAATGGTACATCAAAATACATGTAAGGTATTTTGGTTGCATAAATAACATCAATTTTTAGTGAATGTGTAATAACCCCACTGAGTTTTACTAGAGTAAGGTAGATTTTTTTTTAAAATATTTACACAAATTCAATTTACAGAATTCCATTATTGAAAACATACATAGTGATATTTAACTAAATACATTAGTTAAGATAATACAAACAATAAGGTGTTAAACTAATATATTTAGCTAATGATTACAATATCACAAGATCAAGTAAAAAACTAAATACAAAAATGAATACTACATTTATTTCATAAAATTATATTTACAAATTTAGCCACAACTGATACAGAGTTATAGCTAACTAATTTAATGATAAAATACAAAAAGTAGTATAGTTTTAAGTATAATACATGTCTTAATAATAATGTACAATGATACAATGCTCCATAGAGCATGTGAGTCTCAATGAACTCCTAGTATCCATAAGTAATCTTGAGTTTAGTCACTAGTGAAGTACTGATGAGGGGAGGGAGAGTATCATTTGAGTGATTTTACACACCAACCATAGACCATCAATCCCCCACATAATCTCCCAACTATTAAATGCCCCTTCCTTCATGGATGGGTAGATAATGACAGTGCAGGAATCAAGAGTGACAACTAGAACTTGTGTGTTGTATGATAACTAAAACATGAAATATATCATAAGTAAACCCATTCTAACATGATATCATATTAAAAATGTAAACTAAATCAAATATATGAAATGATAATGTTTAACCATAAACACTAATTTGGCCAAAGTTTTCATATAGTTATTGATCACGAGGATCAATCAATTTCATACACACCAATCAATCAGATTACACCTTATCTATGTATTAGCGACATTAATTAAACAAGTGGAATCCATCTCACTTATTTAGGGTTATTAATATGAGATTAGATTTACATATTAAAATATAAAAAACCACCAGATTTCTAATGAGTTTTCCCTACTAGCAGATATAATATGTGCTAAGCAAGAAAATTTCAAATACATTTATTTAATCCATCAAATGAAATGTAATAAATCTAATAATTTAATTTATATTTTTCATAATAAAATAAGATAAAAATATTTCAAAATAGTCATCAATAAAATTAAACCATCTAGGTAAGATTATAAATCATGACATCATGTTACTAAAATATTAACTTGGAAACTCTAACTCAATGGTATTCATCCATATAACATCAATTTACAACTTATTACTTTATTTCCATATACCAAAAGTACAAAAATAAACTAATAAAAACTTAATATGTTTTGTATTAATCTCAAATACGACTTATATAGAAGTTCCTTCAACTAATAAACACATTTAATTTATCCTTGATAAATCAAGTGAACAAATGCACTAATATATATTTGTTATATCAAGCAATTTCTTAGACATTGAGTAGAATATTTATATCTATAGATGATATACATGATTTAGTTTTTTATTAAACAAACAAATAAAAAACATGCCATAGAATTATATACATAAACCAACACTCAGTTTTATTCAAAATTTAGCTTTGATAATTCAATTAATCAAATATACTTATACATAATTCATTGTATAAACCATATATGCATTCTTGTAAACAATATACTATAAATAGACAAGTATGTTGTCCATGATTTAAGAGTATCATATTTATTTTTGATATACATATACAAACACATACCAAAGTATTAATTTCCATTTTTGGTTATGAATATAGATTAACTAAAATGTTTAGGCTTTGATCTCTATTAATAAACTCAACAGACCTCCTATTCAATAACCAGAAACACACAGTCATGTAAAAACTACACCTTGGTACTAAATTTTAATTATTTTCTAGTATCCATCAAATATTGAACTCAAGTTTATGCAACTATAACTATGCATCAACCAATTCATAATCCACACTAAATACCCTATATAAAATAAAATTGAAATCTTACTCAGTCACATCAATATATAGGTATATTTCATTTATATAGAAAGATATATTTCAAATACTAACAATCTTATATTGACACAACCATTTATATGTAAATAAGGATGTATATAAATTGAGTATATATATTTCTACTTCTTTAGACCTTAAGTGCTCAACCCATGTCCATTCAATATAAAGGTAATCACATACATTAGGTTTAAAAATTAGTATTTATGTTATATATTTTTATCAATTTTAATTATTCACACCAAAATGAAATATCAAGGTTATACTAAAATGAATAACCATTAACCTACAATCACCTCCTATATTTCAACATAATAAAAACATAGTGAAAAATTTAAGTGAAAGAACCATAACCTGAGTATATAATACACACACACACACACACACACACACACACACACACACACACACACACACACACACACACACACACACACACACACACACACACACACACACACACACACACACACACACACACACACACACACACACACACACAGAGGTATATTCATACCATCAAGTCATCTATCAGAGACCTATAAGATATATGAATATACCCCTTTATATTTATATAATCTATGTTATACCTACATACAAGTTTAAATAATAAATACAAACAAAAATTGAGTTATAATTGCCATAATTCATCATATTTTTTTGTTCATACTTACCCTTTAGACAAAATCGTGCCCTATGAGGGTTTAAAATATTGACTTGGTTAAAATGTATGTATATGCCAATATATATATATATATATATATATATATATATATATATATATATATAAGTATATATTAATGCTAGTTCGATGGACTAAATTTAACTCATTAATTCTAGTCATGCCCTAGATTTAGATTTAATAAGTTAGCCTATTTAAAATAAGCTAGTATTTTATATACTAAATAAAATGTTTGAATATAATATCCAAATAATTGAGCATAACCCAAAATAGGGTATATATATAACTTGTATAATAATTAAATTCTAATCTCATATTTAATCTAGGGTTTAGTTCACCCAATAAATACACTAAAATCTCAAAATTATTTTGGCAACATGGCCATTTATACTTAGCATTTCAAGGTCATATGTTTGGTTTTGTGGATGGCTGAGACATTTATAGTGCCAAGAATTTATCTCTAGTTTTTCATAAATTTCATAATAATGAAAACAAACAAAAACCCTTTGTCGAAATAATCCATATTATATCCATGAATTTAAACAACATAACCAACTTAGTAAGTACAATCAAAGCTCTACCAAATTTTTTGTATTGCCCTTCTCTAAATCCCAACTCAAACTTGTTTTTACTCTTTCAACCTCCATGGGTTGTGTACCCCCTAGTGTCTTCTATTTCCATTATATTTTCATGCATTCTCTTTTTACACTAATTGAACTGCCCCAACCTCCACCAAAACTCCATGCAACCCAAAATAACTAGAAAAACTTAGGTATCACTCCATGAAAAATTAAAAAAAATAAATGTTTTTCAAAATATCTCGATGAACCTTAGTCAACACCAAACAAACCTTAGTTATCTAACTTTCCAAGCATATAATAATACTTTTAATTATAATTAACATCAACTTCACAAAATTCATTCAAACATTATAATTCTAATAATAATGTTGACTTAGCACAAAGGTTAATAAAAAAACCATCAACTACATTATAACATTTACTAAGCATAATGAATTCACCAATAATAATTAAAATAATATATCTATGATCATTGACTTAGCATGATATTAATAATCAACTTAACACATAAAGTAAACAAGGTAATAAAGTCCCTTATACTAATATAGCAATGTATTAGGAAATTGATGATTTTTAAGACATTCACACATATATCCAAAGGTAGCATAAATAACACTTGTAGATTCTAAAGCATACATTAAGGAAGCCATCATCATACAAAGCAAGATAAGTAAGATAACATAAATGTAAAAATGTAACCATGCTCAAGTGAATCAACCATGATTATAACATAAAGCATACTAGAGGACATATAAATCAAACACTAATCAAAAACATATTAAACTATGTGGCATGTGTGGGTTCATAGTTTCTATTCTATCATCCCCGAATGCCTCCATTTATGTGACCCTCTCTGATGATTCCCTCCCTCCATCAAAATTTGAGGGATGGATATATCCTACATCCACCTAACAAAAATAAATTTAATTAGCCAAAAATAATATAAAATTCATAATATACTATTGTAATGAACTAAATAAACATGATCATAATGTACATAACACACAAGTACAACTAACTCAACAAGTTAAAAATCATGTAAATAATCTACATATGATTTTCCATAGATTAGTATATGAAATCCAACTTAAGAAAAAATAGTAATTAGCCAAAAAATAACCATAAAATCCACTAATCAATGGGTTATTAGGTATATAGAGGAATTAGGATGTGACATCCTTCTCCCCTAAAGTTAGTCATTATCTTGATGAAACTTATTCCAACATAAGTTCTAAAATTAAAAATTATTTAGTAGAAAATTAAATAATATCCAACAACATATTAAGTAAATAAATGTGCAAATATATTATAAAACTCATCATAATCCTCTAAAGTATCACTATCTTTAGAATATTGGTCCCACTAGACCTTGTACTATGACACTTCTCTATTTTTCAAACTGAGTTTGTGAGTGTCAATTATGTTGATTGGTTTTACTGTGGCCACATTGGGATCTAGAACCTATAAATCATTCCAATCCAACACATGAGAAGGATCAATAACCTACTTTTTAAGATAGGACACAGAAAAAATTATGCAAAAGAGTTAGAGCTAGTGGAAAAGCAAACCTATATGCTTCATGATTGACCTCTTCCATAACCTCAAAGAATTCCACATATCTTGGTGAAATCTTCACTAATTTACCAAACTTAATTGGGATTTTCTGAGGCTTAACCCACAAAAATACTTTATCACCAAAAAAAATTGCCTTGTTATTCTTTTTCGACCAACATAACTTTTTAGTCTATCATTGGCCTTAACCAGCCTTTTTCTGATTGTCCTAACTTGGCCTTCCATCTCCATAAGCATTTTAATTCCAAAAACTACCTTGTCTTCCAACATGTCCCAACTGATTGGTGTTCTACACCTCCTTACATATAATATCTTAAATAGAGTTATTTTTAATGCTGATTTGTATGAGTTATTATACAAAAACTAAACCAATGGAAGGTAATCCTCCTACTTATATTGATGATCAATACAATACATCCAACAAATATGTTTTAAAATTTAGTTAACTCTCTCTATTTGTCCATCTTTTTTTGAGTGATATGTAGTGTTGAATTTCAACTACATACCTAGAGCTAAATTCAAAGTTAACCAAAATCTAGAAGTCATTATTAGATCTTGATCAAAAATGATATTTTATAGAAATCTATGCAATCGATACACCTCTTTAATGAATATATTTACAAACATAGGTGCATCATTTGTCAATTTTCCTAGTATGAAGTGATCTATCTTGGATAGTTTGTCAACTACCACCAAGATCATATCATGTTGGTTCCATGATAATGGTAACCCTTGGAAAAATTCCATGCTAATCACCTACCACTTACATTCCAATATATCATGACGATATAAAAATATTGATAGATGCACATAACTTTCACATGCTGACATTCCAAATAATAAGATAAAAAGTTTATTGCACCCTTTTTTATCCATTTATATAAATAGAGAGGTCTTAGTTACTCTAAGATGTCCTAAATAAGGGTCATTTTTCAATTACTTTAAAACCATGTACTTTAAATTTTATCTATCAGACACATACATCCTACTATTATACCTCAAAAGACCATCACTCTCCAACTTGAGTGTTTTATACTTGGGATTCTGAGCATTCTTTGATAATTCTTTCTTAGCCTTCTCATAGAATTCATCTCCTAAGGAGAATTTAATTACTTTATCATAGAAAGTACTTTCGATAGTATCCAAGTTTGTTATGTACCTTATATGAATTAGGGCATCTAGAACTCTATTTTCCTTGCCCTTGATATAGTTAATATCAAAATATTAATTAGATAAGAATTATAACCATTGTATCTGACATGAATTTAGGTTTGGTTGGGTAAATATATACTTGAGTCCCAAATTGTTAGTCTTGAGATCAAAATGTTTCCCCAATATATAATGCCTACAAACTTACAAGGTATACACTATCACAACTAAACCATCCTATATAAGAACTCCTCCAAGTCCATTCCTAGATGTATCCATGATTACTAAGAATTGACCATTATGATTGGAAGATCTTAGCATAGGTGTCAAAGTAAACCTCCTTTTCAGCTCCTAAAAGGATTTTTTACACTTGTCTAACCAAAAAAAACTCTGATTCTTCCACTAAAGATAGGTTACTAGGTTAGCTATATTTGAGAATTTTGGAAAAAAAATCTTGTGATAACCTGCTAATCCCATAGATTCCTCACCTCATGCACATTTTTAGGCACTGGTCATTCCACTATAGCTCTTACCTTAACTAAATCCATTGAAATTTTGTCCACAAAGATATTGTGTCCCAAATATTGTACTTTATTTTAGAAAAATGCACATTTGGAAAACTTGCCATATAATTTGTGCTTTTGCAACCACTACAAAACAAGTTCTAGATGTTGAAGATGTTCTTTCTCAATCTTAGAATATATGAGGATGTCATCCAAAAAAACCAACCAACACAAAGTGGTCTAGATAATCCCTAAACACATTATTCATGAGATTCATAAATGATGTTGGAGCATTTATTAACCCAAAAGTTAATATAGTGAACTCATAATGCCCATAGGGAGTTATGATTGTTGTTTTAGGAATATCCTCATATTGGATTCTTTGCTAATGATACCCTACTATAAGATCAATTTTAAAAAAAGAATGTTTCCCCTTGCATTTGATCAAAGAGCTCATCAATGAAAGGTAACCGATATCTATTATTTATTATCACCTTGTTCAAAATCATGTAATCAATACATAGGAAAAGAGTACCATCCTTCTTCTTGATGAACACCATTGGTGCACCTCATGGTGACACACTTGTTTGAATCAACCCTTTTGATAATAACTCATTAATTTTAGCATTCAATTCAACCAATTATATACTTTTCATCCTGTATGGTGCTTTAGATTATTGTTCAGATCTAGGTATGATGTTTATTGAGAAATCAAACTCACATTTGGGTGGTAATCCAGGCAATTCCTATGGAAACACATACTAAAAGTTATTAAGAAAAGAATAATCCTCAATGTATGATTCCTTAGATTCCTCCATCTCATTTAGTTTAATAATAAATGCTTGGAATCATTTTTTCTAAGCCTTTTTGAGTTGAATTGTAGAAATTTGCCTAAGATTAAACTCTCTTTTCTCACCCTAAAGCTGTATCTAATCTCCAAAATCATTTAGACACTCTACCTTCTTGAGATAAAAATCAATCTTAGATTTATGCTCTGCAATCCAATTAACTCATAGGATCACATCATATGACCCTAACGATGCAACATATAGATCCACTATTGTATTGAATTCATGTAACCTAATTTTAGCTTCTTTCTTAGACATTGAGCATAATATGTATATCTATAAATGATATACATGATTTAGTTTTCTATTAAACTAAAAAATCACAAGTATGTCATATATTTATATACATAAAGCAAAACTCATATATAATCAAAATTTATCTTTGATAATTCAATTAATCAAATATACTTATACAAAATTTGTTGTATAAACTATATATGCATGTTTGTACATAGTTACTCTAAATAGACAAGTATGTTGTCCATGATTTAAGATTATCATATGTACTATTGATATACATATACGAAAACATATCAAATTATTAATTTCCATTTCTAGTTATGGATATAGATTAACTAAAATGTTTCATCTTTGATCTCTATTAATAAACTTAATAGACCTCCTCTTCAATAACCAAAAGAACACAATCATGTACAAATTCAACCTTGGTACTAACTTTTAATTATTTTCTAGTATCCACAAAATATTGAACTCAAGTTTATACAACTATAACTATGTTCCAACCAATTCACAATCCACACTAAATACCCTATATAGAATATAGTTGAATTCTTACTTAGTCACATCAACATATAGGTAGATTTCATTTATAATGAAAGATATATTTAAAATAATAATAGTCTTATATTGATATCCAATTATATGTAAACATGGATGTCTATAATTTGAGTATATATATTTATACTTCTTCAAACCTTAAGTGTTCAACCCATGTACATTCAATATAAAGGTAATCACATAGATCAGTTTACAAATTAGTACTTATGTTGTAGATTTTTATCTATTTTAATTATTCACACCAAAATGAAAATTGAAGGTTATACTAAAGTAAATAACCATTCACCTACACTCACCTCTAATGGTTCAACATAATAAAAACATAGTGATAAATGTAAGTGAAATAATTATATCCTCTCTCTCTCTCTCTCTCTCTCTCTCTCTCTCTCTCTCTCTCTCTCTCTCTCTCTCTCTCTCTCTCTCTCTCTCTCTCTCTCTCTCTGTCTCTCTCTCTCTCTCTCTCTCTCTCTCTCTCTCTCTCTCTCTCTCTCTCTCTCTCTCTGTCTCTCTCTCTCTCTCTCACACACACACACACACACACACACAAGTATATTCATACCATTGATTCATCTATCAAAGAACCATATGATATATGAATATACCCTTGTATATTTATATAATTTAGGTTATACCTACAAATAATTTTCAATAATAAATCTAAAAAAAACTTGAGTTATAACTGCTAGAATTCATCATAACTTTTTATTCATGCTTACCCTTTACACACAATCGTGCCCTATGAAGGTTTAAAATCTTGACTTGGTTAAAATGTATGTACATGCCAATACGATATATAGAGAAAAGTATATCTTTATGCTAGTTTGATGGACTAAATTTAACTCAATAAGCCCAGTCATACCCTAGATTTATATTTAATAACTTAGCTTATTTAAAATAATATAATATTTTATATACTAAATAAAATGTTTCAATGTAATATCCAAATAATTTATCATAACCCAAAACAAGGTCTATATATAACTCAACTAATAATTAAATTATAATCTTTGATTTAACCTAGGGTTTAGTTCACCCAAAAAATACACATAAATTTTACACTAAAATCTCAAAAAAAAATTGGTAACATGGTCATTTATAATTAGGGATTCAGGGTTATATGCTTAGTTTTAGGGATGGCCCAACCATCCGTAGTGTCAAACATTTAGCCTTGGTTTTTTTTATAAATTTTATAATAATGAAAATAAACAAAAATCCTTTTTTTAAATAATCCATATTATATATGAATTTAAACAACATAACCAACTTAGTAAGTACAATCAAATCTCTACCAAATTTATTGTATTTCCCTTCTCCAAATCCCATCTCAAACCACTTTTTCCTCTTTTTACCTCCATGTGTTATGTACCCACATTTATCTCCTCTTTAAATAATTTTCTCCTACATTCTCTTTTTTTGCTAACTGAGTTACCCCTATCTCCACCAAAACTCCATGTAACACAAAATAACTTGCATAATTTGGGCATCGATCCATGAAAAATCTAAACAAAATGCATGTTTTGCATAATAGCTCAATGAACCCAAGTCAACACCAAATAAACCCTAGTTCTCAAACTTTCTAAACATATAATAATCCTTTTAATTTTAATTAACATTGAATTAACAAAAGTCATTCAAACTTTATAATTCCAATAATAATGTTGACTTAGCACAAAGGTTAATAATAAAACCATCGACTACATTATAACATTTACTAAACATAATGACTTCACCAATAATCATTAAAATAATATAGTTGTTATCATTGACTTTGCATGGTATTTATAATCAACTTAACACACAAATAAAACAAGGTAATAGATTCCCTTCTACCACTATAGCAATGTATTAAAACATTGATAATTTTGAATACATTCACATATATATCCAAAGGTATAATCAAGAACACTTACAGATTCTAAAGCATACATTAAGGAAATCATCACCATGTAAAGAAATATAAGTAAGATAACATAAATTTAAACACATAGTTATGATCAAGTGTAACAACCATGATTATAACACTACGCATATTAGAATCCATCTAAATCAAACACTAATAAAAAACATATTATATTGTGTGGTGTGTGTGGGTTCATAGTTTACACTTTGTCATCCCTTAATGCCTCCATCTATGACACCCTATCTGATGATGCCCTCCCTCCATCACAATCTTAGGGATGGATCTATCCTGCATCCACCTCACAAAAATAAAGGTAGTTATCCCAAAATAATATAAAATTCATAATATACTATTGTAATGAAATAAATAATCATGAGCATCATGTACATAACACACAAGTACAATTAACTCAATAATTTAACAATCATGCAAATAAGCTACATATAGTTTTCCATAAATTAGTATATGAAATCTAAGTTAACCAAAATAATGATTAGCCAAATAATAACCATAAAATCCATTAATCAATATGTTATTAGGTCTAGAGAGGAATCAAGATGTAACAAATTAAAAAATGTATAATTAGTTTTCAAATTGGGTCTTACAAGGATGAATTTTTTTGTGACATTATTCCCATTAATGTATGCCATGTGTTATTGGGTAGACCATGGCATTTTATAGAAAAATTGTGAATGATGGAAAAGTGAATACCTACACATTTGCAAAGGATGGTATGAACATTACATTGAGCCCATTGAAGTACAAATATGTAGTAGTGGGTTATAGTCATAAAGTATTGATTATTTTTTAAAAATAGTATTTGAGGGAGGAAAAGAAAGAGAATTCATGATTTTATTCCATTCCCAAACCCATGGAAGTTAGGAAAAAAATAAAGAAAGTGTAATTCCACATGAATTAAAATTTTTGTTGATTAAATATGGTGAAATTATTTCTAAGGATTTTTTAAAATTGATTTCCACCCATGATCAACATTATCCAAGATATGGATTTGGTTCCCGAATCTAATTTTCCTAACAAGGACATGCATAGGTTGACACCTATGTAAAATGAGGAAGTGAAGAGGAAACATGAGAGTTAGAAAAGGGATTGATAAGATAAAAATTGAGTCCATTAGTAGTTTTAACATTGTTAACACCTAATAAATGTAGGGAATGACATATTTATATGGATTCAAGAGTCATTAATAATATTACAATAGAATATAGGTTTACTTTGCCTTAGATGGTTAAAATTATGGATTGTTTGATTGGAGAAATGTCGTTAATTTTTTTATTTGAATATTGGGTGTCATAAAATCATAATTAGAGAAGGTGATGAGTGGAAGATCACATTCAAGATAAAGGATGGTTTGTATGAGAAAATAGTTTTGCTATTTAAATATAAAAATGTGCAAAAACATTCAATGGTCTCATGAAAAAGGTTTTGAACCATATCTCGATAAGTTTTCTTTGTTTGTTTGAATGACATTCTTATATTCAATATAAAAAATGTGTTAACCCCAAAAATTAGCTGAGTCCTAAATAATAATGAGCAAAAGCATTAATATGACAAATGAAGATTAACACCAATAGCCAAAGAGGGTCACACACAATCCAAACTCACACCCTATGTGCACAGCCAAAAATAGACTAGCTAGATGGGCACAAGCCACCCAAAACTATGCTGATGTAGGCTAAATGAAAAAATGATAGGATATAGCAAGAAACCATGTGGACCTAGGAAATATAGTGGTAATTATGGGGGAAGATGATGGAAGTGATGGCTAATAAGGGATATTATTAAATAGTCATGAGGGAATGGTAGATAATGGTGAGGTAGTTGGCCTTAAACCACATTGGCATTCAAATGGGAAAGAGTGGTAAACACATTAATTATTGGTTGTAGTTGATCCATACTAAAAAAGGATCTTTTAAAAGTGTATAAAGGAGAGAAATAAAAGAGAGAGAAATGTGTGTGTGCATGTGTGTAATGTGGGTGTTGGTTAAGAATAATACTTTCCTCGAGAAGAAGAATATCTAGGATGTATTAGGCATGGAGTTAATCTCTAATAAAAAATAACACTTGATTATATTATTCCAAAAGATGTAAAGTGATCATTTGTAAGATAAGAATCCATATATGAATGAGTCCCATCTTTAAATGAACTAAATATTACTAAGTCACATGTTGTTAACCATGTTATTGGGAATTTATTTTTATAATGATTTGAGTATTATTATTAAATTAATGAGTTTGAATGGTCATTATCCATTATTATGGACAAGTACAAGGAACATTACTAGCTAACACATGAACCTCCACAACTTGAGATGAATCCCATCTTACACAAATAACCCCAAACTAGCCCAATTTTACTCTCTTTATGTCTTAGGTGAGTGATTAAGGTTTCCAATTTGTGTGATATGATAACATATGTGTTACTTTAATGACTATTGTGGAGCACATATGACCTGATGTGATTAGAAGTTGCATGCTAGACCAATGAAAACGTTTTGGTTCCATTATTGAGACCAGTCAAATTTCATTGTTAATATGAGGTGGTCAAATACATATTTAAATTTTGTTAATGGATATCTATATATTTTATGCATATGATCTACATAGAGGAAAAGAGGAAGAAAGAGGTATGATTAAAAAATAATAAATGGGTAAGATTTAGTATGTAGATCCTAGATGATCAAGAACTCATAAGGCATATCTATGATGAGAATTGATAGAGGGTGATAGCTGAGATGGATCCTAGGGAAAGGAAGGAGTCAAGCTTATAGGGTTCCATGAGGAACCACATAATATGGATCTTTCATAAAGGAAGTACACTCCATAAAAGGGGAGGCACATGTTGTAGAGATAGGATGAAATCTAGAGGAAGATTCTAAAGCACCATATGGCAAAGAAATATGGAAAGAGGCTATCAAAGGAATGCCTACCAAACCCCTACCCAAAGTACATACATATATAATATAAATTAGAATTAATGAGATCCATTTAATAAAACATACATAGGTAGATTAATTAAACATGAGAGGGAAGGGACTCCACTAGAATAAGTAATTCCTGAATCATTGCTTGGATTAATGGTAACACATCTAGTTCAAACATTACAAAAACTAAAAATGCTTGGTATGACATCGATGGGAAGGGATATAACCAATCAAATATTAAATTGAATAATGGAGGAACATAGGTTTAGGTTAACCATAGAGTGCATTCTAGGGAAACACACCTATAATGTAGGTACCATCACACTAGTTCAATAGGCTACACAAACACCACCACCTATACACATATTTAATATAGCATGGTCCTTAATTTTCCTAAATATTGTTGATGGAGAATTTCATAAAACACATGCATAAATTTGATTCATCTAGAAATCTAAAGGGATAACCTACCCAGAATAAAAGGTGTAATAATTTCCCACCACCTTAAAAGCTCATGTACATACCTAATACCAAAAGATGGACTTGACTTAGGTAATTGTAGATTATGAAGTTTTTGAGGAAACATTAATTAAATAGTTTGATATTCATGAATTATAGAAACAAAGTAATTTCATGCTTAAGGACATCAAATAGGAGCCTACAAAGAGCATCCAAACTTATGATGTTAGGTTTAAAAATTTGATATCCAAAATCTTGTATGTCATTCACCAAGTATAACATGTATAGAAAGGGAAATGTAACTAATCTATAAATAAATCCTAGGTCAAAGAAGATAATTCTTGTGTATAATTTTGATTGTTAATACATTAGATATTTAGGGTCATGACCTAGATGGATTTGGTACACTTAACCAAGTGATCTCTTACCACAATAACATCACTAGAGTGGGTTTTAAAGCCTCTAGTTAAGCAACAAAAAGTAATATCCCTAGCTATGTCTTATTCTTTCATATTCACAAAGTAAATGAAAAATTAATTAAATCTAATCTAGTGCTCACCAAAGCTTATGGCATAAAGTGGGGGTAATAAAATGAAAATTAAACATGCATAAAAGATTTATACTCATTTCAATGTATCAAAAATCATAAGGCATGGGAGAGAAGCACAAATGCAAATCTATATACTCTTATAAAGGATGAACCAATTTAGGAATACTTAACTTTGAATATGAACCTGCGAAGCCTCAATCTCTCCCTTGGTCAAGGTGCTTTGCAAGAAGTTATTTTTGTATGTAAGGATAATAAGGACAAGTCAGATATAGGCTATACATCCTATCTATGCATCTAAACGACTTCTCCACAAGACAATATTTGTATCTCCAAAAAAAGTATTGAAACCCTAAGCTATGCTCCTTAGATATGATGGTGGATAAGTAGATACACAACATAATCTTATTCTTCTTTTCCTAAATAAATGATGAAATGAATGTGTATATATAGATAAATCTAACCCTAAACATTTCCAAAATTTTAGCCAACAAGGTCAGCCTAATTGACTTTGTATCATTATTGACAAAAATAAATTAGTTCTTGGTTTAGGTCCTCTGGGGACTGACCTAGACCTTAAATAGGTTTTATCAATTAGAGTATAGGGTTGATGGGGCTAATAGTGCAATGTAAATCATTAAAAAGGGTTTTAGGCTTATGAAGGGGCCAATGAAGGCAAAATATGACTAGAAGAGGGTAAAAAAGAGGAGGCAAAGCTTAGGGAAGTGTTTTTAGGATATGTTTGTGTAGATAAAAAGTGGTAGTATAGGTACAACAATATTTCAAAACACGAATGGTCTACCCACCAGTTTTTTAGTGACCCTTTAAGGCATTCTTTTAGAAATATTAAGACTCAACATGTTCTTGCAAGAGAGAAAGCAACATTAATTGATAAAGTGTGAAAATATTATGTGTATACATATGCCCCACTCGAAGCTCATCACATGCCACTTAGGTACAACATGGGATGGTGTTTTAGGAAAATAACATAGAAACACATAACTCTAAAGATACATAAGTTGCAGTAAGAAGCAAGTAAGATAAATGAAAGGATAGAATGGAAAAGCACATACCTTTACTTACCTTAATGTTGCATATAAACAATATTATGAAAGAAATGTGAAGGTGTCTAATGTAGGAAACATTAAGTAAACCTATATAATTTATCAAAAAAGAACCAATTTTTTTTTCAAAATATACATGTAATATGCAAAAAGATTCCCTATGATATTAGTATTCTATAACATCTTATAGTTCAAAAAAATAGCTAGTAGAAACAAAGATATGATCAAAAGATTAAATTTAGTGTAAAATATTTGTCATGTAAATAATTTTGAATAGTATATATAAATAGAATAAAAAATAATTCATTTATTATTTTTACTATTTAGAGAAAATAGAGCTCTAAGAGACCTAGTTTGAGACTAGAGAGCCACCATGGTGAAGAGATGATAACTGAGATGGGAAGGATGCATAGTGGCTGTAACGAGTACAACACAAGTAAGAAATTATGAATTTTAAATTTTTGAGTATTTTATTTAAAATTGATATAGATATATAAAACTAATTAATAGGAAAAATGTAGGCATTAAAATTGATCTTAGGAAATTTTTAGGTAGACTAGGAGTAGAATGGGATACTGGGTAGGAAAAAGTTAGACATAATATATGCCTAATGCATTTATGGTAAATAGTCACAAAGTCACCATTATGGAGGAATATAATTGACTTGGTCAACTTAGTTTGTAATTTGATCAGAAAGCAAGGGACTGATTGCATATAAGTGGGATGATTTAGTATTTTAATGGGGGCAATTACATAGAAGTGGGTCGACATAGTTTGTAATGAGGAGAAGGATGATTTCATACCATAAGGCCAACTTGGTTGGTGGAAGAGTGTTGATATAATATGTAAAAATGTGCCAACTATGTACTAAAGGGTTGGTTTAGTATGTTAGAGCTGAAGGAGGGCTGATTTAGTATAAAATAGGTTGATCTAGTTAAAAATAATAAGGTTTGATTTAATATCAAAAAAGGGTACATATATAATTTAGTAGTAAAATCTAAAAATATGAGAAACTAAATCAAACCAGCTAGTTAAGTAGTTAAATTGTAAATTTTTAAGAATGTATTTTGATTATTTATGACATGGAGATCTAATACATCTATTGTTGTTTGATATTTTATAGAGATTCCAAAGATATTAGTGCCTTATAGATGTATCATGGCTAACAAATTTGATGGGTCATTTGAGCGATGTGGATATATCTCAACTAGTTGTATTAGGTTTTGGAGGCATCATGGAGATAAGGTGGATCCCATTGAGTGTTGATCTTATTGTTATGTTCCTTAGAGCATGGGAATGGTTGACCAACACTTTTTGATGGGTTGTGGATGGGGATACCATTTAGGTGGGGATTACTCTAAAGGATGTCCATGCTTTGCTTAGACTTCCTATAGGCAGGTCACCTGTTATCACTAACACACTGGAAGATCTAGATAAGAGATGAGCACTAGATTAGTGGGTGACATTCTTAGATAGGATATAATTTTGATTTAATGTGAGCTTGTTTGATGTTTATATTATGATCATTTTAGAGATATGAAAGGTAGTGATAAGACTTATGATAGCATGAGTATTATGTCATAAGTCAAATGAAAAGGTACTATTATATGCAATAGCATTGTGTTAGTCTATATTAGAGTAGGGAGAACTCTATGATTTTAGAGTTATCATTTAGTTCTAACTCATTTTTGATATGTATGGGATGCTATCTAGAGGGAAGAAGACCATGGGTCTTATTATTTTTCTAAGTGTGTGGATATATGAGAGGTTCCCCATGTATCATCTAGTTGGGTTTCCCCATGTGATCAATGTCATGTTACCCCAAGTCATGTGATGGAGAAAGGATCATGTAACTCAATCCATGTCCCATATGCCATCTCTATAGACTATCACACGAGGATAGATTATGTGGCAACCATATATGCACATTACTACTATATGGCCTATTTGGTTGATCATTGCTACAAGGTTAGCACAAGTGTATATCAAAGGCCACTACACATCATGGGTATAAATATATCTAGTGTCACACTTTTCAAAAAAAATTAGACTCCCACACCTGATGGCCCCTCTAGTAGTGCCTAATTATTAGGCATGACATGTTATAGAGCTAGGAGGGAGGTGAGGAGGAGAGGTACCAGTAGAGATATCAATGATTAGGCCATAACATGTTGGACCATGGACTGGTTGAGCATGAAAATAAGAATAAATAGATACAATAGGAGATGATATGAATGTAGATGTAGGTACACAATAAGCACCACAACAATATAAAAAATGACCACCATAACCTCATTAGAGATAGAGGCATTATCGATGAGATTAGGCATAGGTAAGGGCTATAGCATAAGAGGACCCAACAGCCACTTTTGGACATAGTTAGTCTATAGAGATAACTCTAAGGAAAGGATCAAGGTGTGGTTGAGTGGTGGATTCCATCTTTTCACTAGTGTGAAGGTAACCCATGAAGGAGGTTCTTGATGGATGAGAGGATGGAAAGACTGTGCTTAGTGGGTAAGCTAATGGAGAGACAATAGGTGGTGATACCAACACTAGTGAGAAATGTTGAAAGTTTGATTTAATTTGTTAATCTAGGATACTAATTGTATTATGATTATGGTAGATAAATGATTTTGAGATATATATGTGATCTGATGCCTATCTAGTTTTTGGTTTTATAGATCCTATGGTAGGGGAGGTTAGAAGGGGAGCCCTTATTTTGGCCATGCATCATGACCTTTTAGATGGGGTGCTAACACCATATGACCCCACCACTCTAGATATTATTGTGGTACCATATACCCCAACCCAAGTAGGCTAGTTTATATTGGTGGGGGAGGCTATGAAGAATCTTTAGGCATGTGAGGATGGTCTATAAATATTAGAATGGGTGGGAGAGGGAGATGCACAAGATTTGTAGGCCTTAGCATAATAAATAGAAACACACATGGATACTACTATTTATCCTAGATAAGTGTAGGCTTAGGTGGCCAATCTATAAAGATAGGTAGCAGGCTTGAGATCCTAGACTATCTCATTACAATATACCATTCAAAGGGGATATCACTAGACATCTATGGGTAGCATGGATAGGCCACATGATAGGAAAGATGGATTAAAACCTTAGAGCTTGAGTGATTATATTCTATATTTTATATAAAACACATGATGATATATATATATATATATTAATTTTGTTAGTTGTATTGATCTCAGGAGTTGTACTTGGTTGTGGATGTTGATGCATGGATACATTTCTTTCTAGCACATGTATTTAACTTTTATTTTATTATGCTATGGGAAATATATGTTGAGTGTTTTCTTTTCTAACATTATGTGATATACATGCATGGTTAAAAACAAAAAGTCAAAAATGATTTACAAAGGTATAAGTAATAAAAAACAAATGTACTACACATTATATCATGATGGGAAATGTCTAATAACAAAATATGACTAAATATAATAAACCAAACATGGTAAAGGGTAACAAATGTTTTAAAACCATGTAAAATAGTTACACCAAATTAAAAAAAGTAAAATCACATTATATCATGTTGGGAAGTATGAAAATAATGTAATAAAATGGAAGACACATGAAAAACCAAATGGTATAAAGACAAAACAATTAAGTCAATAAATCATACTAAATCACATTGGGAAGTATAAAATAGAAGACATAATTTAAAAAAATGAAATTAAATTAATCACACTAATTCAAGATGGGAAGTATGAAAAATTTAATAAAATGGTTGTAAGCATACATGCAATAAAAAAATAAGAAGATAAAAGTGAAATATTAATGAAGTAATCATAAAACATACTATATGAAGATGGGAAGCCCTAAGTATTGGAATATTTTATGAGGAAGGCCTAGTCCTATCTATGGTCTTACACTACAACTCACAAAGGGAACACCACTGAGGTGGAAACAACTTTGAAAAATGATTTTAAAGATGATGTTTGTAATGTTATAATTTGTGAGGAATCCATGGTCCTACCCATGGTTTCACAATGTAACTCATAAATGAAAACCCTAGGGGGAATGATTAGTTAACAAAATAATATTTCTCAAGGGGAAATATTAGGAATGTGTGTAAATGGAAGAGGGAATGTATAAATCATACCATAGGTATATATGAGAAGACCTTAAGAAACATGAGGTACACTAAGTACACATTAAAGACAATAAGTGGATAGTGACAATCAAAATACAAAGGATACCCATTCACAATAAGCAAAAAGTTGTATATGAAAATAAGTGAGATACTAAGATTGACTCATGTTAGCTATATAAACAAGACAATTAAAATGGACCTAACTTCCCACAACATATTTCCCATTTTTTAGGGCCTCTTATAGAGTCATCAATCTATTATGAAGATTGGTTACTTGTGTGAGAAAGTAGGTAGCACTAAAATATTTTTTATTCTCCTTTCCCAATATACTGGCCTACTGCACCTTAATAGACCTTGACTCTATTACGAGACCAAATGTGGATTTTGAGATTCTATTAGAAAAGGATATGTGCTATGAATCACATATTTTAGTGTGATTTGACTTTTGATATTTGGATGTTGCCTTATATATCATTACCTTTTGTTTAAATTTTTTGGATTTTATATTTTATGGTTTTTATGATTCATCCTCCATATGGATTTGGAATAACCAACATGAGTGATATAAGTGATACACATGAATTAGTTGTAGACTTTGGTTAGAGGAAGATAAATATCTAAATACATGAATAGCTAGACACTTAGGCTCACCTATGAAACAATATGTTATCTCACATTTTAACCATGTGTATATTTAGTTTTCAAAAGGAAAAGAAGGGAATAAATGGATATCTAAAGTGGATACGTAAGATAAAATTATAATGAGATGGATTGTTTTCTAATTGATCACATGATAAAGAAGGATTAATAAGGGAAGTAAAGTTTGTATAACCAAGTCACAATAATAACTATTCATGTTGTTGAGATAAGGTAGTAAAAAAACATGAGAAGAGACAAAGACATCCATGAAAAGAAATGAAATCATAAATATAATCATGGAATCATGGAAAGAATGAAAGAAACCATAAGTAAAGATGAAATAAAAATGAAAACATATACAATACATAATGCATAATATAAATATCCATGTGAAATAGATAAGCAAAATTTGACACATAATCAAATGATATAAGATATATAAAATTGGATGATAAGTCCAATCTGAAATCATAATGAAGAATCAAGTGAAGGAACACCATGTTGTGTTCAAAAATATCAATAAATTTATTCATAAATATTATCCATAACATTTAATATATCTCTATGAAGTTGGACCCTGACTACGACAAGAGTCTCATCTATCCTCAGGGAAAGTTGTGAAAAGACCTCTCATCGAATCTTTCCAACATAAAATGTAGGTATAGATGAAGTATCATGCTCATGAGGGATCTCATGCAAAGAAATACTCAAGAAGGGGAATAGATTATGGAATAAGAATGGTATCTTCAAGATAAGGAGGTGGCACCACTGGTGGAGAAGGAACCATAGGTGGAGGAGAAGATGTAGGTGGCATAAGGACCACTAGTGAAGAAGGAGCCATAGGCTAAGAAGGAATATCCTATTGAGATCAACACACCCCATTTTTTATAAAAATGGGGACCTTATGAAATTTTGAGTCATTTACCATAGGACACACCTTGAAACTAATTCCACATGATAAAAACCCTTTGTATGGTTTTAAAAGTTTAAAACTCATGTTAGTCCATGATAAATATTAAGGGGCACCTTTTAAAAAATGTTTCATTAATGTCTAGTTCATTATTTTTCTAATGATCTATTTTTTTAAAAAAATCTCTTTCAAGGGGTTATAATTCGAAAAACCAAGGTATGGTCCCCAATACACTATCAAAATTACTCAATTAAAGTTTTCAAATCATGGTATTTCTTTGGATATGTCAAAAATCATGTTCAATAATATGACATACCTTGATTTTAAGTTTTAAAAAAGAGTCCAAGTTAGATTCCGTACTTAAAATTTATGAATTTAGACTTATCCCTTTTTATTTATCATGCAGTTCACTAACTTTCTCATTCTCTCCTTTATGTATAAATATGATGCCAACTCAGCCTCAATTCACATGTGGTAGTATTTCATACATTAGTTACTCAATCATGTAAATTTTGAGACTTAGTCATGTACATTTTAGCCTTTAAAAAAATTCATGACCCAATGACCTGACTAGAGCATGCCACTTGGCAATCTAATAATCCAATCATAGCATGCCACTTGGCATTCATTCATGGTATTCTAATGATCCTAATATTTTATCAAATTTTCTTGATTAAGTTATCCAATTAAAAGATGCTACTTGTCATTCAATCATTGTATTTTAGCCTATAAAGAAGAGTTACCCAATCAAGGCATGTCATGTGGTGCCAAATCATGGCCTTTCAAGACACTGACTACTTTCAAGAATCCTATGACAAAGTGATCCAATCTCAGCATGCCACTTGGAACTCAGTCACACCCTTCATGCCCCCATATCTAAGGTGCAACATTAAATATCTAAATACCTTTGATTACATGACAAGATGACACTTACCACTTAGTCACTCAATCTTGGATAATTGGATGATACATAGAAGCCACCCAATAGCTAGAACTTATAGGATAGGTTAAACTTAAGAATACTATAGGCATTGTCTCCCACTTTGGATAAGGGAATAATTGATATAAGAAAACATATTAGGTAATCTTCTACTTTAGGATCCCCATCCGGCATCCCATTCCAAATACAAAGTACTACCTCAATATAGGCAACACCTTCAGTTGAGGCAAAAATTAAATTTACTCTAACACCAATAGCCTCATCATTAGGGTTGCCTCCCTTGCTTATTTCTAGGGAGGAACCAAGTATAATAGGCTAGGATCATGTTTGTTTAATTGCTTTCTTTTATAAAAAAACCTTGAGCATATTTGGTGAGCCCCTAACTCCATACCATGTGAACTTCTTGCCCTACCATCCCCTCACTAGACTTGTCATTAGGCATGTGACCATGCCATTTACCACCATCAACCACTTTATCATATCCTCCACTTCTAGGGTCTTAGTAATGGCCAATTTGCCTCTAGTTTTACCTGGGCCTATGCCTAGACCTAGTCAATAACTATATAATAAGAGGCCCACTTTTGTCATTCACCAAGTTCCCCTATTCATAACTAATGCTTTAGCTAGCACTAGTTCTACTTCACCTTCAGGAATGGAACTTCCCTCTTCATCCCCCAAATCTACATTTTTATAGGCAAGATCCATAATTACCTATCACACATGTCATTTCTAAGGGTTGACACTGACTCATCCATTACCTCCATCATCACATCCTCTAAGTGGTTATTCAGACAAATCATAGATTAAACAGATGTAATTAGATATAATGGAGAACCCAAATTTGGTTATAACAGACACTAAGTCAAATTCAGATCTGACAAGAAGGCTGGGGTAATGAAGAGGGAGATCAAGAGGAAGGATACCTAACTGGACCAAACAATTATATATAAGTCAAAGTAAACCTTATTTGAGATGAATAAGATTAATAAATCTAGGCCAAACCAATAAAAATAGTATGAGGACCCCCTTTCAGTTCTATAGGCATATGGTGATGTGGATAATGAATTAATAAAAGGATTACAATAGAAGGAAACTAACTTATAGTAGTAACACAAAGACACATTACCAAAGTAGACCATAACTAAGGTAGAATGGGCTATGGGATAAATGTTTGACATGTTAAATACCTTGGCCCAATACAATGTAAAGGGAGATGAAATATGCAATAGGATCCTCAAGGTATAAGTTTCATATGGGCATATGATAGTAAGATAATCAACTTGGTGAAGTCAATTAAGATGAAGAAGCTTGAGGACTTAAATATGATCCCTTTGGAGGACTTGAGCATTTATCAATCCTATGTAATTAGTATAAGGAAATATCTAAACCAATGGATTGATGAAATGAGATCCCTAGGATAGTTTCTCACCCAATAGGGTGACAGGGTCATAAATTTGCTAAAGGATGTTGAGATCATACACCTTGATAATAAGGATGGTTACATTGTTAGAAAGGATGATTGTAGAGCCAAAATGCATTACTTTATTGTAAATTTAAAAAATAGGCCATGTATAGAGGAGTAACCTTTGCACAGGAGATGGTAGTGTTGGCCAAAATTATCCCACATAAGAAAATTTGACTGAATCTGGTTTGAAGAAGATGAGAATATTTTTGGTTGATGAATGATCCAAAGTTAAAAAGAGTATATAGAATTTAGGGGAAGGTCAAAATTCACTCAAAAATCTTTTGAAACACTTTAAACAAGTTTAAAGTGTGAATTTGATAAATTTCAAGGAGCCAAATAATCATCATGAAGGAATAAACAAATCAGTCTAGTTACACATTTGATAAGTATACTTATGAGGTTGATCAAGGTTAAATAATTACATGAACATGATTTTATTTGTGTCCTGAATACCCTCTACAAATTTGGTATATCGATGAGTCGGCTATCTTAAGATATAAGCTTTCAAATTTGAACTAGCATAGTGGGACATGCATGGGGATGTCAAGTTAAAACCATGGGAAGTATCCATTTGAATTCAAATATTTCAAAAGGATCTTGGGGATGAATGTGGAATTGAAAAGTGGAGATATCTTAGGTTCTTGAATCAAGATCAATGGCACATGAGTAATAGCTTGAGTTAGTGGGCCCAAATAGATTTATGATGCACATTCAATCATGCAATAGAAGATCAATGGTGAGCTCAAGGTCAAAAATTTAGAAGATCTTTAGATTGGATGTGCATATGAAAATTGTCATGATCATGGTGACTTACCATATCAACAATGTGCATTTGATAAGGCATAAAAAATATTAATGGCATGTATTCAATTGTGCAAAATAGATCAATGGTGCACATAAATTCAAAGGGTTAATGAGTCTAGATTGCACATGAGATCACCATGTGGTGCAATCCTATTTACTAGATTAAACTAACAATAAGATCCTAAGGATGAATGCAAGGATGACAAGTGGAATGATTTAGAGCTAGATCAAAGATCAATGGCAATGATGAAGGTCAAAGCTAGGAGACTTTCAAATAAATCAATGGAGCCAAATTGATCAAGTCCCAGAAGGTAAAAAATAAGGACACATGTCCTAATTAACAAACATTCATATTTTTAAATATGATAAACACCATGGTAAAGATGCCACATAAGGAGACACATCAGGTCAAAATATCTTGTAAACCTAAGTAGGTGAATGCATAAAACTAAGATCAAATATGATCTGGGTTAAACTAAAGTAGATGTTTCAAGATCAAATGTCACCATTAAATCTTATTAGAGGTAGAATAGGCATTTTAGGGTATAATACAAATTAAAGGCTAGCAACTAGTTATTGGGATGAGATCCAGCACCTGATTGATCTTCATTTATATTAATATTATGGGAAAACCAATAAATGGTATTGGTTTTCATCTATAGTAGACCTAGGTTTAGGTTTCGAATAATGGGTAGATTTGTGATGTAAAAGAGTGTCTCATCTTTAGACATATTCATATCCTTGACAAATAGGTACCTATAGCTGCTAAAAGTAGATATAGTCATGGCTTTGTTAAATTCATGGATATGAAGACTTTGTCCTTATAAAGACCAAGTGGAAGGTGGCATAGAGTTAAAAGAGAGAGATATGGTGGTTGAATATTGTAGGTGGAGAATTCAATTATTTTTAAAATCCCTAAGGATCTTTATTCCTTATAAGGATCATGACTCGTCATATTCAAAAAAGATTCTTGTGTCCTAGTGTATTTCTTAGCCAATGAGAGGATTCAAAGGTTATTGGGGGAAAAAAGGCTAATTTGTCGATAGAGGACTAGTCCTGATTTGATCAAAATGTGGTTGAGAATTCATTAAAGGGTGGTGTCAGCTCATTTATTGATCACTATTTTGGATTTATCCTCTCTCTCTTCCCCTCTTCTCCTATATTACCCATTTTCCCCCTTTTTTACTCTCTCTCTCTCTCTCTCTCAATCTCTCTCTCTCTTATTTTAGATAGATTCTTTGATTTTGAAAACAAGAGCAAGAGACTCTCATTTGATAAGGCTAGACCATATCAAAAATTTGTATGAAATACCTATGGAAGCAATAAATACTTTCTTTACTTATCTCTTGCCTCTGAATTGTGTTTAGTAAGATTGTTCATGATGCCATTGTGAAAGAGAATCTTCCATGTCAATTATCCTTTTGCTTGCCTATTTTTAGGTCTTTTCAAGTTAGTTGTAGGTCTAGACTTGTGTTCTTTCTACCATAAATGTATGCTAGGTGTGAATCTTAGAATTCCTCCTTGCCTCATTCATTACTTCCTAAGCCTAGTTCATGAAATACTTATGAAATTAGCTAGTTTATGAGATTATGTGAGCTAGCATTGTCTTATACTTCTTAAGTGCATGTTTCATGCTTATGTGATTTCTCATTCAAATTTGGTACATCCCCTTTTATCTCCCTTAGGAACCCTTTAATCCCCTTTTATAACACTTTTCCCAGTAGAATCATTAGTCTAGGTGATCCATCAAGAGTAAGTCGGCCTTCTCTAGAGGTTTAACCCCAATACAAGATACCCATAGCTGGGGGTTACTCCAATATTGTGGTTAAGAATGGGGGATCCTAAATAACTCTCCCACAAGGGTGTAATTCTATGTTAATTTTTTTTTTGACACACCTAATGGGACCCACTTTCAAGAATATTAGTCAAGTTTGATGTTGGTTTTATCAATTTGCAGCAGTTATAGATTTCATGCAATAGTATTTTGTGACTCCAAGCAACACTCAACATTTGGGTATAGAGAAATAACTATATTTCATGCCAAAAGTGACTACAAGATCAGATTTTAGAGGTATTCTTTTTGAATTTGTTTAATTACCTTTGAACTCAGTAAAGAGGTGTAGACACCGCAAATGTGTCTACACCTTGGTTCTCCCCCTTGTCCGTCTCAAAACCATATCCTAACCCTTGGCCTTGAATCCTCCCTTGAATCCCTCCACCTTCCTCTTAGCCTTTATTATGCCAAATCTTCTCATTATCTTCCTCCCACGCCCATTTAAGTGTCCTCATGACCGTTCTTCCCACAATCCCTCGCTCGGCGGCGTGCAAGAATGGGCAGAGGCTATTTTTAGTCTCTGTCCCCATTCTGCCACTATCGACGTCAGTGACCCTTCAGCCGACGTCGGCAAAACTGCCAGCATCGACAGCCTTCAAGACCCCTTTCTGCATCCGTTGCAGCCCCTGAACCCTTGAGCTCGTAGACAGAATCCTCTCGGCGCTTTGGCATTCGACTCTCTTCTCTCTGGACCTCGTACAACAGCAGCAACAGGGGCAGGGACTCTAGATCAGGGATTTCCTCTTGCAACAAGTCTTCTATGGCTCTAACAATAGCTCCCCCATTCTTCAGTCAGCAAGCCAAAAGGTAAGCAATTTCATTATTTTATTTCATTCTTTCATTTAGTTTCAGTTATCTATCCTATCTACTGTCTTCTACTTGCTGTGTCCTTCCCCTAAGAGGCTGAAAAGCCTTCTCAGAACCTATCCCCTGTCCATCTTCCTCTTTCCTGTCCCCCTTTTAATGTAGTCCTAGACAACTTCCTCATCCCCCCTGCCAACAAAGACCCTGTACAGGGCACCTAACCAGACCCAGACCATTCTCCAAACCATCCAAATCCGTCCCCAAACTCTGTCTCGACCCTGTTTACAAACCGGACCCATCCACAGTCCAAAAGACATACCCAGACCCGACCACAGGCCACTACCCCGACCGATGCCAGTCACTTCCCCAACCGACGTCGGTAGGATAACTGACGTCGGTAGACCAGATAACCGACGCCGGCAACATTTCTGACCTCGGCGACTGTCATTAGCCCGACAGCTCCTTTCAAGTAATCATTTGTCTTTTCTTTCCTTTCTAATTTGTTTATCACTTCTATATTCTGGCATTCTGTATTTCCTTGGTCTTTTATCTATCTATTATTAGTGGGTTGACCTCCCTTGAGGAAGTTTTCACACTTCCGAGAACAAGCTTTCGCTTGGCAACCCACTGCCTATCTATCTAACATTTTCTTGTCCAAGTTTCTTTTCTTTGCAGGTGTCATTCCTCCACAGCCAAAGAGGGGTGCTCACAAGCATCTAGATTATGGTGCACAGTCTATATCCAGGTACTTCTAGCCTTGTCCATTTTCCTTAGTTTCTTTATTCATCTTCTGAATGTAGAAAGCGAATTAGCGATAGAAACATTCTGGCACGCCCGGTGGGACCCTAGGTTCCTCCTGGGTTCCTTTTGTTCTTCATTCATTTAGGAGCATTAGGTTCTTACCTTTTCTCCTCCTTCTTTTCTTCTCAATGACACTATAAGCAGGAATTAAAAAGAATCCTTCTTTTCTTTCTTGCACATTCTAGACTAGTCCAACGTCATACTCTCAACCCTTTTTCAAAACTTGTCTTCATAACAAACATCACATTTCGACTTGAGCATTAAAACACTTTGCATTCATTTCTGCTTGTGCTTGCATCTTCGTAGTCCACATCTAGTAACTTAAATGCATATTGAATAAATCGTAGACACTTGATGTTACACTACCAAACCACATGCACTAAAACAAACATAAAACTTACTTGAGACAAGGCCCGACTGGGATTTCATCCCCCAGCGGATACCTTACCCGTCTCGGTGACCCTACTTGGATTTCATCACCAAGGGGGAAGCCCACTCCATTCTCTGGTGGAGGATAAACTCTAGGCGAGGTATATCTTGGCTAAGCAAGACTAGCTAACCACTGGAATCGTGAAGTGAGGGGAGCTTGCTCCTTAGCACCAGGCCGCGTACCAGACCCTAACACAGATTTTGGAGCACCTAAAACAAGACCCGAAACCAGCTCTAGACTTCTTCTTCTAGGACCTTCTTGATAGCCAATCTCCCCAAACATTCATCTAAGGCATAAGCCATAGCTTCTAGAGTTAATTCCTAGGATTTATCGCTTAGGCTTGTCTGTCTCTCTCTGTTTTCCTCTTCTCATCTGTTTGTTTGAGTGAGTGAGGACGCTTTCTTCATTATTTTTCCAAGAATCTTCAAATCTTTTGGTTCTCTGGAAAACACAGTCATCGGCATCGGTTCTTCCACCGACGTCAACTTTCCTCTCTTACCGGCATCAGTTATCTGACCGACGTCGGCCATCTTTCTTACCGACATCGGTTTTTCAACCGACGGTCTCTATCACTGTCCTTTTTTCAAAACTAGCAGCCTAAAACCTGTCCCTTCTCTGTCAAAGACTCCATCCTGGTTTTTTGAAACTGAACAACACAATTTTTGAAATCTGAACCTTCTTTGCCTTGCATGGTTTTGACTCGTAGCCAAGCCAAGGCTCTTGTCAACCATGCTAGCCATCAACCACTTCCGTCCACCCCGTCTGTAACCAAGCCTATAATGGAGTTCAACTCGGAGACCGAAAGAACTCCTACCCATCCAACCCCGCCTCAAACTCCTATTGTCCAAGAAGGGGACCAAGATTTTGAATGATTCTTGGACCTCAACGTCAAGGCCTTGCAACACTATCTCGCGCATAGCCGAATGCAAGACTCCTTGGGAAATCCAATCTATGGAATGCCAACCTCTCTTGTTGCGACTACGGCTGTATCGATAGCACCCGTAGTTCAACCTTCAGACACTCAAGCCATTGCTTCAACCACTGACTAGACTCAAACTTTGACCAATCCTCTAGGTATGGCCTCTCCCTCTATCATTGGGCCCACTTCCATCGGGCTTTCGGCCCCCTGTCAACCTCAACCCGCTCAACCGCTATCCACTCCTTTTTAGAACCTTGTCATTTCTATTCCACCTACCCTGGCCCCTATCAACACCAGGGTGTCTTCTTACCCCTTGGCCCCTGTTACCACAATCCAACCTCTCGTGGCAACATCGGGCTTAGCTATGCCTTCTACGCAACCACCTTTAGCCTCTTCTTCTATCCCTATGACTAGTTATCCCTACGTTGCACCTTTACAGGGACAACCAACTACGTCGTATGCATCCCCTAGCCTCTTCCAAGTGCCCTACAACTTAGGGGGCGCGCCATCCGTCAATCCGTCGGTAGACATCATCAAAATGCTGATGGACAAGATGACCCATCTTGAGACTTCCATTTCTAGCTCGCGCAACGCTCTCTCATACGAGCAAATTTGCAACGAGCCCATCCATCCTTCTATCCCAATCAGGCCATATCCTAGCCAGTGGGAGCTTTCGAAGTTTTCTCGCTTTCAAAGTAAGGAAGACCCACAGCAACACTTGCGGGCATTCAGGCATGCCTGTTACCTCATTAGTCATGACGATGCATTACTTTTACGCACGTTTCCTATGTCTCTCTCGGGTGCTGTGCTTGACTGGTATAGCTCCCTTCCCAGCCATTCTCTCTTCTCATTCACACAATTGGCCCAGCTCTTTCTCGATCACTTTTCCATTAACATCACTAAGAAGGTCTCCATCACAGACCTCTATTCTATCAGGCAATTTGAGGACGAGTCCATAGCCGACTTCGTTGCTCGATGGAGAGGCCTCATCAACCAACTCTCCTTTTCCTTACCCCAGGCCGAGCTTATTGAACTCTTTTCCCAAGCCTGCACCAGACATATCTCTTCCACCCTGAGGGTTCAAACCTTCCACACTTTTGACGAAGCCTTCACGATGGCTCATAAACTTGAGTTGCGTGCCATCGAGGAGAATAAAGTCAAGTTGCGGAGCAAGAATCTCGGCTCTAAAACCAATGACTCTTCTTTTGCTAAGCCATCATCATCTAATTCTAAGCCCAAGGCTTCAGCTAACGCTGTAGTCATTAGGCCTTCATCCTCCTCACCTTCAACTAATCAGCCTGAGCCATCAACATCTCAGAGCGCCACTCGCCAGTTCCAGTAGAGATACGTACAACGACGATATACTCCTATCAGAGAATCATACGCGTCTGTGCTAGAAAAGCTTGTTAAGTAGGGGGTCCTCAATCTCCCTCAAGCCTGACCTCCTCCACAATTCGATCCCTCACATGCCATCCCCGCATGGTATAGGGAGCATGACTTCTACAGCTTCCACCGTGTTAAGGGACATGACACAGAAAACTGCAAAACTTTTAAGAACATAATCCAAGATATGCTTAAAAAGGGGGATCTCATCTTAGACAATCCAAATGCACCTCCTAATCAGGCCATTGACATCTTCAAATAGCCATTCCCTAATCATCCGCCTACTCAAAACAACATCCAAACCATAACCAAAGATTCTCATGACCATGACATTCACACAATTAACACTATCTTACCTCTTGTCTCTGACCAATCTCTTTCATAGGTAGAAGAGTCTTCTTCGCCTATTCGTCTATCGCAAGATGAAGAACCCTCTTCTCCTATTAGTCCTCCATCTATTTCTCCTATATTGGAGGACACCTTGACCACACCTACACCATTAGCCCCACCTTCATCCAATGACCATACCTCACCTACTCCTCAAGAACAAGCAAAAGGTACAATCATCCCTGCCTCCTGCCATCTGGAGGAGCCACACTCTCCTATTTCTTCTCCACCCAGAGAAGAACCAGTCTCTTTACCCATTTCAATCTAGGAAGACCCAGTCACGGTTTCCTCTTGCCCTTTGCCTGAGATTGTTACATCTCACTCACCTTCGTCCACATCCAAACCCAAACCCACATCTAACCTTGCCTCACACAATAGTGGCCCTTGACCCAAACTAACGAAAGCCACTGGACCACATCGGAGAATTTCTCCCCCACCTTCATCATTGCCTTCAATCTTGGGCCTGCATCTGTCCACTTTAATAGGAGTACTGCCTACTCCCATCCTTCACAGAGGCACGTCGCCTCCATTACTCCCTCAACCCATCAAACATATATCTCCCTCAAACCATTGACCAATGCCTCTTATGCCTCTTAAACCAAAGTCATCAACCCCTACTGCAATAAGACATCTAGACCCATTAGCAGGTTCTTATAGCTTGCTTCTACGGCAATTTTTGCAGTCCTCTCGCCTCGACCTCCCGCCTCTCAGACCATATCAATCTCTCGAACCAAAACCACCCTGGTTTGATGACACTTGCATTTGCGCATATCATCGCACACCTGGACATGACACAGAGCATTGTTGTGCCCTCAAGGTTGCCATTCGCCAATGTTTGGCAAAGGACACCTCTCTTCTTGACCACGTTATCAATAAACCCTCAACACCGCCTCTCTCATCGACTCTCGGATCAAGACCCTCTTGGTTCGACAAATCTAAATTTTGCAACTATCATCACACTCTGGGACATGACACTGAGCATTGTTGTGCTCTCAAAGCTGTCATTCATCAACAACGGAGAAATGATTTCCTTCTCACCAAGGACCCTCTGAACCACCTCTTCGACAAAACATCAACCCCGACCCATGCCTCTCCAACCTCATCGCCTAAATCAGGATCTCCACGACAGATTATGGTCCCTTTACCGCCTTTGACCCCATTATTTGACATTAACACAGTCCATTTAATCACCAAGCCTCAGTCAACCTTGACTAATCTATCCAACATTCTCCCTAAGCGACTGGGGGAATCCAACCTTATCCTAACTTTGATCAAACATTCAACCAAACCTCGACCAAGTCTCGACCAACCATCGACCATGACATCGACCATAACCTTACCAAACCTTCGACCAAACCTTCGACAAACTTTGACCAAACATTTTACCACACTTCAACCAACTCTCGACCAATGAACAATCAAATATCATTCAACCAATCCTTTTTATCTAAAATATTCAACCAGTCTCGACCAATCAACAACCATATCAGTCAACTTCACATCCACCATCAACATCTGACCAATCTGGAAAGAGCCAAATGGGGCAAGTCTGCTCCTAATTGACTCAGACCTTAATGCACTAGCATGGCCCAAGGACTTATCAGACCTTGAGCCCCCCCTTTCTGCATTGCATCTTCAACCATTCTTATGTTAGTCGAGTACTTGTCCACTTGACACGTAACTTGAGCTCGTCCCTTGAGCAATCCTCGTCCTCTTGATCCTCATCCCTTTCAACCCTATTCCCCTTTAACAAGTCCTCTACAACCCTTTTATGATGCATGGATGCTTTGTCCTAATAAAAGGGAGTCCTTGAACTTCTACAGTCTTGTCCATGACCCACAAAAAAAAAAAAAAAAAAAAAAGGGTCATGGACTTGGCTTGTAGTTGTCTCAGGGTCTCCTATAAAATGGGGCAAGGTTATTCTTGCTCTTAAACTGGGTTACCCTATCCACCTCCTATCACCTGCTCAGGGGACTTTGAGCTCACTTTAATGTCAAAGTGATTCGATTACCGTTCTGACACAACACTGGTCAACGACATAATGCATGAACGGGGCTTTTGCTCTAATAACCCCTATCTATGCCTCCTTTCTGGTCCTTGTCAATGAAAGAGCAATTTGCCTTTCATCTTTTCTCTACACTTTGGTCACATTTAACCGCATCAATTAGCGACTCAACTCAAACCAAGCCATTTTTCATCATTTTCAGCTAGCACCATCCTAGTCCATTTCACATAGTTTCCATGGACACCAATACACATGGGAACTACCGACCAGACCCAATTTATGTTAAGCATAAACCAATACTTGCTAAAGCATAAATAGACTTCCATTCATTTTTAGCATACATCCATCACGACTATGGAAACTTGCTAGGGATGAAAGCCTCTCGACCAATGTGACATCTGTAGCATCATCTTGCCCTCATCACTTTGACACCTTGACCACATCCAATCATCGATCAATCTTTTCCCTTCGTCTGAACTACATTGGTCTGAGGCCCTATGACCAGGGCTATGTAGGCAGCACTCAGATAACACATCCTCTAAGGTTAGCTCGACCACCCCCATTTGTTCATCTGTTCGATGGACAAACCTTCCCTTCATCAACTTTGACCAAGACCAATCAATCTCTTTGACCCTTCCTCCCTTTTAGGGAGAACTACATTGGCCTGAGGCCCTTCACACAAGGGCTATGTAGGCAGCACTCAGATCACATGACATTTTCTGAGGTTAGCTCGGCCACATCCTTTCATCCATCCATCCCCTTGACCAATGACCATTGGAGATCCTGCCTATCCCCTTCGACCTTCGACCACTTCCAAGACAATGTTGCCTTGGTTGTTTTTGCGTGTATGCTACCTCACGGCTGGTTAGCAGAATTGTCTGCAGACCCTATTTTTGACCCTTCACAAGTATAGGATTGTAAGCCAGTTGATCCCTACTACTTATGGCTTTTTCGTGTCTCTGGGAGCACTTCCTGAGCCTGGGATACCTGGAACACGATGACCATTTGGAGCTTCAGCTTAGATTCAGTGACCTAATCAGTAGACGACTAAATGCTGGGGCCCAGTTACCTCAATTTTGGCACTCCTTGACCCTCGACATGCGACAATTTGACCCGACCATCCCGTGAAGTGGTATACGCGCAATCATGACTATTGCAGCATTTTTGCTCACACTCTTCTATCCATCTCTCTATTAAATCAACACTTGATCTTCGGTTCCCTTCTCTCGACTATCGCTTTGAGGGGGGAACACCTCATTCTTTTCTTGGGGCAACCAACTCCTATTTTTGTCTTGCAGTTCGTCAAGAATAACCAACAAGACAAAAAGGGGCAAATGTAGACACCGCAAATGTGTCTACACCTTGGTTCTCCCCCTTGTCCGTCTCAAAACCATATCCTAACCCTTGGCCTTGAATCCTCCCTTAAATCCCTCCACCTTCCTCTTAGCCTTTATTATGCCAAATCTTCTCATTATCTTCCTCCCACGCCCATTTAAGTGTCCTCATGACCGTTCTTCCCACAATCCCTCGCTCGGTGGCGTGCAAGAATGGGCAGAGGCTATTTTTAGTCTCTGTCCCCATTCTGCCACTGTCGACGTCGGCGACCCTTCGACTGATGTCGGTGAAACTACCAGTGTCGGCAGCCTTCAAGACCCCTTTCTGCATCCGTTGCAGCCCCTGGACCCTTGAGCTCATAGACAAAATCTTCTCGGTGCTTTGGCATTCGACTCTCTTCTCTCTAGACCTCGTGCAACAGCAGCAACAGGGGCAGGGACTCTAGATCAGGGATTTCCTCTTGCAACAAGTCTTCTGTGGCTCCAATAACAGCTCCTCCATTCTTCAGTCAGCAAGCCAAAAGGTAAGCAATTTCATTATTTTATTTCATTCTTTCATTTAGTTTCAGTTATCTATCCTATCTACTGTCTTCTACTTGCTGTGTCCTTCCCCTGAGAGGCTGAAAAGCCTTCTCAGAACCTGTCCCCTGTCCATCTTCCTCTTTCCTATCCCCCTTTTAATGTAGTCCTAGACAACTTCCTCATCCCCCCTGCCAACAAAGACCCTGTACAGGGCACCTAACCAGACCCAGACCATTCTCCAAACCATCCAAATCCATCCCCGAACTCTGTCTCGACCCTGTTCACAAACCGGACCCGTCCACAGTCCAGAAGACATACCCAGACCCGACCACAGGCCACTACCCTGACCGATGCCGGTCACTTCCCCAACCGACGTCGACAGGATAATCGACGTCGGCAGACCAGATAACCGACGCCGGCAACATTTCTGACCTCGGCGATTGTCATCAGCCTGATAGCTCCTTTCAGGTAATCATTTGTCTTTTCTTTCCTTTCTAATTTGTTTATCACTTCTGTATTCTGGCATTTTGTATTTCCTTGGTCTTTTATATGTTGTTATCAGTGGGTTGACCTCCCTTGAGGAAGTTTTCACACTTCTGGGAACAAGCTTTCGCTTGGCAACCCACTGCCTATCTATCTAACATTTTCTTGTCCAAGTTTCTTTTCTTTGCAGGTGTCATTCCTCCACAGCCAAAGAGAGGTGCTCACAAGCGTCTGGATTACGGTGCACAGTCTATATCCAGGTACTTCTAGCCTTGTCCATTTTCCTTAGTTTCTTTATTCATCTTCTGAATGTAGAAAGTGAATTAGTGATAGAAACAAGAGGTTAAGATTTTCCAATACACATCCATATAAAGTAATCTTTCCTCATAAACCAATTTCAAAACTTACCTCTACAAGAAGATCTTTGTTAGCTCCTTTCATTTCCATGGCAACCCCTAGATCTTTCCCTTTTATGGCTTGAAATGGTTAGATTACTTTAGACCTCCAATAGCATGATCCTATTCTAGTAGCATCTCTTAAAAGTGTTCCTTATTTCATAAGAGACTAGTCTATAACCCCTTCTAAACACCTTGGAGACATAGCCAACTTTTGCAATATTTATGACATAACTGATGAGAATGTGGCTATTAAGCTATTGACCATATCTTTTAAGGTCAAATATTCATATTAGTAAAGAAACCTTACTACCAAATCTATAAAATCATGGGATCAATTAGAGATGCATTGTGTAAAATATTTGAAGATAAATGTGACCATTTGTCACTTGTGAAATATCTAACCACAATCAAGAGGGTTCCTCATGAAGTCATGCAAGACTTCAATACAAGGTTTCAAAAGACACAAGAAAGGATCCCAATATCTATTATACCTACTCCAAACCTTGCTTTCCTTTACTACTTGAAGGCCCTTAATAGTGATACTGTAGTAATGATTTAGTTTATGCAAGGATACACACTACTAAATGCTTATGAGATGGAAATCAAATCAAAAAATTGTCTAGTATAAGCTATCAAGATTACACCTAGACCACCAATGCCTTTATTTCCTAATATTTAACCACCTCCTATCATTTTTCCTTGCCTTACTACCATTCCTCCTATGCCAACACTTGCTATCATACCTACACCAAAGCAATAAAAGGCTTCATCTAGTCAATCTAGTGATTCCCAAGAAAACAAGAATTTATAAGAGCTTAAGAGCATGCTTCAATCCTTTAGAGATGAGTTGGTAAATGTGAAGATATAATAATTCTAATTAAATAGACCTTATCAGGTTGTATATCAACCTCAACAATAGTCTTATCAAGTAAGTAGACCACCTTACAAAAGAAATTTCCAACAACAAGGATAATAACAAAGCAAAAGACAAGGACAACCTAAATATTTTAGGCAAAATCATTATAATCCAAATATTTCAAGCACCTCTACTACTTTGGTCCCTACTCAAAATAACATTTCCCAAGAAGTGGAAGGTACCATGCCTTGGAATTAATCATTTGGTCAATCTATTATCCCAAATACTGAGTTTAATCATGATTTCAATGAATAATGCATCAAGGTGATAGATATGGATACAATCAATCCCTTATGGATCAGAACACATAAATAAATATGATTAAAAAACCAAAATATCCTCAACAAGGTTGAGGGCTTAATAAAGGACCAAGCCAATTGGATGCTACAATGGTTAATTATGAGCAAGAAGAGTGTTATGCATCTAATCAACAGGCTAGTTCTAGCCAAGAATACATTCTAGTGGTAGCTAATATAATGTTCAAAAGAAATAATATGGATGGTAATTAGGAAGTAGTCAAAGAGATTCCTACCATTACTCCTTTATTATCAAATCCAAAGGAAACTACTACCACTCCAAAGGTTCTAATAACTCAAAGGAAGTCAAATTAAGGGAATGCCTTTATGATCCAAAAATCACAAGTTCAACGTATAGTTTTAGCTCCTAAAGTATAATAAAAATTTGGTGGTTTGCTCATCAATATTTTTGAATAAATGAAAACATCCAATGTGAGTGTGCCAATGTGGGACATGCTTTCTATGCCTGGTTAGGTAGATATCCTTTAAGAAGGATTGTCAAAGATCAAGATCCTTGAGAATCCACCAACCAACAAGAATATAGTTCTCACCAATGAAACCAAAGGTTAGTCAAGTAATGTAGTTAAACATCTTCCCTTCTATGTTTCTATAATTTTTGGTGATTGCTTAGTACATAACTACATGGTAGATAGTGGATCAAGTACTTTAATGATGCCAAAGTCAATAGCATATCAGCTTGGTTTGAAGTATGAACCCCAATATGAGGGAGTTATACAACTTGATGGATCTTCCACCAAACTAGATGGCATCATAAAATGTCTAAACTTGAATTTACATGCTTGTCTTAGTGTTTTAGTGGCCCAAGATGTGTTAATTTTAGATGTGCCTCCTCATTTTGTTCTATGCTTATCTAGAGACTTCATAACAAAAATTGGGGGTTATCTAGTAGTAAATTGGTCCTACATAGATTTAAAAACAAGGCATGGGACCAAATTTTCTATCAAAGTTGAGTCCATTTCACAATTTCACATAAAACCCTATGGCCCTGATAGTTAAAACATAAACTACACCATGTTAGATGAATATGAACACATGTTTGGTCAAGAACTAAACACTCATCTTGAGGAGATACCTAATATGTTCTAGGATGAGTTATGGAGTGATAATTAGCTAATTGACCCTTTTTAAGGTGTTAAATAAAGGTACATGGGTGTCTACTACTTGTATGATGAGATTGAATTCATGCCATCCCTCACTAGGCCTTAAAAAGATACTAGTGGTTTGTGGAAATTGTTCTTTGATGACTCAAAAAGAAAACATGAGGTAGGTGTAGGTTCAATGATATTATCTCCCTCAAATGATAATTACTCTCTTATTATATATTCTAATTCAGTTACTCTTAAAATATAGTTGAGTATGAGGGTCTTATTCATGGCCTTTAGTGGGATAGTAGGAGAGGAATCAAATAGTTACAAGTATATGGAGATAGTGAGCTAATAGTGCATCAGGTCAGAGGCGAAAACATCATAGAGAATCCCTTGATGAGATCCTATAAGCATAGAGTGTGGGATATAATTAAGGAATTTAAGGCCTTCAACATCAAAGTAATTCTAAATAACCAAAATCATCATGTTGATAGGTTGGTAGTTATGGTTTTAGACAATAAAAAATTGTACACTATGGTTCTAAGTGTCAAAAACACCCCTAAACCTCCTAAGAACCAACCCAGAACTTTTGATCACAAACCAAACCTAAGTCACACTAACCCAACTTCTACCAAACATGACCTTTGACCCTCAATCATTGATGATCACCCTTACTATCGACAGTCAGGCTTGACCATCGATGATTAGGTTTCCATTACCTGAACCACTAAACTCTGACTTACTTTTTTATATTTAGTTCATCTAAATAATGTGTGAGAAAATACATTAAAAATCTAAATTTGAACTGATTTTGGAACCTCTTATCAAAATATGGTTGTGTCTTTACTTCTCTCCTATAAAGAGAGAGGAGGAGAGGGTGAATGGGGTTCCAAAATCAAGTGATCATCATCCAAATCCAGAGCTTCTTATATCAGCATTTTATTTTATAGGTATTCTTCTAGTAATCTAGTGAACCAACAAGTGCAACAAATATCTAAAGTATTACCATCCATTAGCCAATAACCAAATATCATTACTCTACCAAAATTCTCCTAGACTCCATTAATGAGTTTATTATCCAACCACCTCAACCATTCATCAAGTCAACAACCAGCAAGCTAAGTATTTATTTTCAATCATTCAGTTACTTTGTTTCTATTTTGAAATCAACCCTTCCCAAACACATCTCTCAAAATTTCATTCTATAACCTCTTTGAATAGCCTTTTCTTGACCAGACCCAACCCACATAAAGTATTGATGGTTAACTCAATCATTGATGGTTACTCTAATCATCGACAGTCACCCTAACCACCAACAATCACTATGTGAAAAACTAATAAAAAACTATTTCACCCACTAGACCTCAACCAAATCTAATTTTCAGACCCTTTACCTAATCAAAAAACCTTTCCCTATTTTATAAACCATACCCAACCTATTTGGGATTAGTATTGACCCACTTATTGTTATAATTAGTCAATTTCATTTATTGTTTTATCAAACACTTCTTGTACTTAATGTTAGTATCTTCTATTATTTAAGAAAGTATTTTATCTTTATCTTTTAGAACTTGATTGTTTAAAATCATGGATTAACAACCTCCTAGGAAGATTTTTCTTCTTAGATCTATCTTGATAGGTAATCCACCCTACTATCTAACTAATCAATCATTTATTTGAGTGCTTTCTTATCTACAGGTCATTCTTCTTAAGCCAAAGAAGAATATCTACAACCATCTGGATCAATTCACACAAAACATATCAGTTTTTTTAATCATATCCTTCTCAAGTTTCTTTTCTCTTTATTCTAAATAATATAATCAAAATTTCTCTAAAATATTATGGCACGCTTGGTGGCACCCTTGATTTTTTATTGGGTTTATAGTTGCATATAGGTGATTCTTTCTTGTTATCTTTATGCTCATATATTGAAATCGAAATTTCATTTTGGGCTTAAAATTGACTGCATCCATTTTTTGATTGCTTATTTTATCTCACATAACTTAGTTAAAGAAAAGTAATTCAATTGTAGCTTCACTCTTGTCACACACATAAGACCAAATCACTTACCCTTATCAAACACCAAATATTTACATAAGGTAATACTGGGATTTCATTACCTAGTGGTCACCTTTCCTAGTTATCCTACTTAGATTCACCACCAAGGGGAGAACCAACTTAGCTCTCTATTTTAGTATAAACTTTGAAAACTAGTATATCTTGGCTAATCACCAAATACCCTTATCACTACAATGTGTGAAGTGAGGGGGTAGGCCCTAATATCAAGCCACATACTAATTTCCAATATAGATCCCTATGAGAGCCTAAACGTAACTTGAAACCAACCATAGACTTATTTTTTAGTACCTACTCTAAAAGCCAATTTGGATCACATAATTCTTAAAGCTTAAGGCATAAGCCACAAGATACTAAAAATAACCTTAGGATTTAACGTGCTTTAGTGTGTATTTTGATTCCTTGCCTTTTCTTATCTTCTCTTTGTTTGAGTTGTGAGATTGCTTGTATCTTAATTTTTTCCTTACTCACATGGTTTTAACTAGGCAACAAGTAAGGAACCAAGAAAACTAGGATCCACCTTATAATCATCCATATTCCTCTTCCTCTTCATCCATAGATTATGTCTCAAATGTAGATGATTCCCCCATCCTTCTGATAGTCCTAACATCCCTTAGAAAACTGCCCAAGGATATGTAGATTTTGCCACCTTCTTGGATAACAACCCCATGTCCCTTCAACATTACCTCAACACCATCTCTCATCATACCCCTACTTTAGTTCCACCTATAAATCTTCCCTATGAGATGTCATCCCACCTTATGGGTACCACCTTTAGTACCCCCACTTCCACCAAACCTTTGGCTACCCAGGCCTCATCTTCTACCAATTGTATTACTAATACCACTATCTAAAACCAATCTACCTAGCCAATAAACAACCAAACACCATCTACCCTAACCAACAACTCCTATAACACAAGATCCACCTAGCCTTTAGCCACTCATACCCATCTTATAGTGGGAGTACCTTCTAGCAGTGTCTCTTCTTTCCCTCTTATTTTCAATCCACCTACCTCCACTCCACTCTAGAGTTTGGTGGTTCCTATAGCTTCCACCCTTACACCTATCAACACCAATATCACCACCTATCACCAACCTAAAAACCTAGCCATCCCTCCAACTCAACCCATACCAAGTTCTAAATAAATACCTACAATACCGAGTGAAGCTATGTCTCAAACCCATAAGGATATATGGCCCCATCTTCCACCCAACCTTCCACATCTACTTACCTATACCCAATAGCCTCTTAACCACTACCATCCACATACCAATATATTCTAACATCCTAACCTTCTACTGGCTATATTTATATTGCACTTAACCAAACCCAACAAAACCTACTTTATAACAATGGGGGTTCACAACCATAAAATAGATCTGGTCAAACTACTAATGAACAAAATGACCACCCTCAAGTCATCTATCTTTGGTACCCAAAACCTCTTATCATATGACCAAATATGTAATGAACTTATTCACCCATCTATCCCTATCCATCCTTACCCACCGTAGTGAGAGCTTCCCAAATTTTTTAAATTTCAAAGAAAGAAATATCCCTAATAATATTTGAGGGCATTTATGCACTCATTCTACTTGATTTCCTATGATGATGCTCTCTTCCTTTGGACCTTTCCCATGTCTCTATTAGGATTGGCACTAGATTGGTATAGTTATATTCCTAGGCACTCCCTCTTCTCTTTCACCTAACTATCCTAAACCTTCCTAGACCACTTTTTTATAACATCTCTAGGAAGGTTTCCATCATTAATCTATAATCCATCTGGTAGTTTGATGATGAATCTATTGATGACTTCATCACTTGTTAGATAAGTCTCATAAACTAACTCTCTTTCTCTCTACCCCAACTCGAGCTGATTGAGCTCTTTACTCAAGCATGTGTCAAACTCATTTCCTATACTTTAAGAGTTTAGAGATTCATGATCTTCACCATGGCCCACAAACTATCAAATAAAATTATTGATGAGGGAAAATTAATGTTGAAAAACATGAACTCCACATTTAAATCAAGTGAGATCTCATCCTCTAAACCTAATAACCAAAACAATACTCAACTTAAAAAATAAGGGAATCACAAACTCAATTGTCCTTAAAAATACCCCTCCACCTGCTTTTAACCAATGTAATTCTTCAAATTCCACCAATAAAAATACCAAGAATCTAAACCACAATAATCAAAGACAATTTACTCCACTAGGGGAGTCATACACATCAGTCCTAGAGAAACTATTAAAATCCAACATTATCCAACCTCCTCTGATTAAACCTCCACAATAATTTAACTCTTCTCATCTTACACTTTCTTGGTATAAAGATAATGAATTGTGTGACTTCCATGATGTCATTAGACATGATGCTAATAGGTGCAACACCTTCAAGAGTGTTTTCCAAAATCTCATTGACAAAGGGGAGCTTGTGTTGGAAAACCCCAACACACCCAAAACTAATCACTTGACATATTTAGACAACCATTTCCAAACCACACTCCATATACCAATAATGAAAACAAAGTTGAATCCTACCATGAGGTACACACTGTTAACGTGGTGCTTAGTGAACTTGCTATTAATGATATCACTATCCAACCTACCTTACCATCCCCTTTACTTATTTAGGTAGTGGAGTCACCAACCTTTCCTTTGAAAACTAAGACAAAGGAGATAAATTTTTACCTTCCTTCATTTGTTGAGATAGTGGAGCAACCAACCCCTTTGGAAGACATACCAGAAGAAACAATGACTATCACCACACCTTTTTATTCTATCCTACAATAGTCCACTCTCCTTTTGGAAAGAATCCCTAAGGAAGAGATCATTCTACCTACTCCTCCCATTGAGGAACTACCTTCTCAAGCCTTAGAACCTTTGATAGAGGTAAAGGATGAGCTACCCACTCCCCTTTTTACACTTGTGGGCTTATCTTTTAACACTAATACCAAGGGGATCAAACCTACCTACAAACATTTTTCTTGACTGATTTAAAACTTAGGATGCCTATCCCAACCTGACATGGATCATGCCACATTTTGGCATCATCTTAGACTTCCTTGACTACGTAAGAACCCACAACCACACCATTATCAACCCAACCTATCACCTCTACTAGAAAACCTACCACCATCACACCCGAACCACTAGATACCTCTACCAACCAAACCATTGCCAAATCATCTCAACCTAACCTACCTAAAGTAACCAAGTCACCTCTCATCATTCCAACCAATCTTACCATGAATCTTGTCATGTTTCCTACTCAAAACCTTACTCATCCATCAATAATGGTGGATTTAAACCCACCAACCCACAAAATAAACACCTAACCAAATCAAAAAAGAAAGACAAACCACCCAAGATCCTACAAACCAAAACTCTACCTCCCCCTTCCACTTTTGCTTATATTATAAGACCTCACCCTTCTACCTTAGTAAGGAAACTAACCACCCCAAACAAATCCCAAACCCAACCACCACTTTTGGTAACACCATCACTCCTACTTTCATCTTCACCTATATTTACCACACCTCCTTTAACCAAACTACATATCCCTCAGGTTTATACCCCAACACCTTCTCCTCTAAGTAATTAACCTCGAAGATATCAATGCCTAAAACATCCACTAGAAAAAACCTTTACCCAAGACTGTCACAAATAAGCCTCCTAAAATGGCTCCTACTCCAACCACCAAACCTAAGACTCACATACCCTTGCCACCTTTACCAGATTCCTATTCAACCATACTTTAGAGGTTATTACAAGAATATCACTTAACCTTATCACCTATCAGAGTCCTAAACCATCTTGGTACAATGACAAACTAATATGTTCATACCATAGGATACTAGGGCATGATACAAAGAACTTCAAGGCTCTTCAAGTCTTCATCCATAAGTTATATCATGAGGATGACTTGTTATTTGATGAGACTCTTCTAAGCCCACCACTAATCCAAAAACCACTAATAATCAATCAACACCTACCTACCCTTCCACTCTCACCTCAAAGTGAAGAGGGATTAAAGCTATCACCTAGCCTAATTCCTCCCCCAATCCATACCATCTATTTTACTAAATTTTGTCTATTTAAAATATAAATGAAAATAGAAAAGAATGATGGGGATAAGTGATTAAGATGAACCTAGATTGGTTTGATCACCATATTTAGATGTTGTGAGCACTCCTCTTTAATTGGGGATGACTACCTAAAAATAAGAAAGCACTACCACAAGATGTTTGTTAGTAGTTAAATGAGTGGGCTACCAAGCTATGCACTTGTTCTAGGAAGTGTGAAACTTCCTTAGAGATGATAGTCCACTTTTGAGAGACAAAAGAGTAATGAATAACTAAAAGAGAGGTAAAGAGAGAGAGAGAGAGAGTGAAAGAGAGATAATATTATCGTTATTAACAACTTGTATGTAGTAGAAAGTGATAGGGTACAGATGGTGTATTTTGTTTGTGTTTTAGAAATTGTTTGGGTAGGTTTTAAAAATATTAAGGAATCCATAGTCATTGACATCAGTATGGGAGTGACTGATATCAACTCTACTACTTAGGTCAGTGATGAAGGTGACTAATGTCAGTTAGGTTATCGAGGTTGGTAAGGGCAATAAATGTTTGAGAGCTTGTAGAAGGCTTTTTTGGGTCTAAAAAATGGTTTTTGATCAGGTCTAGGAGGTTGGGGAGAGTTATAGGAGAGAGTGTATGGTTTGGTTAGATCTAGTCAGAGGTTTGGTATGTCAAGTTAAGGGGAAATAAGTGAGGAAGCTTTATAACTCCCTCATGAGGGTTCAGTCAGAAGTGTATAGAGTAATGCATAATAGATATAAAGTGATAGAAGAATAAATATTTAAAAGATATATAGAATAAGTGATGTACTTAGTTGTAGTTACTGAATGATAAGTTCTAGATTGATGATCCCTATCAAGGAGTTTGAACCTGAATGCTTAAATAGAGAGAAAAATTGGGTGTTATTGGTCCTCAAGAGCTTAGTTCTTGATCATGATTGACTTATGCAAGATGATAGTATGTTATGATGTTGAAAATAAAATGCCAAAATCTTGAATGCAAGTAACAATGAATTTTCTTGATTTCTACTAACCTAAACTTTAGGTTGGAGTTTGGCTTATATTTATGACATAGGTGATCCCACCGACATCAGCCATGGGTTGGCCGATGTTGATAGCCCTAGAATAGGTAAACCTTGTTATTTTCTATTGTTATTCATGCTAAGTGTGGCACTTGTTAAAAAATAGTAAAAATAAGAGGTTAAGGAGGTAGTTGACTAGGAATTTAGTTTATAAGTGGGAATAAGTCTTGGGTAGTTAAGATGAGGGGACTAGGTCTTAAGGTGACTAATTAGGTGAGAATTAGTCATAGGGTGAGGTGAAGATTTAAGTGATATTTAAGGGCATTTGTCATGGTTGGGGAGATATATGTGATCTATAATTACCCTAGTATATGGGTAAAGTTTGAAAAGTTGGGGTTGCTTTATCGAGGGAAAAAATTATTGGAATGGTACTGACATTGGTGGCATTGTTGATATCAATAATAGAAAGTGTTGATGTTAGTAAAATAGGGTAACATTACTAATGTTGATATGCATAAGCACTGATGTTGATAGAATAGGTTAAGAATGCTGACATCGATGGTTGATCAAACTTGATAAAAAGGGGTTTGGTGACTGACCAAAATCATTTACAACTTTATGATTGGAGAAAAAAATAGAGCTTGAGAGTGACTGAGATGGTAGAGCAAGGAGGGGACCTAGCAGGAGGTGCACCACCATAGGAGCTAGCTTTACCATTTAGGAGGAGATGGAGAGGTGAATTAAGAGTCTCTTCTAGTTGTTTTAAAAGTTGATTTGGGTATTTTTATTTTTTAGGCTAATTTCGAGGTTGGGTGTAGAAAACATTAGTAGAGAGGTAGAAAATAGGGTAGGTTAGTTTTATGATAAGTTAGGGGGTTGTTTGGGTATGTTGTTAGATTAAATTTATAATGTTAGGTTTAGGTCATTCAACCCTAGGATTGAACTAGTTAGTGAGGTCCACTGACATTAGCTAACATGGCACTAAGGTTGGTAGGTGTCTGCCAATGTCAACTGACACTTAGGTGTATACATTTTCAATATCGGTAGTAATGCCAATGTTGATGATTGTGAATGACTATAAAAATAAGAGAATGGATTAATTTGGATCCCTAGTAGAAGTAGTCTACTAACATAATGGTTGAGCTAGCCTCAAAATACCTCATGTCAACTAAGTGTTGCCTACATAGCCTATTTTAGGGCCTCAAGCCAATGCATTTCTCCCAGAGCCTAGGGAAAAGATCTAAAAAGGTATGTTAGGGTAAATGGGTAAAAAGGTAGGTTGAGATAGGTCAAGATGTCTAAGGTTTAAAAGATAGGACATAGTCTCAAGGGTTATGGATATAAGCCATGAGGCCTAGAGTTGTGATAGATTGGTAGGCCTAGGGTGGAGAGAGAGAAGAGGTAGTGAAGCCTAGGGTAGACAAAAAAGAGTAGGGTAGTTAGTTAGGTGGGTATATGGATGAGCTAACCTTAGAAGACCTTATGTTGATTGAGTGTTGTCTACATAACCTGGTTTAGGGCCTTAGACCAATGTTTTTCTCCTAGAGAGAAGGGAACAAAGTGGTGATAGAGTATATTAGAAAGTATGTGACTTGAGTTGTGTGTGTATGGATGAAGGTGAGGATGGAGCTAACATTATGATATTATCTACCAAGGCTATTGACATTTATGAGGGATGTCACCCCATATGAGTGGGAACACATGGTGGTCATGGGGTTAGGAGGAGTGTGATGGTATTGTAGAGTCACTTGAGATGTGTCCCTAAGGATAACATTGATTGAGAGGTGGGATCACACCACCAACACCTTCCATTTATCAATCAGATAGTTGACAGTGACTCAAGAGAATAATAATAGGATTTTTTAGCTACCACTCTAGGGTGAGGATATCTTCATAGGATTGAGAGAGGAAGATGATATACAAATGGTCACATTATTTAGAGAGCATGTTAGTGAGGTGACCTACCATTTTTTGAGTTTCACATATGAGCCACTTTATATGGCTGATGAGGAGCATTATCAGTTAAGCATCTTGATGATGATCAAGATCATGGTGTATGCATTACTAGATGTAGACAATGGTATATTTTTTATTACATTGATCGGTGTGCTTATATAGATGGTGGAGTAGTAGACTATTTTTGCTTGGGGTCTAGTATTTTTAGCATAGTTATATAGAGAGCTATGGGGTTTGAGACTATGATAGAAATATAGTTTATGTGTCAACCATCTACTACATTATTGGGCATATGATCACATCATGGTGGCATGACCATTGGGGTTACTTACCAAAATCTTATCTGGCTTTAGGGTTGGTTTTAGATGGTGGAGAGAGGGCATAACACAGACTCAAGTGGATGGTGTGGTTCAGGATATTGCCTACTATAAGTGCATGATTGAGGGCTTGATCCCTACTAATATTTTTTGGATACCCTACCTAACATAGCTAATTTTTAGATTATAAGAATAGTATCTTGCTAGTTTATAGAGATCATTATGAGTTAGGGGAGACAAGTGGGTGAGTTTGAGATGGTAATTATGACACAGGTTAGGAGGTAGTTTGGTCTAGTTTAGGATATTTTGCCTACCTTCCCTTGATATAGGAGGGATGACATAGATGCACCCTTACCATTTCCCCAAGAGATATATTGGCAAAATTTTGAAGAGATATTAGTAGGGCCAGGTGTTGGAGACCCAGGGTGCATAGCGGCCTATACAACTTGGTAAGTAGGTTTACATCCCATGATGGAGGTCAAGAGGCCACCACTAGATTTAAAAGGGTTGGTGAGAGAGATGGATGCAGTGATATAAGTCCAATATGTGGTAGTACAGGCTCAAGATATAGCCCAGGTATAGGTATTAGTCTTATAAAGGTAGGTGGTGATGTTATAGGGTCAGATTGGGGAACCATAGGGATTGGTTACAACACTATAGGTCTAAGTTGTAGTTTTATAAGGCTAGGTGACTATAGTGATAATAGAGAGAGACAATTTGAGAGTAGTATGTTAGGTTTCTCCTCCTCCACCACCACCATAGGGACTAGTATAGGTTGGGACATCATTAGGTGCTATGGGAACTCCATAGACTATATCTCTGGTGAGATATTTGACTACCCTAGATGAGATTGCCTACTATGAGAGGGAGATTAGAGAGTTTCTATAGATTTATAGATATTCAAAGTTTAGAGAGTAGGATAGGTCTATGTCATGTGCCATAAATTTTAGCTCATGAAAATGTAGATGGGTGGAGAGTGGTGATGACACTACTTCTTAACAACCATGTGGAGAGCCTCAAGGACCTTGAGTGTCAGAGTTTGTCATTTTTGATTATCTATTTTATATGTATACCAACCTATGAGATGAAGATATGAGATATATATTTTGAGAGAGAGATATAATATTATGATGATGTATTTATAGACATGTATTTTTATCTCGCACATGCACACGTGCACACACACACAAGATGTTCACTTATTGTGTTTTTGAGATGTGTGTATTGTGATTATGATGATGGTATGGATGATGATTATTTAGATGATAATTTTATGCTATGTTAATTTTGATGTTAATATTGATCATGTTAGTTGAGTTAAACTATCCTTTTTCCATATATGTGATGGTATATGCATAGTTGGTTGGTTAGTTTCATCTTAATAGTTTTCCATATTTCATGATGGTGTATGCTTAAAATGAATAAATTAGTTATGTTAGTTTATTTCAATAGTTTTCCATATTTATGATGGTGTATGTGTAAAATAAATCAAGTAGGCTTTGTTAGTGTTGGTTTGACATTGTTTTTTCATCTCAAACAGAGAGATCGACATGTGATATGGATGGGAAAATAAAGAGACAAAATGCTCATAGACCAATAAAGATCATAATCAGAACATAAATAGGCTCATGAAAATGAGCCTCTTTCATGCCTTATATCTTTGAAACATTGTGTTTATTATAGAAGCATCATTTTTACCCTATGTTAAGTGAGATTCATAGTCCCTTGAAAGATTATGAGGGAAAATGTTTGAGTAGCATAACCTACAAAGTGGGAATGAGGTGCCCTTTTTGTGTGTTACCCAAGAGATACTATAGGAAATTCCATGACTTAAATCTTTTTTTTTTTTTTGTGTAAGTTGATCAATGTGGGAAGCCTATAATGGGATTTTTTATGGGTTAAGGTTGTATAAATCTGAGCAATGTGAGAAGCCTTTTTCATTTGTATTTCTATTCAAGAATAAAGCTTGGCTTAGCCATCCTTCAAGGGAGTGGTCTAAGAACTTATGTTTAATTTTTAAAAGTTATCCTTCAAGGGAGCAGTCTACGTTGAGAAGCATGACCTAAGACTGTATGACTTTGTCACATATCCCATTTTTTTATCTTTTAGTCATAGACAAGACTATAGAGGCTTAGGATTTTTCCACTTTAAGGGAAAAATAATACCACTATGTAAGTTAACTAAGTGTATAGGAATAAGGGTGAAGAGGAAGGGAAATGAATGTAATAAGGATGCTCAAAGGATGAGCCTAGTTTAAACATGAGGAGAAGTGACACTTGTTTAACAAAAGAATGGTCATAAGAGTAAGGAAATTAAATGCTCAAGTTATGGCCTCCCTTCAAGAGAAGACAAGTAATAAGTTCTTGAGCCATACTTGTGAGTTATGATATAAGGTCCAAGCCAATTAGAAGCAAACTTACCCCATTTACTTTTCTCCATGTTCATCACGTGTTGATTTTATTTTAAGATGAGATCTCCTATATTGAAATCTCACTCCTTGAGGTTTTTTTTATAAGCATGTTTGATACACTCTTGATAGATTTAGAGGTGGCTGAGGGCTATGAGATGGTGATCATCAAGAAATTATAGTTGAGGCAAACATTCTTGGAAAAAGTCATCACTAGTAAGTATGTCTTATAGAGAAATGTGAAGAGAAAGAATCTAGACTTCAAGAGGCTAAACAACCTCTATCCCATATACCAATGAAAAAGGGGAAGCACTTGTAGGGGTTTGAATGCTAGTATGGTAAGCTCATAAAGTAAAAGGAATGTGTGTGTGCCAATCTTTGCCCATATCATTGACTAACTTTATGAGAATTTTGGTCAATATTTTTTTATAAGCTTCTACCTCTCCATTAGCTTGTGGATAGTATGGTGGTGAGAAGCTTAATTTGATTTCAAATCTATCAAAAAGACTTTGAATAGTCTTGTTTTTGAAAGATTTACCATTATTTGTTAAAATTTTATGAGGGACACCAAAATGATAGATGATGTGATGGTTGATGAAGTCAATAATTTTTTTAGCTTTAGTGGAGATGAGAGGGATGGCCTCAGCCCACTTGGTAAAGTATTCAGTGGCAGTAATGATAAAATGATGATGGAGGGATGAATGAGGGTTAATTTCTCTAATTAGATCCAAGCCCCATTAGGAGAAGGGCCAAAAGTCTTTGGTGAGTTGTAATGCATGACTAAGAATGTGAAGGAGGTTAGTGTGTTATTAACACTTGATGCAATGTCAATTGTAATCAGCATAGTCTTGATGGAGCATAGGCCAATAATAGCCAAGTCAAAGGATACACTTGGTAACTACATGACCATTAAAATGCCCACCAAAAATCCCATCATGGACTTCCTTAATAGTGAAGGGAGTCTCAGTACTAGTGAGGCATCTAAGGATAAGACCATCAAAACTTAATAGTAGAGAAGTCCCCCTAGTATGGTGTAATGAGTGGCATGTTTTATGAAGGCATGTTTCCCATTATTGGAGCGATTAGAAGGGGTAATAGAGAAGGAAATATAATCCATGAGTTGCTTATACCATAAGTCATGTGGGTTAGATGTTACATTTTTGACAAAGAGGATGTTAGCTAAGACATAGGAGGGTAATGTTAAGCGATGCATGGTGACATAGATTCTTGAGGAAGAGGATGAAGAGGGTATGTGTGAATCAATTAAATCCATCATGTCAGCAAACTTTTTTATAGATTGAGGAATAGTTTGTAAGAGATAAGAGTTAAATGACCCCAATAACATATCTACACAATGGTTATACCATTGTAGAATTTCATTTTTTCATAGGTAGGAACCATTAACTTGGTTAAACATTAGCTGAGAATCATCAAAAATGGTTATGGATTTGATACCCAAGAAGAGAGATGTTTGAAGTCTTAGAATCAAAGCCTCATATTCATCTATACTGTTAGTGCATTCAAATTATAGTTTAAATGACAAAGGCATAGGCTCACCATCTAAAGGAATAAGAATGACCTTCACACCCCCACCATGTTAAATTTTATATCCATCAAAAAACATCATCATTTGATAGGATATTTCATTGGTGGAGAGCATTGTAATGGATTCATCAGGGAATTCGAGGTTTGAAGGTTGATTGTCAAGTAAAGGGGTAACAACTAACTAGTCAGTGATTATTTTACCCTTAATATATTGAATGAACTCTAAGTCAAATTCAATAATAATCATGAGCCACTGAGCTAAACATTGGTTATGATATGACTTGGAATACATGTATTTAAGGGGATTAGTATGGGTGATTATATAGGTTTTAGGATTTAGGAGATAATGGTGAAGCTTAGAGGTGGAAAATACCAATGCAAGGAAACATTTTTTAGAATGGGTATATCGAGTCTCATAATTAATAAGTGTGTAGCTTATGTATTAAACCACCTGCTCTCAATGTTGGTCATCTCAATGTGCAATCATAGCACCTAGAGAATGGTCTGTTGTGGAGATGTATAGGTATAAAGGTTAATTTTACTTAGGTGGAATAAGAACTGATGGGGAAAGGAAATATTATTTAAGTGTGTTAAAATATTCTTGGTAATATATATTCTAATGGAAGGAAACATCCTTTTTGAGGAGATGGTGAAAGGGTTGGCAGTGATTTGATAACTAAGAAATGAAGTGGTGAATTGAATGAAGTTTGCCTTGTAGGTTGTGGATTTGTTTGATATTAGTAGGTGGAGCCATCTCTAGGATTTATCTAACCTTAGTAGGATTTACTTTGATACCATAGAGAAAAATGATAAAACCTAAGAGTTTACCAAAAATAACTCTAAAGACACATTTCTTTGGGTTTAGTCGAATGTTGTATTGGAAGAGATGAGTAAATATGGTTTCAAGAATTGTCAAGTGGTCTTGATGAAGTTTAGACTTATTGAGTAAGTCATCCATGTAATCTTCCATAATTTTGTGTAGGATATCATAGAAAATGTAAGTTATGCCTTGTTGATAAGTGGTACTAGTGTTCTTCAAACCAAAAGACATGACCTGATAACAGAAGGTCCCCCATGGGGTAATGAAAGTTGTCTTGTGTTGATCCTTACGAGAAACTAGGATTTGATTATATCTAGAGAATGTGTCCATAAGTGATAGCATCTCATGGTTAGATGCTAGATCAATAATTTGTTCAATACATGGAAATGGGAAGTCATCTTTTGGATAAGCAAGGTTTAAATCATGATAGTCAGTGTAAATGCATATTACCTCAATTGCTTTTGTGATAGGAATAATATTTGAAATACATTGTGGGTAGTCAATGGGTTGGATAAAGTTAATAGAAAGCAGGCATTAGAGATCTTCTTTGATAAGGATAGCAATATGAGGATGCATCTTGCGAAGCTTTTGCTTAATAGGTTTAGCATCCTAATTGGTGACAATGTTATGGGTGATGATAGAGGGGTTAGTACCAGGCATGTCATTATAATACCAAGAAAATGATTTTCTATGGTCATTAATAAATGTGGCATCATCAACTTTCTCAAAGGAATCTAAATATTGGCCAATCTTAAAGACATGAGGGTTATCATGAGAGGGCATGTTGATGTTAATGGTTGATTCATTTAACATAGCTTGTGTTTTAAATGGGAGTGATCATTGGATATAGGAATCATCTGCACCCATATATGTAAGAATTGCATCATCATCTTGACATTGGATATCATTAATAGTGGGAGATTCTTCATCAATTATTTTAGGATGAATAAGAGGAAGGGACCTTATTTCCTTACCCCAAAAATAGGTGAGAGGCCCCAAATGGATGGAATTTATTGAAAATAAAATTAGGAGGTATAGATACCTCTAATTCAATAGGTGATGGTGGAGAATAAGGTAGATAAGGAGATATTAGTTCTTCAATAATTGGTACATGGGAAATCTTAATGAGTTTAGTTGGTTCATCATATCCCACTCCATGCCTCTTTTTGGTATTTTTAATGGTGTTGCTAGTGCAATATTCAATAGGCGTATGGACACCTTGTTCATAATGACCCAAACCAAATCTTTCTAGGAACACCTATAGAGATAATTGTGATTGAATCTAGGGTTACTTAGGAAAGATAAGTCACAGGTAAATGGTTGTGGTGAAGAAGATGGATTGTTGACAATGAGAGCTTGATCAATGCCCCCATATGTAAAAGTGGTTCAAAGGTTAGGGGGCCCATAAGAGATGACCATCCCAATACAGGGATCATAAATTGGGTGAATGTGAAGCCTTCCATACTATTATGGAGTATAGAACATGTCGAGCATCAACAAACAATATTCACTGAGTGACAAATGTTGAAAGGTCTCCTCCATAGGATCTTTATCAGGAATTTGTGTTACCAGTATCTGTGTAATTGGGGGAGTGGGGCTTGTGGAGGATTTAGAGTATCATGTGGAGAAGATGATGTTTTCAATGAAATGAGAACATCATTGGTACTATAAGTCATGTTACATGTTTTAAATGGAGGTGGGTCAGTAGGTATGACATGTACTTGTCCATCTTGTTCAAACTTGACACAATGGTGCAAAGTTGAAGGTAAACATGCCATAACACATATCAAAGGTGATACAAGTAGTATGTTATATGTTAAATCTCCTTACACAACATAAAAGAGCTAAATAATAGTGCAAGGACCTACATGGATATATAAGACAATAGTGCCCACCGTAATAGTTGTAGTATCGTTAAGGGAGTAGAGTACCATATCAGTTTGTGACATGCAATTGTCAAGAAGGACTAGATGTTTGTAAGAATAGGTGGAAAGAATATTAATTCTATCTCCCCCATCAATCATAACTCTCTTGATATAAGTTTGATCAATATATGTGGTAATAAAAGGGTAGAATCCTGATCTTTAGGGTGTTGAAGTGGAATTTCTGAATCAGTAAAAGAAATCAGGGAGATAGAATTAAGGGAGCCAACTAAAGCTACAAGAGGTTGGGGATTATCTGATTTTACCTCAATATCTTACAAAACACTAATAAAAGCTTTATGGTGTTGGGATGAGTTTTATATTAACTCATACAAAGACATTTTTATAGGAGTTTGGTGAAGTTATTTCACCATTGAGCTTTGACTAATGTCTGAAGATGTTGTTTTAAGAACACCCAAGATGGAAATATTAGGATTAGGAGGAGGAGTGTCTTTGGTTAAGGGATGAGCCCAAGGAACAATGACCTTTTTCTTTATATTTATATATTTGGTTTTGTGACCATGTGGCCACATTAACTATTTTGATTTGAAATTTTGGTAAAGGAGGTGGTAAAGGGGTTATGATGACCTATTTAGGTTTGAATTTAGGTGTAATAGTAGGAGACACTATGGATTCCAAAGGTATAATAATAGTAAGGTTAATGGTAGTATCATCGAAGAGAGTATCAACATCAAAGTGTTATCGAATGATTGCTATGAGGGCTTTACAAATCTTAGTATCGTGTCTAGGTGAATGATGATATAAACACACTTGTGTATCATTAAACCAAGATGGATTCATTATAAGAAGACTATAAGGATTAATGGGAGGAAGATTTATTATGGAAGATTCTAATAATTGATGTCAGAAAAAGCTTTGAGAGCCTACAAGTGGGCTCACACTTTTTTTTTTAATAAGAGTGGACACCATGTTTTGTTTTGGTATTGGAAAGGTAATTTTATGTGGTGATTTGTTTGGTGATGATAGAGTTACATGTTTTGCTATTAATTTCCTAGTGTTAGATGTGAAAGGTCTACCAGATGGCAAAGGTAGGAGTGGAGGTATCTTAACCTTTTATTTTTCTTGGTTAGGTAATATTCTAACTAAGATAAAGGGATGTCATCCCAAAATGGATGGTAAAGTTGAGGGTTGAAGAAAGGGTCAGTGAGATATAAGGAACTTAATATTTTTATGTAATTTAGGTCATAAAACTCCAACTTATGGTGGAGGATTTAAATCTAATTTCAGTTTTGAATGAATTAAATTAGAGACAGGGCATACACCTAAGGGCTTGATTTGCTTTAATGTGGTAGATTCTTGTGAGGGTGAGGGTTCTGACATAGATGGCTAAAATTAAAGTAATTTTGGTGAAAAAGCTCTAGATTTATCAAAGACCTTGGGGTAAAGGGTAGTGAGAGGGTTGGCAATAAAAGTTGACATTCATTATGTTGGATAAGGATTTTTAAGTCAGTCCTAAAATGCCACATGGTCTAGCTTCATGGAGTTAAGAAATTCTAGACTTTTTAGCAATTGTGAGAAGGGTTTAGATAAAGTTGATGTAGGCCTTATGATTGTGTCTTTAGAATGATAAAGTGTTTGGGAGAAAGGGAAATTGTTAGTTTCTGCTACTTCAGGCTAAAAATGAGAAAGAACCACAACTAGGTCCTATTTGATAGAGATAGGAGAAGAGATATGGTTTGCCATAGGTGGAGGGGAGGTAGGTGAAAAAGGTTCCTCAAGATGGTAAAACATAGGTATTATGGCTCCCTCAACATTTGGGTGAGGCATGGGTAAAGTATGATCCTCCATAGGTAAAATAAGGGGTACGAGTGGGATAATTAGAGTAGGTACAATAGGTCTCTTGTCTATTATGAGAGTAGATAATACTAACTCTTCTAAGTTCAAAGGTGGAGTGGGTGGGGTAATACTCTCCATAAGTGGAGGAGAGGTAGGCAAATAAGGTTCCTCAAGAGGGTATAATGTAGGAATGATGTTCCCTTCAACATGTGGGTGAGGCATGGGTAGGGTGTGTTCTTCAAATGGTAAGAGGATAGGTAATATTGGTGTAAATGGAGTTGGCATTATAGGCTCCTTAGGTGGAAAAAAAATTGGTGAAGGCAGCTCTTCCTCTCTCGAGAGTGGAATGGGTGAAATAGGCTCTTCTACTTGAGGAGGAAGAATGGGAGAAATAGATGCTACTAAATGTGAGGGAGGAGTCGATGAATGTCTCATATTAAGGGGAAGGTTAAACTAGAGGTAAAGGAAAGACCATGTTAACCGTATGGATATTATGATCACCTAAGTTAGTTTTGGTCTAAACAATATTTTGATTCGATGAATGGTTAAGAAAAGGGAGTTTGAACACATCCATACTTTGATTAGGGGGTGCATTAGGATTATCCAAGATGAGATCACCTCTATCAAGCATATCTTGAACAATGTTCTTGAGTGTTTTATAGTTATTATAATTGTGGCCTTTAACTCAATGGTAACCATTAGATGCATCTTCCTTATACCAAGTTGGGATAGGATGAGAAGGGTTGAACTGTATAGGGAGTTTGATCTGAGGAAGGGTTAAGACACCTTGTTGCAATAGTTTCTCAAAGATGGATGTATGTGACTCCCCAATGGGAGTGTATTGTCTTTGTTCATACCATTTTTGGAATTGTTTGGTTGGATTTTGGGAAGTCAAAGAATTCAATTGGTTTATGGTTGTGGAAGAGGCTGACTTAATGACCACCGTATTGGCAAAGCTTTTAGATTTTTGGCTAGAGGGAGAAGTTTTATAGGAGGAGTCATTTGATTTTTAATTGGGATTCTTACTATGTAACTTGACTTTGCCTTCATCCATAGCCTAAACCTTATGTTTTTGTGCTATTGTAAAGGCCTCATCAAATGCATAGAAAATTTGTACTTGGAGTGTGGATGAGATGTGCTTAGCACATGCCCTTGAGAAGAGCTCAATAATCTTAGGTTAAGGTAAGGAGAAGGATAGTTTATTCATTAAGCTTCTCCAATGAGCGACAAAATTTGCAATAGACTCATCATCAAATTGTTTGATAGAATAAAGGTCTATTATAGAAACCTTCTTGAAATGTTAATAGAGAGATGGTCTAGGAAGATTTGTGCGATTTGGGTGAATGAGAAAAGCGAGTACTGAGGTATAGAGCTATACCAATCCAAGGCAGCACCTGAAAGAAACATAGGGAAATTGAAAATTAGTAACACATCATCATGCCCTATTAAATAACAAGCATGTCTAAATGATTGTAAGTGTTATTGTGGGTCCTCTTTACTCTAGAAATGAGTAAATTTAAGAAGTTCCCATTGGCTTGGATAAAGGAAAATAGGCATAGAAGGATGGATTGGTTCATCTCATATCTGATGATAACACATTCTTTGAACCAGAAATGACTGTCTTTAGATTAGACATCTTATCCATCAACATCTTAATGAGATCTAGAGGGGGATTAGTTTTGGGGATACCCCCTACGTTATAGGGAATTTGATAGGAAGTAGAGGGAGCATATGACATAGCTTTCTAAAGTTGTGTTGGAGAAACATAAGGACAATGAGTCAGAGGCTAGGGTACAAAAAGAAAAGGGGCTTGTCCCATTAGGTTGGAGACTATGCCTTGGTTGGTTGTTGTTATTGCAAGTTGGATTATTGGCATGGTTAGACTAGGTGAAGGGTGAGTCATAACTTGGGTAATTATAGGCATGAGGGTAGATGGAATAGGTACCACTAAATTTTGGACTGGGGTGTGACTTGGATAAACTGGTTATGGTTGTGAAAGTAGGGAAGTCATGCTAGGGTTTAGGTGGGATTAGGTAGTTAGAGATGCTACACTTTGGACATTGTTTATAATTGGGCTACTCATCAAAGTGGTGGTTTGGGTAACTATGGGTAAAATAGTGGAGGCAACTCAAACTGAGGTTGTCTCCATTAGAGAAGTTGGCATACCATAGATTGGGTTAATCAAATAATTATGAGTTCAGCTCATAACAAGGTAATGCTGAAGGGATACCACATTATGATCAAGAAATTTAGAAAAATCTTGATATCCCTCAGGCATAATGGGAATTTGGTTGGGGTTGGGAATATGCTTTATATCTAAATTATGCTCCATGATAGAATCAAAAGTGAGAGGGGAAGGTGAAAGTGGTTGCTGGCTTGCATAATCGACAAGAATTTTAGCTTGAGCTCATGTCAATATCATGCAAGAGGAAGTTTAAATAGTCTTACTACCCTATATTTGAAGTAGAATAAGGAAAAACCAAATTTGAGTGCAAGTAAGTGGGTTATTTTAGCTTGTTGTTTTTGAGCTGATGAAATTACATAGTCGCTGACTTCAGTCGCTTGACCAATGTCGATAAAAAAAGTTTGCCAATGTCAGTAGACTAATCAATGTTGGTAGGTAAAATCTTTTGATGCTGATAGGGTTAACCAATGTCGGTCACTGTGATATCCTAGGAGATGGAAAATCTAATGTTTTAAAGAACCAAAAGTTTAAACTATGTAAAATAGTGGATGTAAAAGGGCTATGTAAGAAGGAAGAATACTTAAAAAACCTAAGATAACAAGTTATACAAATTGAGTATTAGAGATAGTATTGATTTTGTGAATTATAGGAAAATGTCCTTACCAACTCCAAAATATAGAAGGCAAAAAAAAAGAACATATAGCTAGCAACTATTAAATCCTAAAGATTAATCTTTAGTCTCATGTTGGCTTATGCCTTAATCAGATAGTGAGAAGAGAATTTGGTTATCAAAAGTACTAGAAAGCAATTTAGAGCTAGTTTCAGGTTAGTTTTAGTGCTTAAGATGAAATATGTGTTAGACTAGGTATATGGATTGTTATAGGAGCTTGCTCTCCACACTTCACAAACCTAGAGCTGAGCTAAGCTGCTTAGCCAAGATATACCTTATGTGTAGATTTTATACTCTACCATAGAATGGGGTGGGTTTTACCCTTGGTGGTGAAATCCAAGTAGGATAGTCGAGTAGGGTAAGGTGATCCACCAAGTGATGAAATATTGATGGACCTTTTCTTAGGTGAGTTTAGATGTTTTTTTATGTGAATGTGATTTGGTTGTGTCACATAGGTGCACTACAATTTATTCAAAATGCTTGTAATTAACTAGGTGAGCTAATATGCAGTAAGCAAACAATGAAATGTAGTAAGTTTTAAACCCAAATCTAAAATGTTTAGATTCAAATTAAAATAGAGATGAGATAGGAATAGAGTATGAAATTCAATATCCTAATGTGCATGCAAGAAGAAGTAAAGAAGAGATTCCCTTTTTTTTAACTTGTAAAAGAAAATGATAAATTGCTTTTAGAGGTAAAGAGAAAAGAAAGAAAATTTTAGTTTAATGCTTTTTAAATAGAAAATAAATTATTGAATTTTTCATTTTAAGAGAAAAGAGAAGGAGGAAGTGCAAGAAATGAAATTTTCACTATAATGCACCTATATGAATGCTTAAAACAAGAAATAAACCCAAGGAAAACTCTAGGGTCCCATCGGGCATGCAAAAAATATTTCACTAAATTTATCTATTTCAAATCTAAAGGAAAATAAAAAATAATGATGGGGATATGTGATTAGAATGAACTTGGATTGATTTGTGCACCATATCTAGATGTTGTGAGCACTCCTCTTTGTCTAGGGAGGACTACCTGCAAGTAAGAAAGCACTACCACAAGATGCTTGTTAGTAGTTAAATGAGTGGGTTGCCGAGCTACGTACTTTTTATAGGAAGTGTGAAAGTTCCTTAGAGATGACAGTCCACTTTTGAGAGATAAAAGAGTAATGAATAACTAAAAGAGAGGTAAAGAGAGAGAGTGAAAGAGAGATAATATTACTGTTATTAATAACTTGTATACAATAGAAAGTGATAGGGTATAGATGGTGTATTTTGTTTGTGTTTTAGAAGTTATTTGGGTAGGTTTTAAAACTATTAGGGAATCCATAGTCACCAATGTTAGTATGGGAGTGATCGATATCAGTTCCACTATTAAGGTTGGTGGTGAAAGTGACCAATGTTAGTTAGGTTTCTGAGGTTGGTAGGGGAAATAAATGTTTGAGAGGTTGTGGAAGTATTTTTTAGGTCTATAAAATGGTTTTTTATCAAGTCTAAGAGGTTGGGGAGAGTTATGAGAGAGAGAGAGAGTATGGTTTGGGTAGATTTGGTCAGAGGTTTGGTGTGTCAGGTTAAGGGGAAACAAGTGAAGAAGCTTTGTAACTCCCTCTTGGGGGTTCAGTCAAAAGTGTGTAAAGAAATGCACAATAGATATAAATTGATAGTATAATAAATGTTTAAAATACTTAAAAAATAAGTGATGTACTTAGCTATGGCTATGGAATGATAAGTGCCAAATTGATGATCCCTATTAGGGAGTCTAAACCTAAATGCCTAAATAAAGAGAATAAGTGGGTGTTTTTGGTCCTCAATGTCTTAGTTCTTGATCATAATTAACTTATGAAAGATGATAGTAAGCTAGGATGTTGAAAATAAAATGTTGAAAGCTTGAATACAAGTAAGAATGACTTTTCTTGATTTCTACTGACCTAAACTTCAGGTTGGAGTTTGGCTTATATTGTTGATGTTGGCGATCCCACCAACATCGGTCATGGGTTGACCAATGTTGGCAGCCCTAGAATAGGTAAACCTTGATATTTTTGGCCTATTTTCTATTTTTCTTCATGCCAAGTGTGGCACCCATTAAAAAATGGTAAAAATAAGAGGTTAAGAAAGATGTAGTTGATTAGGAATTTAGTTTGGAAGTGGGAATAAGTCTTGGGTAGTTAGGATGAGGGGACCAAGTCTTGAAGTGACTCATCAGGTGAGAATTAGTCATAGGGTGAGGTGGCCAAATAAGGTGGAAACATGGGTTTTTAATTAACTTAATTAATTATTTTAAATTAATTACTTGTGTGAGGAGTAAAAGTATGGGTTAGGGAGGTTAATTGTTTTTATTAAAAAAATGGGTTAAAAGGGGTTTTAGCATAGGGAGTTATGCACGTGTGTGTGACATAATTTTTGTGTCTACACCATCCATGTGTTCATGTGATCACAGGCTCAACCAAAGGATAAGGGAAAGGAAAAGGTGTCTATTTCATGGACATATCCCTCTTCTACCACCCAATCACCTAGCTAACACCAACCACCTTTAACCAAGGCCAAGGTATCCATCTTGGGTCTATCTCAATACAATCTATCTGAATCAATCTAATGAGTAGTTCTTAAATAACTTTACCAAACCCTATTGAAGATGAGTTTGTATGAACTGATCAAAACCTCACCCCACCACCACCAAGCAATGATAGAAGTATTAAAATCTATAAAGGTGAGGTCAGAATACCCTCAACCTTTAGCATCCTTTATCAAAACTCTTCACATTTCCAACCTTATTACCTTCAAAGATTTTGAAATACCCTCTATCCATCTGGATGACTCAGATCCTCTCCTCTTCATTACCATCTATATCAACCAGACCCACATCAAGAGGGTCATGATTGATGGAGGATTTAGTATCAATATCATCTCCTCCCATGCCTACAACCAACTCAAATTACCCAAGAACATCATGTCAAAAACCTCAATAGTGCTCTGATAATTCAATGATACCATGGCCATGACTTTAAAAACTATCATCCTTCACATTTGCCTAGGACCCTGCATGCCTCATGAGCTTTTATATGTACTAGAAGGAGAGTTCCAATACAATGTCTTATTGGGACACCCTTGGATTTGTTTCATGGGTTGTGTACAATCCAATCTGCATTCGTACAAATTTGAGCATGATGATCAAGTTGTTATAATACAAGCTAACCTGAGCCCTTTCACATCATGCAACATGATGTATTGGCCTAATGGCATTCTCCTTCCCCCACCTAAAAAACCTTCACTAATGATATATGATATCTCATCTCCTTTTACTAATGAAACATCCACCAGTTCTTCCATCCTTTAAACCCAAATCCCCACAATAGACCTTTTAGAATCAACCTTACAATGTCTTTTGTTGGGGGAGTATCACCTCCTCACCCTTGATGTTTTTCCTACTCCCCAAGAGTATGGGAAACTTGACCATCAACCCAAGTGTGACCATCATATTGGAACCATTTTTCCTTTTGGACCCTCAACTCATTTGATGAGTCCATAAAATGACTAATTAGTACTATACTTTATGGCCTTAAATATGTCAAATGGTTGAGATTGTATGTAATATTGATATTTAGAACTTGCATAAGGTAATAAATAGATGTTTTTATCCATATAAACTCATGTAAAGTCTAATTCTATCTTCTTTGCACTTTTTTCTAACATTTGCATGTTTTAGGCTCCACATCTTGACATGTATAGGCAATAGTAATATTAGTATAAGTTTTGACAAGGTTTCATGAAGAAACAAAGGATGCAAGACAAAGAATGAACCATCTAAGACCCAGATGTAGATTTCAATATTTAGCTATGGATTTTGATAGTTAGTTATAGATTTTGATAGTCAGTTATAGATTTTGATAGTTAACTATGGATTTCAATAACAAGCTACAGATTGTACCAGTTTTGCTATGGATTGACCCAATTTAATCTAGAATTAATCATAATACATTCCAAAGGGTATAAATAGCTTCTCCAACTTCTTCATGATAATCTAAAAGACTCTTTTTGACATTTCCATTTTTGTGCATGTATATAAATAGTTATCTATTTTTATTTAATCTTCCATTTTTGGGAGTTTCTACTCTAGGTTACAATGATGAAGATAGAAAATATGAGTATCAATATATGTAAATATTTGGTTGATATAGTTAGGTGTGGTAATTTTTATGTATATATTCTTTTACTCCTTAAATATATCATTGCAATGACTTTATATTCTAACTATATCACCCAATCTATCTAGAATATCTTCCTATTTCAAATCAGTTAGGTTGTTTCTTAGAATGTAGGGATACATAATTTCTTGGTATAGAATAAATAGATATATCCATGATTATATCTATATATTTTATGCCTATATATAGAGATATTGTAATTTTGGTTATTTTCTAAAATACAAAGTATTGCAATAGTTTCCTTTCTTAATTTGTGTTGAAGAAATATCTTAGAGATGAGTTGATTTGAACCTAGACCTGAGGGTGAGAAAGGGCCCACTCTACAAGGAGATAGGAGATTTATTTGTTATTTATTAGTTGATTTTGTATTAATATCAATTAAATATTGTTAAGCATGGGATATACCCTTTTATCAAGCACTAACCCAGCTACTATTCATGAGCACCAACCCACAGGAGCACCACACCCCTTTGTCGAGCACCAACCTAGCTACTATTCATGAGCACCAACCCATAGGATCACCAACCCCTTTGTCAAGCACCAACTCATCAACAATTTTTGAGCACTAACCCATAAGAGCACCAACCCTTTTGTGTATACCACACACCTATCTCTCAATATTGCTATCTCAACAAATGATAGTTCAATACATCTCTTTCCTCTCTCTCACTTTTTCTCTTCTAAGCTAGATATAACAAATACAAATCATATTCATCTCTCACAATTGCTCTTATAAGATAGATATTACAATATCAAATCAGCCTCTATTTCTCATATTTACAAATGGCTTCTCAAGCCTTTATTTATAGCTTTCCAAATGACCTTTGGCCTTCCCCCTTTGTGACCCTTCAATCCTCATGGAAAATGGCTTGTATGACCCTTCATATTCAAGCCTTTGAAAAGTCATGTGGTGACCCTTCATGATCAAAACTATCCTTCCCTTTTTTGTCCTCATCTTGGTGACTTTTTGTATTCCTTAAAGTGTCCCTTCATAAGAAATTGCACCCTCCTCTTTTGTCTTCACTTTGTGACTCTTGGAATTCTCCAAGATGACTCTTCATGGGAAAATGCATCCCATCCTTATTTTGTCTTTATCATGTGTCTCTTTGACTTCTACATGGGCCCTTCTTTTGTCTCATATGCAACCAAAAATATATTCATTAATATTAAATAAATATTAACTCATATTAGCCAAGATATATTTATTACAAATAACATTAAATGCAATGGGGCCTTTATCACCAATAATGCTAAGCCTTTGACGTAAATGACAATATTTCCAAGAATCTCCCCCTTTGTCATTGATGGCAACCTCAATCCTAAAACTACCACATCTTATCATCTGCACATATTGTCATCTAAAAACATACAATAACTCCCCCTTACTGTAGCAACCTGTACCTGTTCCCTATGCCTATTTTCTACACCTGTACCTATACCTATTATTCTCCCCCTTTGACATCAATGGCAAAGGGCCTACCTAGAGCTAACACTTAGCTCCCCCTCAATTGATGTTGAACATCAATGGCAGGAAGTAATAGAAATTACTCCCAACTCTTCTCGTAGATCTTTGAATGTGTCCTTTGATCGTGCCTTTGAGAAGATATCTGACAATACATATACATTGTTCCCTATCCTTTGAGCATCTGTAATCAACTCATTTGAATCTTTTCTTCTAATCTCACAACCTTCAGCATGAAACCTTAATGTGTATCTTTGATCACATATTTGACTAATGCTCAACATATTATGCTTAAGACCTTTTACATATAAAACATTCTTAGTCTTAGTTCTACCATAATCCACACTTAAAGTAACTTTCTGGCTATCTTGGTAGTGGTTTTATCTATGAATCTCACTGTACCACCATTGATCTTCTTTAGAGTTGTGAACTTAATTTTATCACTTGTCATATGCCTCAAACATCTGCTATCAATTAACCATGGCTGATATTTACCTCTTACATGCAGAGCTATCTGAACCATCATAGAATCTTTAGGTTGTTTCTTCTACCATGAACATGTCTGAGCCTTCTTCTTGATGAATGGAGCTTTAAAACTCTGATCCTTCTTGACTAACGTGAACACACTTCTACAATACCGAGCTATGTGTCTGAAGTTGTTGCACTTGTAGCATATTATGGTCTCTTCATCAAAGCTTGATAGAGGAGCAAAATAGTTGTGGCTTCTGCTTAACTCTCCTTAACTTTCCTTCTCCTTATTTATAAAATTGTTAGCTCTTTTTCTACATTCTAATTTCTTATGACCATATCCATTACAATAAAAATAATAGCCATAAAAATAAGACCTATCTATATATCTCTGACTTGATTTTTTTTTATAGCTTTGTTCTTTCTAGCCTTCTCTGTTTGAAATGTCCTCTGTGTTTTTCACTTCTCCCCTTTTTGTTTCCTCTTTTGTAAGAGTTTTAGCATAGCTCTTTTTCTTTTCAAATCTAATCCCTGTCTTATCTAAATTTTCTTTTTTGACTTTCCAATATCTTATTCAGCATGTTAGTGCTATCTTCAAATTTTGAATCACTGACTACTTTATCACTAACTGCTTTCTTAATATCTTATTTTAAAGAGGCAATTTCAATAACATACCTTTGACATTCTTTTCTTGCTATTTCCAACTATGTTGTGAGGTCTTCTTCATTCTTCTTGGCTTATTCAAAGTGTGCTTGTAGATCTTCAATCATTTCCTTTGACTCTTGTTCATTTTTCTCAATCTAGCACTTTAATCTTCGATTCTTCTTTTGAACAGCTTCTAACTCTTCAAAGGCACAAATGAGCTCTCCTTACATATTCACTTCAGCTTTCTCCTCATCCTCTTCTTCTTCTTCTTAATCATCTTCATGTATGGCCATGAATAGAATCTCTTCTTCTTCTGAATCACTGACTCTACTATCTTCACCTGAGATAGGATCCTTAGAATATAGGATCTTCTTCTTGAACCCCTTCTTAGATTTGCATTTGAAATTCTTCTTGTATGTAGGCTTTTCTTATTCATCATCATTAAACTTATCTAGGCATCTAGCTAAAAAATGTCTAATCTTTCCATAACCAAAACATTTAAAAGGTAATTTTCCTTGATATTTACCTGTTCCTCTTTTTGGCTTGCAAATGAAAAGTGATCCATTGTCATCTTCATCATCATTAGAACTATCACTTGATTCTTGAATCTTAGCTTTCTCCTTCTTTGATGTCTTGAAAGCTGCTTCTCTCTTTGAGGGTTTATCTTGTTCTGTCTACATCTCATATGTCATGAGAATACCATGAAGCTCATCCATCTTTAGTTTGGCTAAATTATTCATCTCCTTGATTGCCAAAACTTTTGCATCATATCTCATTGGTAGAGATCTCAAAACCTTTTTCACCACCATTGACTCATCCAATGTTTCTCTAAGACCTTGAATCTGATTTATGATTTGATCAATTCACAAAAGATAACTTGCTATATCTTCTTCTTTTTCCATCTTCAAACTTTCAAACTTTTTTCTAAAAGTCTATAGCTTAGCTTGCTGAACCTTTCCATCACCTTTGTAAATATTCTCAAGTTTTACCCAAGTTTTATGAGTAGATTTACATTGCATAACTTTAACAAATTTAGATTCACATAAACCACATAAAATAGCATTTAAAGCTTTAGCATTACATTCACTTGCCTTCTTTTCTGCTAGAGTAATTACAAATGTATGTGGCTCTTCATATTCCTCCACCACTGATTTCCATATGTCAAATCCAAGGGCCATCAAATAAACCTTCATTCTCATGCTCAAAAAAGCATAATTCATCCCATCAAACAAAGGTGCCTTATTTGTAGAAAATCCCTCCTGTGACCCAGCCATCATGCTTTCCCAATCTACCTTCAAGCTGCAAAACTTTTCAAAAATGAACCTGCTCTAATACCAATTGTTAAGCATGGTATATACCCTTTACCGAGCACCAACCTATCTACTATTCATGAGCACCAACCCACAAGAGCACCACACCCTTTTTCCGAGCACCAACCCAGCTACTATTCATGAGCACCAACCCATAAGAGCACTGACCCCTTTGCTAAGCACCAACATAGCAATAATTTGTGAGCACCAACCCATAGGAGCACCAACCCCTTTGTGTATACCACACATCTCTCAATGTTTCTATCTCAACAAATGATAGTTCAATACAACATCTCTTTCCTCTCTCTCACCTTTGCTCTTCTAAGCTAGATATAATAAATACAAATCATATTCATCTCTCACAATTGCTCTTCTAAGCTAGATATTACAATATCAAATCAACTTCTATTTCTCATATTTACAAATGGCTTCTCAAGCCTTTATTTATATCTTTCCAAATGACCTTTGTCCTTCCCCCTTTATGACCCTTCAATCCTCATGGAAATGGTGCCAAACTTGTATGACCCTTCATATTCAAGCCTTTGAATAGTCATGTGGTGACCATGATCAAAAATGTCCTTCCCTCTTTTGTCCTCATCTTGGTGACTTTTCATAGTCCTTAAAGTGTCCCTTCATGATAAATTACGCCCTTCCTCTTTTGTCTTCACTTGGTGACTCTCGGAATTCCCCAAGATAACTCTTCGTGGGAAAATGCATCCCATCTTTCTTTTGTCTTTATCCCATGGATATTTGAATTCTCCATGGGCCCTTCTTTTGTCTCATATGCAACCAAAAATATATTAGTTAATATTAAATAAATATTAACTCATATTAGCCAAGATATATTTATTACAAACAACATTAAATGCAATGGGGCCTTTATCACCAATAATGTTAAACCTTTGACATCAATGACAATATTTCTAACAAATATTGATATAGATATGTGTTTGTATAATTAAGATTGAAAACCTATAGGATAGATTAAATAGTTAATTTGTTAATTCCAACATAAGCATTTGTTTCATTCTTATATATTCTAAATATATATATTTATGATTAATTTTAGTCAGTAAGGATTTAATATTATTTTAATTATGAAAGAGTGATTTGAATAGGTTTGTTTTGTATTTGTGTGAAGCATTTCTAGATTTTGTAAATTAGATTAGATTGATTATTTATGTTTTATGCAAAGAATGTTACTTTCCAAGCAATAGTTTAGCAGTTAGAAGTAGATATAGATTAGCATAACATCTAAAAACCCCCAAAAACAAGTATTATTAACCTAAAATCAATAATTTACCTTACTAAAAATAGCTTTAGGCACCACCCTGGTAAGAATAGATACCAACATATGTTGGTTAAATGAAAGGGTAATAATGACACCCATCATTTTTGGTGCCATTGTCAAGGACCCTTTCAGGTGTTAGTAAGGTAAAAACTTAGGCTAACAATAATAAAACATAAAAATGAAAAAAATATAATAAAAACACTCTCTTGTCAAAATCAAGTATATGAGTGAGCCATGAGATTCATAGGGTTGATTTATTCCAAAAGATTTTGATCCTTTATAGGAAAGAATCAAGATAGTCACAAATAAAATAGACAACTTGAAAAAAGAGATAAAAGAATCCTTAAAAAATATATCTAAAGGACTAGAATAATCCTCTTTTGCAACCACTAAAACTATAGATACTGAATAACTAGAACCCTCTCTTCTCAACATAACTTTATTTGACATGGGAGAAAACATAGGTCAGGTGGAGAATCCTCACAGGAATGCTCCTAAGAGGACCTTCTCTAATCTTGTTATATTTGAAAATGATTAATGAACAATGAAAAATATTTCTCTAGACAATCTACCTACCTTTAGAGGGTTATCCACTGAAGACCCATGTCAATTCATTTTTGAGTTTAAGGTTCTCTATTAGACTTATGATTACACCTCAAATAGTCAATAGCTAAAATTTTTTCCTTCTACTTTGAAGGAAGGAACAATGAGGTAGTTCATGGGGCTAAGAGGGAACATTATTCACACTTGGAGATAAATGGAAACAAAATTCTTAGATAAATATCAAGATTATTTTAGGGTCAAGGATGAGAAAGAAGATTTTTTCAAAATTAGATAAAATGAATATGAGAACACAATTTAACTATTTTTAGAATAATGGATTTTTATTCCTATTTTAGTTAAGTGTCTGGATTAATAAATCAGTAAATAATATTGCAATAATTATAGTCTTGATTTGTATAATTTGTCTATCTTTTTTTACCTTTCTAAAACTAGAAATAAATTAGATGAAATATAACTTAGCTTAAAATAGGTTGAAATGGTTATTGTAGGGTCTGAAATCGACTCTGTAAGACTAGGATAGTGTCACAAATTATAATCTACCTTTTATTTAGTAAAAGGATAAGACCAATAAAAATAGGACACTTTAGGGTTTGATGCTATTTTCCACTTCTACCACTATTGTCCAAACTAGTTTTTGAGACCTAATTTTTTTGGGTTCTTTGTGTTTTTCTTGTGTGAGCTTGCCTATGAAATATCGAGTGTTGAATGTTGATGGAACTCATTGTAGAGCTATTTTATATCCAAACCCTAATATTCCATCATGCTTGATAAAATGTGATTTAAATCACTTTAAAATGGGGTGTTAGTGTGTGTAAGATGTACTAAACATGTATCCATACCCGTTGTGTGGGCACACTACCTATATACCAATACTTCAAAGAGGGATCAAGCCATATGTAGTTCTCCCACTTGATGTGCTTTGTGAAATAATGTGATGTGGATGCAAAAATTCTTATTTCATATTATTAGAGGTGGTTAGGGATTGGTGTGAGGGTTTGAATATGTTTGCACCTGTGTTAGGTGATTGTATATAGAGAATAGGGAAATTTGCCTCATTGGTTTATTTGTATTATTTCTTTCTTTGTAATATTTGTCACCTCCCCTTTAAATGAACTTTGAATGGGCTTTTATAGGGAACTATTGGTCATGGGTTAGATGTATTGACATTAGGTTTACATGATGAAGGATAGGAATCAAATTAAAATGATCATTGGGGCTCAAAGTATAATTATATAAGAGTTAAAAAAATGAGACACCCTAGGGTTTGGTGATATAATGCAAGTATGGTGCCCATATCTTATAGGTTTAAGATGTAGGAGGATAGGATTGGCCTAGGAAATATAGCTTGGGTGAGGTGGTATCAAGGTCCAAAAAGTTTTGGATGGCTAGTAATAAGTAAATAGGTGTTTAAAAGGGTCACAAGAGCATGCCTATGGATAGGGTATCACAAGCCAAAATTAAACTACCAATTTGGAAATTTTATATGACTACATTTGACCCCCTTTTATTTTACAAATGTAGCAAATTGAAATACTAAGATAAAGGAAAAATAAAAAACATACCTCAACTTACCTGTCAGGGTAAATCCCATGAAGATATGTGATGTTAAGTGTGCATAGAGAGATTAAATTATAGAGCATGAATTAAGTACATGAAGCAATACAAAACCTATTATGATGTTGAGTGATGCTAAGTGATGATATGTATGTGTTGTACCAAAATTAATATTGTGAATAGAGATGAGTGTTCAATTCCTTGAGGGTAGCTTGAGAATACAAATCCTAGCCATTTGGCTCCATCATTTTCCATGAAGTGATTCTATGTGGTCATACATGTATTAATTGATGTTTAGAATGTGTTTTTAATCCCTTTGAGTAGGTGGCTAAAAAATACAAAGGCTAGCTAGTCCTTTGGCTCCACCATTGCCTCTAAAGTGTGAATCTATGAACTGATACTAGTATGAATGTGTGTCATATGAGATGGTTCTTGAAGCCCATGAATGCTCTATAATCTAACATTATAGCATGGATAGCTAAATGTGTACTGAGAACTAGGCCAATCTTGGCCACTCTAAAAGGTGAAGATTAGGTTTGTATGAAATCCACTCCAAAATTGGGAACTAAGCTTATATGAAAGCCACTCTAAAATGATATCAACCACATAAAGATAGAATAAAGAACACAACTATTGAGAATACCTAGTTAATTTACTAAACTCAAAAAGAAAAGAAGGAAAATGTGCCATGCACATTGCTCCCAATCGTTGGTGTCTATAACATGGATTTTGATCTAGAAGTTATACCAATTGCCCAATCTAAAAATAGAAGTGAGATCCATCATGCCATGTATGATGCCCCATATATCTATATTCTTTGAGAAAAACTATATTAAAACTATTGATTTTGAACTATACTATAACTAACAACACTTTAACTAAACTTACCTTTCTATCTATTTCTAGAAATTCTAGGTTTTTTAATATTTTGATAGGAGCACTAAAAACATGACACTTTGCTATCTAACACTGTAGTTCAAGTATGGTTCTCTTGTCCTTTATTTTTTTATCATTGTCTTGTATTCCTCACTATTTTTTTGGTTTGTTCTACCTAGTTTGAGTTCTAGTTACTATTCTGAGTGTTCTAAAAATTGATTTTTTGACTGGTAGGAGGCTCTGATCTCTGTGATAAAACCCCTATTTGTTGCCCTCTCTTCTAAGGGTAGGAATGAAGACCTTGCAATGATTTTCTTCAAAATAAAAATCCTTTTAAGTGTGTTATAATATGAAATAGATTATATATCAATGATAATTGAAAAGATGTCTCAAGATATAGCATAGTTTGTATTAGAGATTTTTAGATCAATAGGGATATACCTAGATATATGTAACAATATAATAGCATGTGTAATATACTGAACTTGAGACTAGAAATGTTTATTAGTTAGATATTAGTTATTAGTTTTTAAGGAGGGATGGAGCATGATGTCCATCATGGAATCCAAGAATGAAAAAGAATACATGATGTAGATCATGTCATTACAAACAATGAGAAATAAATAAGCAAAAAACATGTAAGGTACGAAGCAAGAATCACACAAAAGTGGATAAGGGGACAAATAAACAAGATACATGGGCACATGTCACTCTAATTAGGAAAGCAAGCATATAAAGCATGTTTAAATATGACATACACATATGATTGAAAATAAGCAAGGTTGGCACGAGGGCCACAAACACATAGACAAGTACAAGAAAAGGACATTGGAAAATGTCTTAATACACACACAAGAATGGAAGCAAAGGACATTGACAAATTTATTAAGACACACACAAGAGATAAAATAGGAACTGAGAAATGTAGTCACATCTAGCTACTTAAATCAAGAAAGGAATGCACGAAGATTCTATAAATACAATCATATCTAAATAATCAGAGCAAGAAGTGAAACTATGTAAGACATGTAGTTAAAGACTAGGTAAATTCTAATAAATATACAAGTGCTATATACTAGCGAGTGTAGATCTAGTAATCTATGTAAGCTAATAAGTAATATACATTAATATGATAACTAAAGTGTGTGGTATAGGAATGCCATAACTTGGATGGTGTAGTCATGTAGAAGATGCCACCAATGGGTAGATATGTCGATGTATGTCTCTAATATAGAATTAGGATGCCCCATCAATGGGTAGAGTGAAGAAATAAAGGATATGGATGTTACTACACACACTTAAAGAAGATCAAATAAAGCATGGTAATGTAGATAAATTGACAAACAATAACATATAACAACAAAATGTAAGTCTAGCATGGTAGTAGAAATGTAAAGCATGGATAATGAATATAATTGAAATGTTTTTGGAATTTTTGATTTATTTGAATGTTTTTGTATTTTGATATATTTGAATGTTTTTTTATTTTTAGTTTTTTCAATGTTTTTATATTTTAAAATGTTATATTATTTTTGGATTTTTGGAATAAGCTATGTATAATCAATCAAAAGGAAACTTATGTATAAGAATTTAAAAGAAGCTATATACAAGTAAGACAAAATAAATGATACTAACTGATGAGTCTCATGAGAGAATCCCTATCATGGTGTTATGTATCAAGGAGAGGGATTGTGTTTGATCATAAAGCATGATGGAAGGGCTAAGATTGTGACTTTGAAATATGTATATGTTGTAAATGCTCTAAAATGTCTATAGTTGGAAATTGGCCATGGGGTCCCTCTATAACTATAAGAAGTGGATGAAATTCTAAGGTTCTTAAGAACCCATCTAGTAGTAGAAGAAACTCTTTGAATATATGATCCATGTGTAGAAGCATGACACCTCAATGATACTGCCATGGGTGTGGACACTGTAATTGGAAACTATCTAGAGTCCTAAAACTATGGTTACTCTAAAAGAGGCATATATGGAAATGTATGAACTCTTTGTGCTGGTGAGGAAGGCCTCAACTATGTTTGAATCTAAACTAGAGGAAGAACTATAACTAGTAGAAGAGCTAAAACTAGTGCAAGAGATGTAATTGATAGATACAAAGTAGTAGATGGATCTAAAATGGGGAGTGGTAACTCATATGGAACTCTACCAACTATAACAACATGGTTAGCATGAATTAATTTCATGTATCTATGAATTTTAGGAGGTATTGCTCAAATTTTCTATATCTATGGTTGACTAAGCAACATGTTGAATACTCATACACTAGAAATAATAGTAAATGGTGTAGCCACAAGTGTTGGACCAACCCATAGAGGAAGTATAATCTCACCTAATGAAATCTATACATGCCCATTGAATCTACTAATAACTATGTCCATTAAATTTATATCTTGCTCTAAATATCCTAAAATTTGAAGTAATGTCATAGTGAACATGTTCACACTGGATCCATTATCTATGATAACACTATGAATGGGATGATGATTAATGTAAGTTGTGATAAAGAATGCATGGTAATCGAAATCATCATCAACTATCTCCTACTCTAAAAAGGCTATCAAAGGTCTAGTTAGAGATTTGAAATTATACATACCAATCATGTTTCTTAAAGGATGCGATTTAACTAAAGGTATCTGGTATGTAGATGGTAGAGGGTGTGCATGCATGCATAATATGCATGGTGAACACCTGATGTATCCCCTGTATCTTGTTTATAATGTTGTGGGAAAGGATCTAAGAAAAATTTTAGAGATTTATATTATGTTTTCTTTGCCTGAAGAGGCTTAACTAGAGTGCCAAGATCTATAAGGTTGACATCTATCAAATCCTATATCTTATATCATAAACTAATGCATCTATTCATTGTGTGACCTAGTTCCCTATGAAAATTGAAAAATGCATTCTAATCATATCCATGTGTAAGAGTATTTATTGGATCAACTCCCTGAATAGGAGGGAGAGATATGATATTACATTTTAAAAGCTATGTAAAACTTTAGCTGGAGATATTGGTAGATTGATAAAGGCTCACTGAGGAGGTGATGATAAAACCACTCACCAAGGGGGATCTAAAGATACAATAACTATATGTTGATTTTGACTTTTTCTCTCATTAACCTTTACTTTGTATGGGACTTTACTATTACTCTTGTTTATTATTTCTAATATGCTTGTGTACTTGAGTTTGCCCATTGGAATGAGTTTGACTTCTCTTTCCTTTAGTGTATGATATAACTTAGGAAGGAATATAAACTTTTGAACATTATTGACTCATGCAAAACTGGTAAAAGACTCTATTTGAAGAGATCTTGTAACTTTTGATCAGATATTGGGCTAATCATTCTATCCAAGATGGTCTTATATCTAATAACATAGTCTATGAGATGCTCATTTGACCTTTATTTTTATTATGTAACTTGGGTATAAGAAACCTTGTCACCTATGTTAATGATAAAGTGAGGTAATAACATGTCACTTAAAAGATTGAATGTATTGACCAACTGATTTGTTTGACTACAAAACCATTGTAAAGCATAATCCTTTAGACTTCATGGAAATAACTTGGTTAGTAACTAGTCATTTCACACATAGTCCAACAATGTTACATTAAAAAATCTTAAGTGTGTCTTTGGATCACCCTTGCCTTCATATAGAGTGAGCTTGGACTGAATAAAACCTAGTGGCAAGGGTGTAGAAGTAATATGACATGCCAATGGTGTATAAAGTAGAGCAAAGGAATCAAAAGCCTATGTTAGTCTAGTGGAACATTGATCAAGATGTATCACCTTGGATTGAATATATTTTATCTCTTTCATAAGGGTAGCCACATCAGGAGGCAAGGTGTACTAGCCTTAACTGGTGGTGCCTCATAGGAAAGTTGGGTTGTTATAGGGGGTTGTTGAGACACAGTTACCCCCGTAGTGTCATTTGAAATTGGTTGTTTTATGGTTTGAGAGGATTGACCATTATTTAATTTTTGTTATTCTTATTGTATTATTTTAATCATATCATCTTATATATTAGGATGTTTAGTTAAAAGGTCTTGAAGTTCCCTCTTATCAAATTCATCAAAACTGGTATATTAGGCCATTGTTAAAGTATGAAAACAAATCAAGAATGGATTGAATTTTTTATAATAAGTTGTAATAAGAAAAATGCAATGGAAGAAAAGTACCAAATAAAGGAAATGTAAAGTCCTAAAAATAGTAAACTGGTATATGCATAAAAAGGATATGAAGCTCACAAACATGTAAGGTGATACCTCAAGAGTGCAAGGATCTAATAAATTAAACTAGGGTTTGAAGGAAATAATTTTTAAAATTACTATGGTAAATTTAAAAATTAAATGTGAAATTTTGATTTATATATGCAAGAAAAATTAGAAAAATACTGATAAAATCAGTAAATAATTTTCCCTAGGGTTTCTAGCTTTTTTTTGCAAACGAAGTAAGTTTCACCAAATGATTTAACTATTTTGGGAATAATGGAGTTTTATTCCTATTTTAGTTAAGGGTCTAGATTAATAAATCAAAAAAAATATTACAATAATTATAGTCCTGATTTGTATAATTTATGTCTTTTTTTACCTTTCTAAAAATACCAATAAATTAGGAGAAATATAACTTAGCTTAAAATAAGCTAAAATGACTATTGCAAGGTCTAAAACTATTGTGTAGGATTGGGATAGTGTTGAAAATCAGAATATGGATTTCATTTGGTAAAAGGATAGGATCACTAAAAATAAGAGACTTTGGGGTCTAACACTATTATCCTCTTCTACCACTATTGTCCAAACTAGTTTTTGAGATCTGAGTTTTCTAGGTTCTTTGTGTTGTTCCTATGTGAGCCTATCTATGAAATATTTAGTGTTGAATGTTGATAGAACTCACTTTAGATCTATTTTAATCTCCAAACCCTAACTCTCCATCATGTTTAATAAAATAAGATTTGAATCACTTGAAAAGGGGGGTTAGTGTGTGTAAGATGCACTAAACATGTGATCCACACCCCTTGTGTGGACATGCTACCTACATACCAATACTATGAATAGGGATCAATTCATATGTAGTTCTCCCAATTGACGTGCTTTATGCAATAGTGTGATAAAAATGCAAAAATACTAATTTGATAGTATTTGAGGTGGCTAGGGACTGGTATGAGGGTTTGAATATGTTTGTAGTTATATTGGGTGACTATATGCAGAGAATAGGGAACTTTTCCTTAGTGGTTTATTTGTATTCTTGATTTCTTTGTAAAATTTGTCACCTCCCCTCTAAATGAACTTTGAATGGGCTTTTATAAGGAACTATTGGTCATGGGTTAGATGTATTCATGTTAATTTGATATGATGAAGGATAGGAATTAGATGAAAATGATCATTGAGGCTCAAATTTCAATTAGATAGGAGCACTAAATATAGGACACATTAGGTTCTAGCACTATAGTCCAATTATGGTGCTCCTATCCTATAGGTTTGGGACCTAGGGGTATAGGATTGGCTTGGGAAATATAGCCTGGGTGAGGTTAAATTAGGATCTAGAAGGTTTTGGATGATTGGCAATGAGAAAAGAAGTGTCTAGAAGGGTCATAAGAGCATGAAAAAAATAGATATGGATAGGGTGTCACAAGCCACACTCAAACTACTAATTTATATATTTTATATGTCTACAGAACCTTGAGGATTACTTAGATTGGTTTTCCTTTGGTCTCAATAGATGTGGTTATGAGTTACCTAAAGAAGTGATCAAAAATATTTTTCTTAAGGGATTGGATGACTCTTTCAAGGATTATTTGAATTTTATGGGGAAAGGAGATATTACTAAACTATATTTCCAAGAAATCACATGGTTATGTATAAACTACTCTAGAACAAAACCTAGTAGTAGAAGAGGGAAATTGGGAAAATCTAGTGATGTAATCCATCTCATGGAAGAATTAGCAAACTTTAAAACAAATATACTAGTCTAGTTTAATTCAAAATTATATGGATTGTAGGCCAAGGACAAATCCAATACTAAGCCATTAGAGATCTATTGCCCAAAATGCAGATTGAAACATGCACTTAGAGACTATCCATTGAATAAAACTAAAATTTGTGGAATGTGTGATGCTAAGGATCATGACACAAAGAATTGTAGTCACCTTTCTAGTCTCAATAATTAGTTCAAAAAAAATACACAAGTCATAAAATAAATCAATTATGTTAGAGATAAGGAAATACTTTTCAACAAAATTAATAGTTTGTCTCAAGAATTCCTTATCAATAATGGCATGCACCTCCACAAATATGAACTATACCACCATGGAGCACCCAGGAATGGATGCCACACTAGTGGATGATGCTTGAACCTTTTCAATAAATATGGATGCCGCAAGGTCATCAATAACCATGGATAAATTAACACTAGAATTCTGGTCCAAACTATAATTAACAACACCAAAGAAGGTATCCAAAACAATAATAACAATCATTAATGTCCCCCCAAGGAAATCAAGAAACCCCTATAGAAAAAGTAAACCAACCTCAACTACCTACTCAATCAGTAGCAAATACAAAAAATAGATGCATTTTTTGTAAATGAACAAGGTGAAACAATGGGGGTAAGAGCTATTAAATGTGTAGATATTCATCTCATATTAGGAATAATAGTGGAAGAACTTAGATTATCATCACAGAAGTACCACAAGAAAAAAAATTCACAAATTCAATAAAAAAAAGAGTCCAGAGAGGAAACTAGAAAAGTAGAGGAAGTTATCATAACACCTCCATTTGTGCCTTTTCCAGAAAGATTAAAGGAAGTAGAATACAAAAAGGAATCTAAAATTATCCAAGAACTAAAAATCTAAACATATATATTCCATTATTATAATCCACTAGAGACATCCTAGAAGTAAATTGAGTGATCAAAAGTCTATGTATCAAGACACTTGGTAGAAAAAAGACAATATCCTAAGACCATACAAGTTGATGGTAAGTTTACTAATTTATTAGTATGAAAGTTGTTTTTGTCTAAATATGGAGACCCATGAAGTCCTATCATTTCTATAATATTGGATAGTAGGAGATACCAAATGTATTGGTAGACTTAGAAGCTACTATTAATGTGATGACTATAGACACCTTGCAAAATCTCTCTTTGAAGGACATGCAACCAACCACCACAATCTTACAAATAGTAGATCACTTAAATACCAAACCAAAAAGTGTCATTGAAGACATAATATTGACTATATAATCATGGGAGTATCTTGTTGACTTTATTTTCCTTCAACCTAAAAACAAATAGATTGGATACCCAATGATTCTAGGAAGAACTTGGTTAGTAACTGTAGCATCATTAATTGATTTTAGATTAGGATATATCACCATCTCAAATGATCTTAAAGAAAATTGTATTTCTCTATATCCACCTACTCAACCATCAATCAATATTATCAAATAGTTATGGGTGGACTAACCTAATAAAAAATGTGATAGCATCTCTTCTCTAGTTATGGTTACAATCATTGATCATGTAGAGGAATTAGACAATGAGTTATTAATAAGTATTAGAACTGATACAAATCTTGATAGTCTAGCTATAGATCTTGATAGTCAAGTTATAGATCTTAATAGTCTAGCTATGGATCTTAACAATCCAGCTATGGATTATAAAAGATTAGCTACATATTACAATAGACTAGCTATGGATTTGAATATAAGACCCTTTCAGATTAGCACTTCCTATTCTTCTAACTATTCATCCTCTTCCACCTCTTCAAATACATTATATGATCATAAATACATTTAAAATAGTGTGATGTAATAGGCATATGAAGTCCAAGACTCATTTCTTATAGATTTTTATTATCTTTTAGCTAGAGTAATTACCACAAGAAAAAAGTTTATTAAAGATGCTATTACATTTAATGTATTACTCCCACATCCTTTTCCTCTTAAATAATTTATGAGTGAATTAAAACAAAAAAAACTCTTCCCATCCAGACACTAAATGATCAAGAAATGAAAGTTTTTGATGTACTTAGGGATCACACTCAAGATTTTGCATGGGAATATCAAGATATGAAAGGAATTCATCTAAGTGTATGTACACACCATATTTACATATATAAAATTAATCTAGTAAGATAGCCTCAAATAATAATTAATCCAAACTTGAGAGACATTATGAAAACTAAAATTGAGAAGCTGCTAGAAGTAAGATTTATTTATCCCATTTTTGACAGCCAATGGGTCTCTTCCTTGGTAATTGTTCTCAAGAAAAATAGTAAATATAGAGTATTTGTGGAATATAGAGAGATAAATAAAGAAAAAAATGAGATATTACTTCCCTCTATCCTTCATTGATTAAGTACTTGACAATCTAGCTAAAAAAAGATACTTTTCTTTTCTAGACAGCTTTAGTGGATATAACCAAATACAAGTGGCATCTGAGGATCAAGACAAAACAATTTTCACCTGACCATGGGGAATATTTTTCTATAGGTTTTTTCATTTGGTTTATGTAATGCACCTACCACTTTCTAATGAGCTATTCTAGCCATATTTTTAGACTTGACCAATGACTATGTAAATATTTATATGGATGGTTTTACTATTCATAGGGAATCTTTTGATGAAAATTTAAGCAATCTTGAAAAAGTATTACAAAGATGTGAGGACCATCATTTATCTCGAAGTCATGATAAATGTTTTATTATGGAAAAAGAAGGCATAATTTTAGGATATCATATTTTTTTGAAAGAAATCCAAGTGGATCTAAAGAAAACTGAAGTCATTTCAAAATTACCTATTCCTAAAAATATGACTGACATTAAGAGTTTTCCAGGACATGCATGGTATTATGTAAGATTCATTAAGATTTATTATCCAAAAATGTTTACTCTACTCACAAAATAAAGTGAATTTATTTGGAATTTAGCCTATTAACAAAAATTTGAAACCATCAAAGAAAAGCTTAGTACTAAATCAGTCTTAAGAGGACCTAATTGGTCATAACCCTTTAATATTTATACTAATGTATCTAATCATGCTATGGAAGCTATTTTGGGACATAAAGATGAAAATGGACATATATATACCATATATTACATAAGCAAGAACTTAACATCAATTGAAATAAATTATACAACCACTGAGAAGGACTTTATTGCTATGATTTATGCCATAAACAAATTCAGACACTATATTTTTGGCTTAAAATATTTATATATACTGATCATGTAGCTATCTAATATTTTATGAATAAGCTAGTAATATGAGAAATAGTTATCTGATGGTTGTTATTATTATAGGAATTTGACGTAACAATTGTTGATAATCCAAGAAAATTTAATGTGGTTGCTGATTTTCTTTCTAGATTGCATAATGAAGATGAAGAAGAACTTGTAAAAGACAACTTCTTGGATGAACAATTATTTGTTGTTTTATCATAAACACCTTGGTTTTCAGATATAGAAATTTTCTAGCTATAGGGAAGTTTCCTTTTCAATGTACCAAAAAGAAAAATAAATGTTTAATTAGAATAAATTGTTATAAATGTATTAATGGTATACTATTTAAACTTGGACCTGATCATGTTTTCTGTGTGTGAAGGATAATTAGATGTATGATATCATTCATACATGTCATGATGAACTTGGAGGATGACACTACGCAGTGAAAAGGATGGTACATAAAATCCTTAGAGCTGGATATTTTTTGCCAACACTTTACAAATAGGTAAAGACCTATATTTGGTAATGTGATGCATGTCACATAATGATGAAAATTATATTATCTTCCAAGATTCCTCTTCATCCACAAGTAATTATATAACCTTTTGAGAAGTGGGGTATGGAATTTTTTTAACCCATAGATCCACCTTCACAAGGTAAAGAATACTTGTTGGTATGCACTAACTATGTGACCAAATGGGATAAAGTTTAAGCTCTTTCTTCTATAAGAGAAGAGGTAGTAGTAAACTTCCTCTATTTCAAGATCATGAAACATTTTGGAGTACCAAGGGAGATAGTATCAAATCAAGGACCATAATTCATGTCCAATATAATTCAAGCATTCATGGAGATCTACCAAGTCAACCACTAGAAATTTTCACCATACCATCCTCAAGTAAATAGACAAATAGAAGTCACTAATAGAGAATTGGATAAAATCTTTATGGAGATAATTAGCAACAGCTAGAAGATTTAGACAACCAAATTCCTATAAGTTGTTTGGGCATACAACACGACATGGAAAACCAATACTGGTTTTTCACCATATGAATTGGTATGTTGTAAGAAATCTCTTCTTTCAATTGAATTTGAAATGAAATTTTTTAGGAATACATTATAAGTAGAGATTTATTTAGATAAATCACAAAAACAAATAATGTTGTAGTTGAATGAATTTGATGAGATGAGGACATAAGCCTTACAGCAGATAAAAATGACACAGTATCAGAGAAAATAATGGCATGACTTGTATATAAAAGAAAGGAAATTTAGAGGAGATTGGGTACTCTTATATGATTATAAATATCAATATTTCAAAGCTAAGCTTCAAACTAGATGGTTAGGACCATTTTAGATAGAAAATATTTTATCTAATGGTTCAGTATAATTATTATCTATAGATAGACATCATAAATATTTCTTGTCAATGGACATCATCTAAAACTATATCAAAAGCCTACCAACAAAGAGGAATTTATTTAGTTAGTACAAAATGAATTTGGTGCCATGTAAGAGCTTAAGTTTTCCATGGTTATTTATCTTTGAAGACAAAATTGGCCTTAATTAAGAAAGAGGATTCCCCTCTTTTTAAAAAAATGTTATATATATATATATATATATATATATATATATATATATATATATATGTATATGTATATGTATATGTATATGTATATGTATATGTATATGTATATGTATATGTATGTATGTATGTGTATACACACACACACACACACACACACACACACACACACACACACACACACACACACACATACATATACATACATACATACATACATACATACATACATATATATATATATATATATATATATATATATGTATGTATATATATATATATATAATCAACAATGAAAATATTTTAGGACATTGTTGACAGTCATGTTTTGAAAACCAAATTGATGGCTATTCATGCACTAAATAATGAGCCTTGACTAATAAACTAGTAAATGGCTAGTCAAGGGTAAAAAATAAAAAATAAAAAATAGTTTAGAAATTCAACTGGTTCTAAAGCAATAATTTTAATGCTATTATCTATTGTACTATTTTTCAAAGACTTATTCATGCAATTTTTATGAAATAATAGATAAGGAAGACTGATAAGAATAATACTAAGATTTGTAAGGTAGAGTATTTATTTTTTCTAAGTGTTAATTTTAGATGTCTAGAATTGCATGCATGTGCTCAAAACCATTCATATAAAATTTTCATATGGTGATAGAAGGAGTTTAGGATTCATGATATCAATAAAAAGTCACTTCAAAAGGTCATATTTTGAAATTTCAAATAAATTGATATGGATAATACCCATTTTGGTCATGAAAAGTGTTTCATAATGACACATCATTATAATTATGCATCATTTATAAAAAGACAATAAGTGAGGGTTAAAAGAAATTGATAGTAGAATGATTTCAAAGAAATAAAAGAAAAAGTATGTGATCATTACTTTTAATTGATATTTTCAACATTACTTAACATGTTTCAAGTAATATCCATAGTCTAAACCCTTAAGGTACCATCTAATCATTTTGTAAGGATAGTTTAGTTTCCTTTTGAAAGTAGGGTGAATAATCGACTGTCTATGAAAACTTAGAGTTTGAAAATGGGGTTAAAGAAGAAATAATAACTAGAGAATGTAAGTGAGCTATTGGAAAATGAATCAATAAAAGAGATATTGGTTGTAGTTGGATGGCTCAATTTCTTTCTCAAATTCTAGGGTTTTGATGAGGCATTGGTAACAAAATTTGTCCATCTAAAACCTAATTTTTCCACAGTCTAAAGTGTTTAAATACCCTTTTCCATTGAAGTCCTTATAAAATTGTTAGGTATTCTAAATTAAGGAGATCGAATAGTAAGTATTTCTTCATTCAATGATCTCATAAAAAAATTTAGTAGTGAAGGAGAATCTACACTAGTTTTCATGGAAGACATCAAAGGAACAATAAAAGGGGTTAGAAGAGAGTCTCTATCTGAACCATGGAGGTTAGTTTCCTTTTGTCTCATTAAATATTTAACATGTGAGGGACAATGTAGTGTGCTAAGTTGTATGGTGTTAATAATGTTAATTCATTTAAGATATGGTGTTCAACAACCTCAACACAAGATAAAATTTCCCTCATTCCTCCTAAGATCTATTTAGGTTTTAGCCATGATGTGTACCAAAAACCCTTTTACCATACACCATCATGGGTTGATTCAACTCATCATTCAACATCACTTTTAATAATAATAAAATAGAATGGAATCTTGGGATACCTTCTATGAAGTAAAGTAAAAGAAAACCCCTAAACGCGCTAAATAAATTCTTGTACACATGCATACCTCTAATTTAAAAACCTCACCAAAAGTTTATTCTAAATAAATTGCCTCTAAATTCACTTGTAACACAAGATCCATAGCTAAGATTATTCCATTGCAAACCCTAAGTCCTCCTTGTATAGTCTCTCCTCCTGAGCTAATGAGTAGAAAATTGAGACTTTGATCCTCTATTAGAATCTAGTAGTATGTTTCTCAAGATACTCATGTCCAAAAACCCATTCAAATTATTGAAGAAGAGTCTTTTATACACCCTACCTCCCACCTAAGAACTTAAGAAAACCTACATATAGAAACTCTTCCCCATCCTAAGAGAATAATAATATTATTCATAGCAGTTGATAGTGATAAGACCATTGCTACAGAGATACTAGATAACTTGAGACAAAAACCCATAGCCACTACTAGTGAAGCTTAGAATAGGGAAGATGAGGAATTTTTTTTCCACATGAAGATTTAGCTGATGACTTTGCTAAGACTATTCTTGATGAGAGTCTTATTCCTCATACACAATAGATGAGGGATAAAGGAAAAGCCTCCATGAATGAAGAGGAAGGACAACCTTCAAAGGAAGTAGATGATTTGTAACTACAACATGTTCTAGCCTTATCTTAGATAGAAGCCACTATTAAACAAAATGTAGAGGATATAGTTAAACTAATTAATATAGCTCAAAACAAAGATTTTGTGATTGCTCATTTAATGAAACAAATTGAAATTTTTGAAATGCAATCCTTGAAGAAAGTGGATGAGGTAGAAGATGAAATCATTGATGTATGGAGCCATATCAGATCACTTAAGGAAGATAACATTTCTTTAAGGAGGAATCATCTTAAAAATGAAATGGAAAATGTTAGGCTAAGAACCCAAATAGGTTTTATCTATTCTAATATTCCTCCTAGGGCCATGGTAGAATAAGGCTATCAGATTATTTTATCTATTTTAGAAGAAAAAAACCAATGGGACCATGTTTGTTTAGAACTTAAAGAAATGAAGAGATATAATCATCTAATTAAGAAGGAAAATCATTTTCTTAAGAAATAAAAATAACAAATGTAGGAAGAAATTAATCAAGCTCAACAAAAGGAAGAATAGGTTAAACAAACTTTTCATTTTACCTGTTACTTAAGTGAAAAGTTGTTATCTTATAAAATTTGTTCTTTTGCATATAGCCAATTTTACATGAACAATTACTTAGATGGTCATTATTACATATATATTATGATTTACTAAATGAGATAAATACAAGTGATGACTTCATGATAGCATTCAAAAATAGTACTCCTAACAGGCAAGATCTACTTTGTGAGTTTTATTTGTGTGACATTATTCTAGGTAATACAAATGATTTCTTGGTAAATATATTTATGGGATAACTTTAGATGAGAACTCTGTTGTTTATTTATAGAAATAAGATTTCTTGGTGGGAAAGATATAATGTTCACACTAATATTGCAAAAGATGTTGGTTTATGCATTAATACTCAATTTGGTAATGCATAATATATATTAGATAAATTTCACAGGTTTTACCAACAACCAAGAATTCATGATCATTATCTTTCCATATTACAATATGGACTTCTCAACTTTTATTTATTTATTCAACATAATTTTGATGATGTAGTGGTAGCTTATAGAAAATGTTGGAATATACTACTAGTTCCATTAAGATGAAGATAAGTGTTATCACCCACCACTGTTTAATGGTCTTTGAGAAGAGATAAAGTTGTTGCATAAATAATTTCAGATGTTTTACAAAGGGATGGAAGAAATATATAGATAGGAATGAGGTTCAGACCTCCCTTACTAATTTCTCCTATGTCCCCATGGTAGAATACAAGACCCCAACTTGAGGAACAATTTGATATTTGGCTTCACTTTGTGCAAAGGGATATGGGTTTCACTCCTCATCATCAGAAGATACTTTGATGAGATATATATTCCATTTATGATTTGAGTCTTAAACTAAAATAGATAATTCATAACTATGAATATTGAGAATATAGTTTTCAAAAAGGACTTGAAAAAGGTAAGGTGTGGGGGAGATGATGAGTTTGTAAAATGACTCATTATTACTATAGTTGATGGCCTTAAATATATCAAATAGTTGAGCATTGTAAGTAATATTGATATTTATAAATTTTATAAGGTAATAAATAGATGCTTTTATCTATATAAACTCATGTAAAGTATAAGTCTATCTTCTTTGCACTTTGTTCTAACATTTTCATGTTTTAGGCTCTACATTTTGACATGTATAGGCAATAGTAGTATTAATATGAGTTTTGACAAGATTTTGTGAAGAAACAGAGGATCCAAGACAAAGAATGAACCATCTAAGACATAGCTACATATTTTTACAGTTAGATATGGATTTTGATAGTTAGCTACAAATTTTGATAGTTAGCTATAGATTTTGACAATTAGCTACGAATTTCGACAAACTATGAATTATACCAATTTCGCTATGGATTGACCTAGTTTAATCTAGAATAAATCATAGTAAATTTTAAAGGGTTCAAATAGATTCTCTAACTTCTTCATGACAATTTGGAAGATTCTTTTTTACATTTCTATTTCTATGCATGTATATAAATAGTTGTCTATTTTTTTAGTCTTCCATTTTTGGGACTTTCTACTCTAGGTTGCAATAATGAAGATAAAAGATATGAGTATAAATATATGTAAATATTTGGATGATATAGTTAGGCATGGAAATTTTTATTTATAGATTCTTTGACTCCTTAAAGATCTCATTGTAATGACTTTCTATTCTAACTTATCACCCAATCTATCTAAAATATATTCCTATTTTAAATTAGTTAAGTTGTTTTCTAGAATGTAGGGATAAATAGTTTCTTGGTATATAATAAATAGATATATCCATGATTAGATTAATAAATTTTATGCCTACATACAAAGATATTGTAATTTTGTTTATTTTTTGAAATACAAAGTATTGCAGTAGTTTCCTTTCTCAATCTATGTGTTGAAGAAATATATTTGAATTGAGTTGATTTGAACCTAGATTTGAGGGTGAGAAAGGGCCCACTCCCCAAGGATATAGGATATTTATTTGATATTTATAAGTTTATTATGAATTAATTTCAATTAAATATTGATATAAATATATGTTTGTATAATTAAGATTAAAAACCTACAAGATAGATTGAATAGTTAATTTATTAATTCCAACATGAGCATTTGTTTCATTAATAAAAATTCTAAAAATATATATTTATGAGTTATTTTAGTCATTAAGTGATGATTTGATATTATTTTAATTCTTCAAGAGTTATTTAAATAGGTTTGTTTTATAGTTGTGTGAAGCATTTCCATATTTTGCAAATTAGATTAGATAGAGTGATTTAAATCTATTTGGAGTAGATTTAGGCACTACCCTAGTAAGAATAGACACCAACATACATTGGTTAAATGAAGGGGTAATAATGAAACCCATCATCATCAAACCAAATTCATCTATAGGGGGCTCAACAATCCCCTTACACTTCCACCACTCCTTTTTCACCTTTCCCATTCACGTCCAGCTTCTTCTATCTAGAGAAGCCAAAGTTTACCAAGACATACCTCTATAGGTATGATTGGAAGGGATTTGATCTAGGTTGGTATGAACATGAGTGGCACAAGTTGATTCCAAAAAAATCAAAAATCTCATAAAAAACATGGCTTTAGTTTCATACCACCCATAAATAAATCAACCTGCCTCCCATTACCATCATTGATGAGGAAAGCCCATCCTCACTATGCTCTCCACCATTGATAGCTAATGATTCTAACATCATCCCCCTTAAATTTTTTTCATCAATATGATCATCCTCAGACCCCAGACTTATCAAAAGGATGGGGTGACTATAACTATTCATTTAAAACATCATGAGATGATAGGAGACGACTCTCCTAATATTAATACCATTTAGTGTCAGGACGATGATTTTAGTCTCACGTATCTTGGTGTACCAAATTCCTCCATCCAGAAATACATACCTCTTGATAATTTAACCATTTTTAATGAATCTACCATGGATATCAACTTGGGATCTCTAGACAACCCCTGAATTGTCAAAATTGGTTAATTGCTAAATTCTGAGGAGCTCTAAGAATTTCCCTCCTTGCAAGATTGTAGCATAGAATTTGCTTGGTTTTATAGTGACATACCAAGAATTGACCCCTCCATTAGCACCCAAAAAATAGTCACCAACTACAATTCTAATCTCTTTAGGAAAAAACTTCAATGAATGCACCTGCACATAGCCCTTCTCATCAAAGAAGAGCTTCAGTATCTCATATCCATCAATTTAATTTAACCTATTGACTATCCTCAATGGGTCTTGAATGTCATACTCATCACCAAATCCATAAGGGGACTATGTGTTTGTGTGGAATTTCATGACCTCAACCTTGCTTTCCCAAAAGATGACTTTCCTCTACCAAGCATTAACCAACTAGTTGATCTCACAGGTAACTATGAGATGTTATCTCTTATGGATGGATTCTTGGGTTATAATCAGATTATAATTGTCCCTAAATATCAACACAAAGCTACATTTATTACCCCATGGGTAACCTTATGCTATAAGTTCATGCCTTTTATATTAAATAATCCTAGTGAAATCAACCAATGTATTATGACATAGATATTCCATAACCTTATTCAAAAAATTGTCGAAGACTATGTTGATGACCTTCTTAGGAAATCAAAATATCATAAGGATAATTTACCTATTCTCAAGATTATCTTTGAATGAATCATTCATTATCATGTCCACTTTAACCCTAAAGAGTGCATTTTTGGGGTCTTGTTAAGAAATCTCCTTGGCTTCATCATATCCCTTTATGGAATTAAAATTAATCCAGCTAAAATTAAAGCAATCCTTGATATGCCTCCTCCTACCCACCTCAAGAAAATCCTTAGTTTATAGGGGAAGATATGATCCATTAATTGCTTTATCTCCCAACTCTCATACTGATGCCAACCCTTTCATCACCTTATAAATAAGGTTTGTATCTTTTAAGTGGAACAACAATAATCAAAAGGCTTTTGATTCACTTAAATAGTACCTTTTGTCTCCACCTATCCTCATTCCTCCCAAGAATGATCAACCTTTCTACCTTTATATCTCTACCACTGACCACTCCTTGGGGTAATGGTTGCTCATCAGGATGAAGAACACAAAGATCAATCTATCTAATACATTAGTCACACACTTGTAGAGTACTAGACTCAATACACCCATACTGAGAAGCTTTGCTTAGCTTTAGTCTTTGTGGCCACCAAGCTTCACCACTACCTTCTCAACCAAAAGACCTATGTCATAACCAATATCGACCCACTCAAGTATATACATTCTAAGCCATACCAAAACCAATGTATGGCCAAGTGGCTCATGATTTTGGCTGAGTTTGAACTTGAGTTTCTTTAGTAAAAGTCAATTAAAGGGAAATTCATTGTTGAATAATTAGTTGATCCACCCTTAGTAGATGATCAACCTCTTCCTCTTGAGTTTCCTAATGAGTCCATCATGACCCTCTCTCTAGTATACTTCACCTATCAAGTGACCATGTTCTTTGATGGATAAAAGTGTCAACATGATGTGGGAGCTAGAATTATCTTTATCTCCCTTCATGGTGAACTTATTCCTTTATCCTTAAAGTCATATTTTGAATATACCAATAATATGGATGAGTATGAAGCCCTAGTAATAGGCCTTCAAATTGCATTAGCCTTGGGATTCAAAATGATCAATATCTTTGGTGACTCAAATTGTGGTAAATCAAATAAATGGATCTTACCAGTGTAAGAATGATGTTTTTAAATAGTATAAATAATTATAAAACACCATCTTAGCCTCATTTGAGCATTACCATATCCAAACCACCCCATGATCTACAAACAAGTTTGTCGATATGATGGTTTCCCTCACCTCTCAAATCCCATCAACACCATCTAACTCTAATTTATCTATCATTATCCAAAAAATTATCTAACCTTCATATGTCACACTATAATCTCCAACTATAATTAATGTGGAGGAGACCCAACTTGACCTTTGGTATCAATAGACCTTCAACTATCTTAACATTTCCATTATTCCTTCTGATCTTTCTAGGAATGCTCAAAGAGCATTTATCTAGAGTACCTCACATTATACCATACTAAGGGGAATTATTTATAAATGTGGCTTTGATGGTCTATTTTTGCACGAATTTCATAGTCATGAATCCTCTCATGCTATCAAGGAAATGTATGATAGGATCTATGGGGAATAGTCTAGTGGCCTAGCCATTGCTAAATGTATCCTTCACCTTGGTTATTACTAGCCGACCCTTAACCAAGGCTAAATTAATTATGTGAAAAGTGTGTTATGTTCCAATAACATGATAATTTTCATCATGTACCTATCCATAGTCTTCACATATCCACATATTTTTGGCCCTTCTCACAATGGGGTTTAGATATCATTGGTGAAATCAACCCCTATTCTTCATAGTGACATCATTCTATCATCATTACAACCAAATATTTCACTAAATGGGTAGAGGCTATTCCTATTATCTCAATAAAATCTAAAAAAATTATTGAATTTATCAACCATTACATCATCTATCATTTTTTTGTTCCTCACAAAATTATCATTGACAATGGGAAATCTTTCAAAAAAAACAAGTTCAAGGTTTTTGTAATGCATTCAGTATCAAGTTGAGTTTCTCTTCACCATATCATCCTCAAGAAAATGGAAAAGTGGAAGCCTTTAATAAAACCCTCAATAACATGCTAACTAAAATGGTTAATATATCTGGTTAGGATTGGCACTTACATATCCACTTCACCTTATGGGCATACTATATTAGCATTCAAACCCCTACATGTGCTACCCCTTTTTCTCTAGTTTTTGGAGTATAGGTTGTCTTTCCTCTCAAAGTCCAACTTCCCTCCCTTCACATATCCTTTCAAGATCTTGTCTCTAAGAGTGACCATCATCAATAATGTTTATCCCAACCTTAGCTACTTTATGAGCACCATTTAACAACACTCACCTATCTTCATGTCTATCAAGAAAGGATCAAATGAGCTTATAAAAAACACCTTAAAGTGTGAAAATTCAATGTCAAAAAACTCTTTCTAAAGGAAAACCAACATGTCACCAATATGGAGAAAATCAAGCAAGGAAAATTTGCTTTCAATTGGATTGGACCTTATATCACAATGCACAAGTATGGAGCAAGAACTTATTAGTTATCCTCTCTTAATGGAAACCTATAGCCTAAGCCCCTCAATGCTTTACATATGCATCCTTTATTTTGTTAAAAAGGATCAAAATGACCTTTTTTCAAACTTGAGCTCATCCCTTACTTTCAAACACATTCATCTCTTGATTTTAAGGGCAATCAATTAAAATAGAATCATGCAATTATCTATCACAATCATAGCCTAGTCTTAAATAATGGGTACCACAACTCTACCCATGACATGATTCTCATGGTAAATTTTTCCCCTTTCCTAGGATGTATTCCCATTATCATTGTCACCTAAACCTCCTTTTCACCTAATTAGTTTTTTTATGATTTTAGTTTTGCCTTCATAAGAGAAGAACCTTTAAGCCTATATCAATAAGTCTATGTCAAGCAAAATCAATAGCAAAGTCATAACTAAAAATAATTATGGGTCATTCCTAACATTCACATACTACTCCCTTGAAGGACAACTACCAAAAACTTATCAAAACTACTCAAACTAAGGTAGACTTCTACCTTGAAGGATAACTACTAAAAGCATTAAACAAAGCACATAAGCTTAGACCACTCCCTTGAAGGATGGCTAAGTAAAGCCTTTGTCAAAGTATATCAATTTCTTGGAAGCTTCCCATATCTATCAACTTCCTTAACCCTCCCAAGAAATAATAAAATAAGTAAAAGACACATTATCAAGCATTAGAAAAAGCAAAATCCACAACTGGCTCTCATAAGAAAAATAATTTTGAAAGCCACAATCGGCTCTAATAAGTAGACTTATCACATTGATTAGTCTACACCTTATATGACATGGACTTGTTTATAATGGCTCTTTAGTGACCAATATAATAGTCAAGTTAGTCTTGCAAGAAGGTTTCATCTTCATCCATCTCCCCTTTATATACTATAATCAACAAATTTTGAGCTTCCTTGACATTATGTGATCAAGACATATTTTTAACCAACTAACAAATGATAATGTGAGACATTAAAAGGGCTTATGTTCATTAAGCCAATCCAACTTCAGTTTGTATTAGTCCTTACCAAAGAAGAAGCATCATGCCCTCTTCATATCCTCTCATACTGGTTGATATATTCATTTAGATGTTTGTCTCTTGATTATCTTCTCTTTCTCACATATGGTTTTGTTACTTAACTTACTTTATGTGCTTCAATTTAAAACAATATGACCATAATCATAACCACATCACATAATATCATCACAATAATCATAAAAATCCATAACATCAACATCATATTCATATCATAATATCCATGAACAAACATCAATAAACCATTTTTCACCACACGTCTAAATCTAAATGACAAAGCATATACTCATTAACTTTCGACATGAACACCATAATCATATCAATCTCATAAACATAATAATCTCAAAAAATAAAATAAAATCATCACATCCATACACAACATCATCAAGAAATGATAATCCTAAATTTCATAAGCATCATCATAATCATCAACAACATCACATTATCATCATAATCACATCAGATATCATCAAATCCATAACCAAAAATTAACATAAACATGAATAAAGAGACATATCATCACATACTTAGCTAGGTGAGTCCACATTCACATTATCATGAGTATAACCATAATCAAAATACTCAACATGAACATCATATACATCAACCACGACCATAAACGATGATCATATCTATAAATCATAAGTATATAAGCATAATCATCATCATGTCTCACAATTTACATCTCTTTCTCAAAATATACATCTCACTACATTGACTCATATGATGATATAAAAAACATATACATAATCATTATAGTGTCTCCTAAAACAAACTAAGAACCTGATGCATCACTACCTCTTGGTGTACCACTACCCCCTAGATCCTATCCTCTTATGCCTACCTAGCCACCTATAGATGTGGCCCACTGATCTGGTGTTGTTTTAACTTCACCACCTATAATCCCAACCCTATAATCACCCCTTGAGGCTCATTTAGATAAAACTTGAAGACTATGGCCTCATAATACTATAGCTCCTCCATAATTGCTACATATATCACCCATACATTTGCATATTATCACCCATACATTTGCCTCGATAGTTGACATTTAAATTCAAACCTAACCACTACCACCTAACCCTATCATCTATCACCTATCCAACATTATAGCTTAACAAACACTTATCCTTAAATTTTAAAACATTATAAAATAACTCAAATATTGAGGGTTAACTATTCCCATAGTTGACCATCAATGGTCAGTCAATCCTTGACCACCACTTATCAACCGTCAATGGTCAGAGGGGTTGACTGTCAATGGTTACTATGAGTGATTATCAGTATAAATTCCAAACCCTACCTCTCTATTTAACCAACCCAAAGACCATAAATAAATAAAAACCAACTAACCTACCCTAACTATCCCACCCTTACTAGTTTTAAATTTTCCCACACAACACTCACAACCTAAACCTAGGTCAATCACTACCTAAAAACAAAATCTACCACAAGCAAACAAATTCAAATTCAAATGCACAAATATAAAATTAATCTACCATCTACAAATTCAAAACACTACCTACCTCATTCCTTGATCACCATTGAGGAGGAACCTTGGGACCTACTACCTAGCCTCATACCCTACTGCACCCACCTTACATCCTCATTGATCAACCTTTGGCCCACTCAATAAACCTCACATAATCACTCACCCTCATCTACAAGCTCTTTTCACACAAAATTCCAAAATCCTCCTACTAATAGTAACATGCTCAAATGAGCCAAATAAGACCTCTAGTGGTCTTTTTGACCACACCTTTTTAGGGTTGACACCTAATCATCAATGGTCAAGGTGACCACTAATGGTCAACCTAAAGAACCCTAACCATCAACAATCAGAATAGTAGGGTTTTCCTTCTCCCTTAGCCACTAAATTTTCACCTACAAACTCTTTAGCACATACCAAATCAAGTGCCCACCTTGGCCACCAACCATTTTACCTTACCACAGGCCATTTTGGCCCAAACTATCACATATTTTTGTGATGACCTTGCCTTGGTCCTTTTGACTGCACCAACTACTCTCCATGTTGAATAATTTTTTTGAACTTTCACTTCCTTACACACACCCAACTAATTTGTGTTTTTTGGGGAGCACTTCCTACCTTGGATACCCATGACCACACTATCATTATCTAGGAGACTTGAGTTTATGAGTTTAGACTAACTGTCACATAGGATCAAGTGGTCCACTTATCACTTTTCTATTTAGTATTGACCTTATTTTTACTAACCATGACAACTTATTCACTATGTGATCTTGTCCATCACACCTATTCACACTTTGTACATGTGTTTGTGCTTTAGTGCCCAACCTATCAATATACCAACTCAACACTAACATAATCACTTATCAAACCCACACCTAATTATGTTTCACCTCATTGACTCATACTTTGAGGGGGAATACCTCTTCCTATGCTCAGGGTAAAAAAAACCTTTGACTTTTACTCTATTTATATTTTTGTGCTTGTTTATACAAAATACATAATAAAAGGGGTAAAATGTAGACACTATAAAACCACACACTATGGTTATAAGTGTCAAAAATACCCCTATACCCCCTAGGAATCAACACTAATATTTAAAACACAAACCAAACCTAAGTCACACTAACCCAAATTTTACCAAACTTGACCTTTGACCCTCAATTGTTGATGGTCAACCTAACTATCAATAGTCAAGCCTGATCACTGATAGTCAAGTTTCCACTGCATAAACCACTAAACTACCACATCACTCTAACTTAATTTTTATATTTAGCTCATCTAAATTATGTGTGAGCTAATACATATGAAATCTAAATTTGAAATACTTGTTGAACTTCTTATCAACATATTGGTGTGCCTCTCCTTCCTTCCTATAAAGAGAGAGGAGGAGAGGGTGAATGGGGATCTAGAATCAAGTGATCATCATCTAGATCTAAAGCTTCTTCCATCAACATTTTCTTTTTTAGGCATTCTTCTAGAAATCTAGTGAACTAGTAAGTGTGATAGAGATATGAAGTGTTGTTATCCATCAGCTAACAACTAAGTACCATTACTATGCTAAAATTTCCCCAAACTCCATCAATGAGTTTATCAGCCAACTACCTTAATTATTCATCAAATTAACAACAAATAAGCTAAGTATCTATTTCTAATCATTTAGTCACTTTATTTCTATTTCATAATCAACCCTACCTAAACCCATCTATCAAAATTCCATCCTATGACCTCATCTAAAAAGTATTATCTTGACCAGACCCAACCCATTATAACTATCTATGATCATCCTAACCACTAATGGTCTATCCCAACTATCGATGGTTGCCCCAACCACTGATGGTTACCCTAACAACTAATGGTCACCCAAACCATTGATGGTAATTGCATGACAAAATAATATCAAGCTATTTTCACCCACTAGACCTCAACCAAATCTAACTTTTAGACCCTCTACCTGATCATAGAACCCTACCCTATTTTCTAAACCATATCTAATCAATTTGTCATTAGTATTGACCCACTTATTATTATAATTAGTCAATTTGATCTATTGTTTTATCAATCACTTCTTGTACTTAATTTTAGTATCTTTTGTTATTTATGCAATTACTTTATCTTTCTCTTTTAGAACTTGATTATTTAAAAATCATGGATTGATAGCCTCCAAGGAAGATCATGCTTCTTAGATCAAGATTGCTAGGCAATCCACCCTACTATCTAACTAATCAAACATTTCTTTAAGTGCTTTATTATCTTTAGGTCATTCCTCCCAAGCCAAAGAGGAGTATCTAAAATCATATGTATCAATGCATGCATAACATATTAGGCTTTTCAAACCATACCCTTCTTGAGTTGATTTTCTCTTTCTTCCAAATAATATAAGCAAAATTTATTTGAAATAATGGGATCTCAATTTAACCTCCAAAATAAATTGAAGAAGTCCAAAGTTAGCCACATGTCAAAGTGGTAGTAAAACCATCAGTGCTAGATAATGAATCTCATTGATAGGTCTTTGATAATGACAAGTAGATTACTTATCTTTTGTAACAGGAAGTAGAGTTTTCCTCTTTAAACCAAGATAAATCCCAACATCAATATGAAGATCAAATTATTTGGTTAAGGTCTAACAATCTTCCTAAAGGGTTGGTCACCCTTGAAAGTCTTTTCCATGAGGGAGATCATATGAGGAAAGAAAAGGTAGTAATGTCAACTGATGAGGAGAACTATGAAAGAGTTCTTATCCTCAAATATAAACTACTCAAGCTTGGAAGGGTAAAAACTAGGGTTGAAAAGCATGGTTTCATTAAGCTTTGTAAATAATATGCAAACATATTTACTTGGGAATATAGTGATACAAGAGGTTTTGATCCCAAGATAGCCCAACACATTATAGAATTGGAGGTTAATGACAAGCCTATCAGATATAAACAAAGGCATATCAACCCCAAAATTAAAGAGCTTATGAGGAAAGAATTGACCAAATTAATTAAATCCAATATCATCTTTCCCATCAAGCACTCCTCATGGGTAGTTAACCTAGTGCCTATAAGTAAGAATAATGGGGAGATCAGATTATGTGTTGACTTTAGAGATTTAAATAGGATCTCTTTGAAAGATCATTATTCCTTACCATCCATGGACCAACTCCTTCAGATAGTTGCTGGTTTGGAATGCTTCTCTCTTTTGGATGGGTATTCAAGATATAATGAAGTGCTAGTAAGAGAAGAAGATTAATATAAGATTTACTTCACCACAAAGTGGGGTACATATGCTTATCATAAGATGAATTTTGTCTTATCAAATGTTAGGTCTAATTTCCAAGGAGTAATGGAAATGGCTTTCCAAGGATTGTTAAATTATATGGTGTTGTTCTACTTGGATGACATCATAATTTTCTCCAAGAAGGATAGTGAGAACTTAGACCTCCTGAGATTGATCTTTGAGAGATGTAGAGAATATGGGATCTATTTAAATCTCAATAAATATGTGTTTGATGTTCATAAAGGCAAACTCTTGGGATATATTATTTCCATGTAAGGTTTACCTATTAAACTTGATAGAATAAGTTCCATCTTGTCATTATCCCTACCCAAGAATAAGAAAGGACTCCAGAGTTTCCTTGGGAAAATAAAATTTGTGAGGAGGTTTATACCTAGTTTTTCCAACTTGGTCAAACTTGTCATTGCCATGTTAAAGAAGAACCAAGTATTCACTTAGTCAAATGAAGGTAAAGAAACATTTGAGGCTATAAACAAATCCATTGATCAAACACCCTCACTCATGAATCTTAAATTCTCAAGGTATTTCATATTTTATACCTTTTCCAATATTGATAATATGTTAGTTATGCTAATGTAGAATAACATTAAAGGATTGGAGCAACCAATTGCTTTTTTTAGTCAAGGGTTTGAAGGATATTAGGTAAGGTATGATTTTGTAGAAAATCAAGTCCTTGAAGATTTGATAAGCCTCAAGAAGTTTAGACAAATGATCTCAAAAAACAAGGTTTATCTTATGGTGTCTCATTCTAGGGTGAGGGACTTCCTTCTTAATAAGGACTTGAATGAGAAGAGAGTTGGATAGATTACTAAAGTCATGGAGTATGAAGTGGAGATAAAGGTCACTAAGATATTAATAGGTAAAGGCTTATGTGAGTATATGGTTGATTATCTCTATGAAGATAAGGTGGTTGTTTTGGTGACACAAGACAACTAAGAAATAGATACACCTCCACCTTTCACTAGCTAGCTCCAAGATATGACACATTACTTGATGATAGGTGAGTGCCCTTAAGGTATGGATAGGTAAAAGTGAAGGTATTTTAGACTTTAGTCCATACCTTATGTATTATTTAATGGGGTTTTATTTAGAAAGGACCTTAATGAAGTTATTCTTATGTGTATTAATTATAATCAAGTGACAAAACTCCTGGATAAATTCCATGGTTGGCATTTAGGAGGCCATTTTTCTCCAAGGAATATAACAACAAAAGTGATGAGAGATAGTTATTATTGGCCCAACCTTTTTAAATATGCCTATGCATAGGTAATAAAATGTCAAAAATGTGCTCTTTTTATAGGTAATCAAAGGTTGGTAGCACTTCCTCTCAACCTAATTTAGGTGGAGTAGCCTTTCATGTAGTAGGGTTTATACTTCATAAGAATGATTAACCTACCTTCCAGTAAAAGACACAAATGGGTAATCACTGCTAATGAATACTTCACTAGGTGGGTGGAAACAATTTCCCTTGACAAAGCCAATGAAATAATAGTGATGGACTTTTATGATAACATAATGACTAGGTCTGGTGTACCATCCATAATAATTTAAGATAATGACTTAGCATGTGTTGGCATTAGAAAAAGTGAATGGGAACGTCATGTGGGAATCTACCTTATCACATCCTCAAAATTATAACCCCAAGGCAATAGACTGATAGAGTCCACAAAAAATAAATTGATAAGGATTATCAAGCATGGAAGATAACCAAAGAGTGTGGTGCTCAAAATTAAGGACAACCTTATGCGCTGATAGAGTGACTCCCAAAGTTGCCATTGGCAACTTACCATATATTCTTGTATATGGGAGGGAAGCCAAAATGACTATTTCACTTATAATACTTACCTTAGAACTAGCTCATTATATTGAGTTTATGGAGAGTTAACCTATTAATGTGAGGATGGTATAGCTCATAGAGCTAGAAGAAACTAGAGACCTTGTAATGAAGACACTAGAGTCTCATCAAGCTCAAGTCAAGAGAGCCTTTGATAAGAGAGCCATAGAAAGGGACTTAAAAGAAGGGGATAAAGTCCTCAAGTGGGATTCAAATAAGTCCAATCCAAGAAACCATATCAAGTTTGATATCTTGTGGAGTGGCCCTTATTTTATTCATGGATGCAAACAACATAATGTTTTTTAGCTTGCCGAACTGGATGGAGAGGTATTACCCATCCTAGTTAATGGAATTCATTTAATGCCTTATTATGAAGAGAGTTTTTATCTATTTTAATATATTAAAATAGATTTTATGCTTTCTTCTAAGTGTATTGTACACATTTATTTTTAATTGTATGTTTCCTTTCTCTAAGTGCCTTAGGCACATTTTTAGTTTTTTTTAATTTGGTATTTGTTGCTTCAAAAGGAGGTTTTCAAAAGGGGCCATCCTTATATAAATTTTATAATAGTTACTCTATGAAAGATTATGAATCCATATGCCTAATGGATTAGACAAAGAAACTAGTATTTTTCATAGTAGGCATGCATTCTTAGGATGTCACTAGAAATGTTGGCCAAAATTGGCCCACATAAGAAACTTTGATTGAATATGGTTTGAAGAAGTTGATCAGAGCTCTAGTTGATGAATGATCCAAAGCTAGAAAGAGTAGATAGACTTCAAGGGAAGATCACAAGTCACTCAAAAATATTTTGAAACACTTTAAACAATCTTAAAGTGTGAATCTGATAAATTTCAAGGAGTTAGACCATCATCATGAAGGAATAAATAGGTCAATTTGGTTACACATTTGATAAGTGTGCTTAGGAGGTTTATAAAGGTTAAATAATTACATGAACATCATTTTATTTATGCCATGAATACCCTCTAAAAATTTGATATCTCGATGACTTTTCCATCTCAAGATATAAGCTTTCAAAGTTAAACTAGAAAAGTGAGATGTGTGTGGGGATGTCAAGTTAAAACCATGGGAACTAGTCATTTAAATTCAAATATTTCAATAGGATCCTAGGGATGAACACAAAGTCAAAAATTTGAAATATCTTAGGTGATTTAATCAAGATCAATGATATGTGAGTAATATTTTGAGTCAGTGGGCATAAAGATCTATGATGTACATTCAACTATGCAATAAAAGATCAATAACAAGCTTGAGGTCAAAAAGTTAGAGGATACCTAAATTAGATTTAGGGCTAACAAGTATCATGATTAGGATGAATTACCAAATCAGTAGTGTACATTTGATCAAGTAAAAGGAAGATCAATGACATGCATTCTATCATGAAAAGTAGATCGATGGTGCATATGAGGTCAAAAGATCAATGAGTCTAGATTGCATGCAAGAATTCCACATGGTGAAAGCCTATTAATCAAATGAAATTAATAGAAGGATCTTGAGGATGAACATGGGGATGACAAGTGGCATGATCTAGAGGTAGATGAAAGATTAATGATAATGATGAAGGTCAAAGCTAGGAGACTTCTGAGGAAATCAATAGAGCCAAATTGATCTAGTCCTAGAAAACACAAAATAAGTAAATGCATCTAAATCAATAAATAATCATATTTTTAAATATGATAAATAGTGTGGTAAGGATGCCACATAGGTAGACATGTCAGGTAAAAAGATCTTGTAAACTTAGGTAGGTAAACACATAGAACCAAAATCATATACGATCTACGTTGAACCAAAGCAGATATTTCAAGATCAAACATCACCATTAAATATTAATAAAGATAGAATAGGTATTTTAGGGTCTAATACAGATCAAAGGCTAAAAAGTAGCTATTGGGATGAGATGAATCACCTGGTGTATCTTCATTTATATTAAGACTATAATAAAATAATAAATTGGATTGGTTTTCATCTATATTAGACCTAGGTTTAGGATTGGAATAGTGGGTAGATTTATGATGTGAAGGAATGTCTCATCTTCAGACATAGTCATATTCTTGACAAACATGTACCTATAGCTGCTAAAAGCAAATATAGTCATGACTTTATTAGATCTATGGATATGAATATGTTGTCCTTATAAAGACTAAGTGGAAGGTGATGTAGAGTTCAAAGAGAGAGATGTGGTGGTTTAAGGTTGCAGGTGGAGCATTCAATTATTTTTAGAAGCCCTAAGGATATTTCTTCCTTGGAAGGATCATGACTCATCATCTTCAAAATATATTCTTTTCTCCTAGTGTATTTCTCAACTAATGAGAGGGTTCAAAGGCTATTGGGATAAAAAAAGGTTAATTTTTTGATAGAGGACTAGTCATGATTTATCAAAATGTGGTTAAAAATTCATTAAAGGGTGGTGGTAGCTCATTTATTAAACACTATTTTAGATCACTCCTCTCTCTCTTCCCCTCTTCTCTTATATCACCCATTTTTTTCCCTTTTTTTACTCTCTCTCTGATTTTAGATAGATTTTTTTTTTAAAAGAAGATCAAGAGACTCTCATTTGATAAGGCTAGACCCTATCAAAAAAAATTATGAAAGACCTCTTGAAGAAAAAAAGACTTCATTTACCTATCTCTTGCCTTTGAATTATGTTTAGTAATCTTGTACATGATGTCCTTATGAAGGATAATCTTCCATGCCCATTTTTGTTCTTTCCTGCCTATTTTTAGGTGTTTTCAAGTTAGTTATAGGTCTGAACATGTGTTATTTCTACCATTAACTGATGTTATGTGTGAATCTTAGAATTCCTCCTTGATTCATTCATTGCTTCCTAAACCTAGTTCATGAAATACTTATGTAATTAGCTATTTTATGATATTATGTAAGCTAGCATTATCTTATGCTTCTTTAGTGTATGTTTCATGTTTATGTGAGTTTTTATTAAAATTTGGTGCATCAACTTTTATATCCCTTAATAAGAATTTAACTCCCTTTTATAAACCTTTTACTAGTATACTAATTAGTTTAGGTGATCCATCAAGAGGAAGCTGACCTTTTCTAGAGGTTAAACCCCAATATAGGATACCCATAGCCTATGGTTGTTCCAATATTATGGATGGGAGTGGGGGAGCCTAAAGAACTCTCCCATAAGGGTGAAATTCTATGATACAATAGGTAGATTTCAAAACCTCTACCAATTAGAGGATATAGAAGGCTATATCAATTAATGAATCTGTAGGACCTCTCCTAAGTAAGCATGATGTAATGGTAGGGCTCACAATCAAGCTATTGAAAGAGCCTATTATCGATCTAAAATTGATCAATAGTGATTATAAGATATGCTCCAAAGCATGCAGAGGGAAAATTGAAGATGAAAAATAATCATCCAATAGGCCATCAATTATTATCATAGTAGCCTCTACCTCCTCAACCCCTCTTGGGTCATCATCTTCTTTAGCTATTTTTGGTTCACATCCATCTTCTTCTATACCAGTGAGATATTATCCCAACACTTCAAGAATGAGATATCCATTTGTTGGGCTTTCTCTTGATGAGAATCATGTCCTAATTCCCTTAAAATTCATTATAAAATATTACCCTATTTAAATAGGGAATACTCTCTATTTTTAGGACATTATGGACCTTGTCAACTAATAGGTGCCATATATATGGTTCTCTTGTAACTATATTAGGTAGTTAATGGCCTATATATAGGGGATTTTCCCTTTTATTGTACTTCAAAATAGAATTTTGTGAGATTAATGAAAATAGAAAGAAGAATTCCTATAATTTTCTCATTGTTTTCATTATTTCATATGTTCTTGTTTCTCAAGGATTTTTTAATAACACATGATTTCATTTCTTTCTATGGTTAAATTTGATAATAGTGTTTTGAATGTATCTTCTTATTTTATACTTTTAGCTATGCTAACAAAATATGTTATATATACTCTTTTTTCTTTTTATTACGCTAATGAATGTGATTAAATAAATTTATTATAGGTAGTCATTTTATAAGCATATAATTCATATATATGCATCATATTCACCCCAAAATCCCCATTGCATTTGTGATATTATGAGTTTAGAACTAGGATCTCATGAATGTTAGTTTTATTTTCACTATTGTCATATATATATATATATATATATTGGCCTTTGTTGTTTCAAATAAAACCTTATTTTCTACTCTACCTTGATTTCCCTTTTGAACTTTTTAAACATGAATCACTTTTGATTAATGCTCACTATAAATATCCACTTGCTTGTTTAAAGTTTGGGCATAGATTGGCATAATACAAAATTAATTATTCATCATAACAATAAAAATAAAATTTAGATAGATTATGTCACTACTAAGTTCCTATTGTCCCTACAGTAGGATCTACTTTTAGACTAAAGGTGGTGGCCACATAATCATATAACAAAATTGAATTAAGCCCTAAGGTCTTCCAATACCTACACTACAAATTGATAAATATTGTTCTACTATTTTCATTATATCCTTGACGTAGATATACATCAATAGAGCCTTTTTATATGTATGACCTATGGGAGGAAGAATAATAGGTGCATGGATGGTCATAAGGTGATCATGAAGATGCTACTAGAGGATGCAATAATGATTGATATGATGGGTACCAAATTGAAGCCAAAGATAATATACCTCTCCATATTTTGGAATATACTCAGGTAACAACTTGGGAGGAGGTATATCATTATATATGGGCTAAGGAAGTGTAGGATATAATGTGTTAATATATTGTCAAATATTTTTACAATGGGTGGAATAATTATTATTTGTGCCATGAAATTAATAAATATGATTACTAGTAGGCTTTAGTAGTATATTAATGGAAGGAGTATAAGTAGAAGTTGAGAAGGGATGGTATAAATGGAAATATATGGTTCAATGATTGGAAACTATATTAATATAATAATAAGTTTGATCAATGCATTAGAAAGGTAGAGGATTAAGATGCATCAAAAGAAGAAGGCCACCTCCTAGGGGAGGCAAAGCTGGTGGATAGACTAGCTTAGGATTGTCTAAATGAGAATCAAAATTAGATACAAGATGAGGCTCAACTAAGGGTAAAATGTGAGTAGGAACCAAAATAGGCTCAAGTGAGGGAGAGGAAAGATGCATAGAGGGCTTAAGGGGAGTAAGAAGCATCTTTGGGAGAAGTAAGATATAAGGATTCTAGTATATAGCGAGATGATAAGGATTGGTCATAGTATGACACATGAGCATGATACTAAGAGGCTCTACCAAAATTGGAGGTATACCATGTGAGTGTTCCATATTTACCCTATAAAAAAGAGGAATAATACTATAATTAGGAAATATAAAAGGAGTACAATAAGATGAATGGGAATACTAAAACAAAGAATGATACTAAAGAATATTGACATCTCTAACGTAGATAAGTCCTCCTAGAAAAGGATCATCTAAATTATAACCATCATCATAATTAGGTGTATTAAGTTTTATGGTGTATGGAGGTATGATATTTTCATTGAAAGTGGTGTGATGAATAGAATGATGAGTTTTGGTTAAGACCATGGGTATATCATCGATAGGTGGCTAGTGGGAATGTGGCTTCAAGGATGATAAAATTTGGGTGATGAGATGAGGGGATAAATCCAAAGTTTTGATGTTTATGTTGATCTCATCCATCTTATCATCATTAAAATATATGAGGTTAGGTGGTATATTATTGATGAGCTTGAGGTGACCATGATAACCTTGAGTATAGTTGATAGGAAAATTACAATGTTAAGATTCTTAGAATGGGACACTAGGCAAAGTTTCAAGGGTTAGAATTTTAAATACACCACATTATTAGAATTGTTTAAAATTATAAGGGTTTATGTCTCCTTAAATCTTATAAATTATACCATTATGGGGAAACTTGACACATTGATAAGAAGAAGAAGCAACAACCCTCATGTGATGAGTCCAAGGCCTACCAAGTAAGATGTTATATGAAAGGGGAAAATTAAGTATCATAACCTTCACTCGAATGGTGACAAGAGGGATGATAATAGGAATCCATATGCAACCTAAAGGAGGAATTTTTCTTCAATCATAACTTTGACATGTACTACATGTAGACTTAAGATTACACTTAGAATATCTAATATTTTTAATGAAGTCAAGGGAGGCAACACAATTACTTGAACCCTCATCAATCAAAGCACATTTGACTTGGATATCATAAATTTGAATTTTGATAAATAGTAGAGGATCATACATACAAGAAAAATCTCATCTGGGATCATGGAAGTAATAGGAAATTTAGGGAAAGAGAAGTGTCCATTATTTCATCAATATGTATAGACATCTCTTCGTATTATTGTAAGATACCATATTCAAACCCAAATAATGTAGTTTTATATCTAACTAGGGGAGGATGAGGGATTTTCATTTTGAATAATAATTACATTAAGCACTTGTGATGATGAGGGGAAGTTTGAATGAGTTTTAGAAAGGGTATTTGAAATGGGAGATTAGTAGTTATGTTATAGGGTCCCATTCATCATAACCCATGGGGGGACTATTAGATAGATGTGTGTAATGTTGGAGGAGATCATGGGAAGGAGTATTAGATGTGAATTCAAAATTATGTTGATAATATGTAGTTGGTTTAGTTTGAGGACAAATGGGTTAATTATATTTAGATGATGGGATAGTTTATTTAGGTGTTTCTTGTGATTGAACTGAAGAAATATTATTAGAAGGTTGAAGAATTTCATTAATGGTAGTATATGTTGGTTAGTTTTAGAAAAGTATGAGAGGAATTATCTAATATAGGTGTTGGAATTGGTTCTTGGAAAGATATAAGGTCCTTTTGCCCCAATTTTGTGAGATGAAATGGGGAAGAATCTTGGACAAAATGAAATATTTGGGAGGTTTGATGCATTTGTGTTAGATCTAAATCAATAAAAGAAAATACCCTTCACATATTAGTCAAATTTACCACATTATCTTTGGGAGTTTAGTTGATAATAATTTTAATGTTATTGGTGGAAGAAGTAGGCTTGTCATTACTTTCTTGATGATTAGGAAGAGGATCTTTATATATGACAAGATGAGTATTAGCCTAGTTCAAAGCTTGATTTTTTTTTTGTGTCTCATGAGATTTAAAGGAAATGCCATAAGCTTTTTGGTGCTTATGAATGAGTCAATTATGATCAAAGTTTAAGCCAAGAATAAAATCCATAGCTAAATTATGTAATTGTCTACAAGTCTCGTGAGAGTGGCACCAACTTGCATGAAACCAAAAAAAAAAAATTGGATCTTACCATGATTTTATAGGATGAGTGGGATCAATCTATCATGGTAGAGGCCTTGGTAGATGATTTTGAAGCTTGGATAAGGATAATGGTTTATGAACATTGATGTTGTTTGTTTGATAACATTGAGGATTAGGGGTGTTTTTTAGATGGGGAGCATGTTCCACAACATTATTAAGAGTAATGGATTGAATATTGTGAATGATAGCATAATAATCGGTGACACCATCATTGGTAGCATGAATATTTTTATTTTTAATGAGCATGTAAGCTACCATGGGAGGTTGGGATGGTTTGAATTGGTTCATGATAAAATCTTGGCATTTAGCTTGGTCGAGGGCTTCTTCCAAAGTTCTTGGAGAGAGAGTACTAACCTAATATTGAAACTTTGGATAAAGAAAATTAGTGAAAATATGAAAGAGATTATCATCCACCATTGATGAAAGCTTATGTGGTTTTGAATTCAAGTTACTTATAATTGATAAATTGAGCCAAGGTATTCTCAAGGAAGTCACTAGTTTGAAACTTTTATTCTAAGGAGTTAACTAGATCCTCCAATATAGTGATATAATGAGATTTGAGTTGATTGTACCAATCTAGAGTGTCTCTAAAGAGTGTTTTTGTTAATAGTTTAGTAGTAACAAAAGTGTTTAATTTGACCCAATCTTTGTATATATTACCAAATGTTTTTAAATGTAAGGTAGGATCAATTGACCTATTATAACTAATGGTAAGTGCGATACCTCCTATATATTTATTGTAAATTGGAGGTATAAGAGGGTCATTTTGAAAATGTTTGATCAGTTTGTTAATAAGGGGTGATTGAGGAATGAGGTTGTCATGGGAATCCCTAAGGGTTGAGTGGGGGGAATTTTGATTTTGTGCTCCTCATAGAACCTATTATAGTTGATTTTGAATGTGAATAAGATGATTCTACATTTGCATCATTTGATTTGAATTATTAGTTTGAAAATAATTCATTTTATGGAGAGTTTGAAATAAGAGTTTATGGTTTTGAGTGGTATTTTGATTAGTTTGCATGGAAGGCAAAGAATTAGTATTGGTATTAATGTCTTGGGTTACACTATTAGTAGTGGAATTCACAACACTAGTGGCATGAGAAGTATTGGTAGAAAAAGAAGCACTAGTAGCATGATTAGCATGTGTAATGTAATATTCACTTATATAAGTATTGGCTAAAAGCAAAGGAAGCACTAGTAGCATGATTGTAATTGGTGGTAAATTATGCACTAGTGGCTTGATTAGGGAGGAGAGATTGTGAAAAAGGCCCACTAGATGTTGAACTTACCATATTAGTGGAGATACTTGGCATAGAGGTTAAAGAGATCAAAGAAGAAGAGGTCATAGTGTGGGAAGGATTCAAAATAGAAGGGAGAGGTTGAGAAGTAAAGAAGGTTTCACCCTAGAATCCATGAGAGAATGTAGGGGAGAGTGAATTGGGTTCTTATATTTGACCACTTATCATGATATTATAAATAATTGAAGGGTCTTTTCCTCTATGTTGAATAAAATTATTAATGAAGAAAAACATTTTAGGTGTGTGATCTAATTCTGACTGATCTTCTAAGGAGAAAATATGATTATGAATTGATGATGAATGAGGAGTCCCATAATTGGTAGAACAAGTGTACACATGCATATTGATTTTATATAAAGTGGAAGCCATAAGCTATTTTTGGGTAAACCTATTTGGATTGGTAAATCTCATCATGTTTATGGATTCAACTTGGTGTTATAATCAAAAAAGAATTTCATGATAAGAAAAAGAGGCTAAAGGGTGGATGAAAACAAAAAATTAGAAATTACGATATAGATTAAAATAGGTTGATTGTATTCTATAAACTAAGGGAAAAATAGGGAGATAAGGATACATAGTTGTGCAGGTCAATTGTGTATTGATGAATGGAATACATAGTCAAATAGGTAAATAATGTATTGCTAAATAGGGGATTGAATAGAAAGATAAGAATACATAGTTAGATAGGTCAACTATGTACTATATGCAAGATGGATAAATAATGTATAAGAGATTGTATCAAACAAAATGATAGTGTTTTGAAATAGAGGAAATTTTTACAAGATAACTTTTAATCAAATGAAAGTAAAAACACAAGAAATTGGATTAATGTGGCTGATCCAATTGGAACACATAGCATAAAAATTGCACCAACACTAGCCAATACAAGTTTTATAATATAACATACAATGAGCAAAGAGCAAGAAGCAACCAAAAAGTAAATACTAACTAGTTGATCATCCTAAGTGTTATTAAGTTATAATAAAGTTTAATTTTAATGTGATTGGGAAGTTTGTTGTAATGAGGAACTAGATATCAATCTAAGGTTGGTTTCAATACATTTATGTTAAAAGGGATCTATATTGGTAATGTTAATATATTGGTATTGGTTCATACCCACTCAATTCATAATATCATAGTAATAAGAGTTTTGGGTACTTTGGTAATATATACCATCAACCACATATTTATACTTGGCCAGAAAATGAAGTCAGCTTCCCCCTTGGTGATGATATCCAAGTAGGTAGGCCCTGGGAAGATAAATGTTTAATGAAATTTGAATGTAAAATGATTTGGTAGTGTGTGATAAAGATAAAAATAGTGTAACTAAAATGGTTTTTTTATAAACCACCTATTCAAGTTGTGTGTTACTCTAAACATGCAAACCACTAGAAAGAAAGGTGAATGAATAACTAGAAAATAGAGGTTAATTCCTTGATTGAGAATAGTAGAGAGTTGGTTAAAGTGACACTATATTAAAATAGTATAAAAAAAATTTGAATGGGTCATTATAATTTTACAAAAGTAAGATCTATAAGAATACAGTTAAACAAGTTGACTATGTCTTTTTTATGGAAGATAGAATATAAAACTATGTTGAGCAGGTTGACCCAATTTTTTGTAGGGTTGTATTTTTATAGACTACAAACTTGTGAAAAATAATACTGAAAGAATAACTAAAATGATATAGAGATAAAGGAAGGAACTTTTATGGGCTTAAAGATATTTTAGATTGAAAACTTTTATGTTATGATGTTTAAATGCTGATGCAAAATTCTACTAATTGAGTCGACTGGTTTGACGAAGTTTGCAAAAATCTTGTATACTAAATAAGAAATTGAAAATAAATTTGATTGTTTTCACTATGTTTATATAATTATATGTTGACAAAATAAAACCATAGATAGAGTTGACTAGTTTGACTATGTATGAAAATTTGGAGTTGAAGAATATTGTGTCAAACTATTCAATCTAGTAACCTATATTTTGTGAAGACCTACATAAATAAAACATAATCATTTTGGACTAACTATGTGTTAAACTTGCACATAAAAAGTTATAACTATATCAATTAGTTTGGTACAGTACTACAAATATAGAAAAATATAATATGATGATAAAATGATGGTGTGAAAGAAAACCTATAAGGGTTTGATTCATGTCTAGTTCACTAGAATGTATACAAAGGTAAATACAACTAATCTAAAAATCAATCTTATTTTGGAGAAGATAAATCTTACTTACATTTCTAATTATTAATAAACTAGATATTCAGGGTCATGACCAAGATGGATCTACTAGACCTAACCAAGGGATATCTTACCACAATAACATCACTAGAGAGAATTCCAAATTCTCTACTCAAGCAACACCATGCAATAACCCTAGATAGGACCTATGTTTTCATATTCATAAATAAAATGACAAGTAAATTAAATCTAATCTAGTGCTCACCAAATCTCATGGCACAAAGTGGGGGTAATAAACATGAAAAGTAAACATGCATAAAAGATTTATACTCATTTCAATGTATAGTAAATCCTAATACATGGGAGAGAAGTAAAAATATAAATATATCTACTCTTACAATGGAAGAAAAAAGTTAAGAATACTTACGTTTGAAGATGAACCCACTGAGCCTCAATCTCTCCCTTAGACAAGGTGATTCACAAGAGGTTGTTCTGGTATGTAAGGATAACAAGGTCAAGTCATCTCTAGGATATAGAACCTATCTATGCATCCAAAATTCTTATCCATAATATAAGATCCATATCTCCAAAGAAAATATTGAAACCCTAATTTATTCTCCTCAAGTAGAATTGCTAATAAATAGATGTGAAATATAATATTCTTCTTCTCTTCCTAAATAAATGAAGAAATGAATGTGTATATATAGTTGAATCTAACCCTAAACCTTCTCAAAAGTTTATCTAACATGGTCAGACTAATCAACTCTATATCATTATTTACAGAAAAAAATTATGTCTTGGTATAGATTGGCTAGGGGATGACCTAGACCCTTAATAAGTTTTATCAATTAGATCACAGAGTTGATGGGGATAATAATGTAATGTAAAATGTTGGATAAGGTTTTAGGCTTAGGAAGGGGATAATGAAGGCATAAAATGACTATATGAGGGTGAAAAAGAGGATGCAAAGCTTAGGAAAGTGTTTTTAAGAGATGTTTGTATAGATAAAAAATGGTAGTATAGGAATAATAATATTATGAAGCACCAATGGTCTACCCATCCCTTTATTAGTGCACCCTTTAAGGCATGCACTCAAAGAGATTAAGACTCAATGGGTTCTTGCAAGAGAGAAAACATGAATATTTGATAAAGTTTGAAAATATTATGTGTATACACAACACACCTAATGGTTCATTATGGGGATGATTTTACCTATTCAACCTACCCTCTCCATGAGAATGTTCACCTAACTATGAGAAGTATTGGAAGTAGTGCTAAGATTTGAGGTTGTTGGCACAATAAATGTAAGAGTTAGCCTAGACATAAAGGCATAGGTTAGAGTGGTATAATTATTTCTCTAATAGGTTTTAGCTAACCAAGCACATGACAAGATGAAATGGCATGATGTGCATAATTATTCTACTCTTTAGCAATTAACCTAGTCAAGTACATCCCTATATTAAAAAAATATGACACCACATCCTACAATACAATAAATTTAGAGTGATAGGCATCCTTTAAAAATTAAAATACCTAGGCTTGGGACATATAGATATAAAAACATTTGATTAAAGACATAAGGGAGAATCCAACAAACATTACAATGATACTAACATGCAACATGGTGGTTATAGGTAAGAACAAGGGAAAATAGGCCGAGGGGGAAAATAGTTCCCATGATGCTCATGTTACATAAATGAGTTTATATTCCACTATCAACATGACATCCCATTCTTTCCCACTTATGTTTTTTTGTCAAAGAGTGCACAAATTAGAAGAATGCCTTGACTTGGATACAAAACTTATAGGCTAAGGTAATATAGGAAAGGGACCTAAAATGAGACACTATGCACATAATATTTGATGGTGGTGGGATAATAAGGAACAAATAAATGGGACTCCTATAGCTAGACTGTAGAAATTGGTATGCCCACACATTGAGCCAACCAAGACACAAACTTAGGCTAAAAAGCCATACCCTGTGGGGTAAAAGAGTCCTACATTGTTGATTATTTTAAGGAATGTAAATGACACAATTAAGTACCTCTTGGAACAGGAGTAATAACACCATAATTTTTAGACATGGTAGATATGTTGAGAAGAATATAATCTACATTATATGCTATGAATATTTCACAACACAAAAAAACTATTATTGTACATGTGAGTAATAAAGAAGAAGAACCTGATAGGTTTAGTTTAAAGAGTTGGTTGATGAATTAAAAGATTATTTTTTTGAAGGACATTGCTAAGATGGGAGGCAAGCCTAAGTTGGACACCCCTATATTTTTATGAAATTTTTGACTTGAGTATACCATTTATTAGATCACTGAGATGGAAAATTATATTGATTATGATAAAATGGAGGATCCCAAAAAAGTAAAGTTCACTTTCACCAAGTTTAAGATACAAGTTTCCTTATGATAAGATCATGTTTAGTTGGAAAAGGGGAATAGAGGAAAATAAAAATTCAAGTATTGGGATAGGATAGTTGAAAGTTGAAATATAATTTTTAAACTTTTGATTATCAACTAAATTTATTCAAGAAGTTGCCAAACTTGAGTCATAAAAATATGAGTGTAAAGGAGTAAATAGAGGAATTTTAAAAGCTCACCATTCAAGCTAGTTATTTTTAAAATTATGAAGAGAATATATCAAGTTATATGAATGGTATTCATATTTATTTACAATATGAGTTTTTAGAAACCTATCAATGTGCATTTAAGGTGGAAGAGAAGTTGTTAAGAAGATAATAAAATATAATAATAGGTAGAGGAAGGTTTTCAAAAGGAAGAGGATACTATGCTAAAGGAAGAGGTAGTGGATTCATGGGTACATTATTTAGGTGTGTAGATGATGGACATATGTATTTTTAGTGACCATAAGTATTAAAAAATAATGGTAGAAGAAATAAAATAAACAATCACATTTCAAAAGTGGATGAAAATAATGTTACATCACCCAATCTCATGGAAGAATTAGAACATGGAGAAGATCTTGTGGTGATGAAAGTGTTATTAAAACTCAAAAATGAAGAGAATTCATTATTTTAAATAAAAAATATTTTTAAAACCATATGAAAATTTAGATGTAATTACTGTAGGGTTATTGTTTATAGTGGTAGAAGTAATAATTTAGTATTTAATGAGATGGTAGATAAACTTTGAGATAAAAATAGTAGTACATAAAAATACATGTAAGGTCTCTTGGTTTCATAAATATCATAAATTTTTAGTGAATGAAAAATGTATAATTATTTTTCAAATTGGATCTTACAAGGATGGATTTTTATGTGACATTATGCCCATTTGTGTATGTCATGTGTTATTGGGTAGACCATGGCATTTTGATAGAAAATTTGTGAAAGATGGAAAAGTGAATACCTACACATTTGTAAAGGATGGTATGAATATTACATTGAGCCCATTGAATTACAAATATGTAAGAGTGGGATATGGTCATAAAGGATTTATTATTTAAAAAAAAAAGTATTTGAAGGAGGAAAATAAAGAGAGGACACACTTTTATTTCATTCCCAAACCTATGCAAGTTGGGGGGAAAATTAATAAAGTGAAGTGAAAGTTTGTTGATTAAATATGGTGAAATTATTTATAAGGATTTTATAGATTAATTGACATCCATGAATAACATTATCCATAATTAAGTATTTGGTTCCCCAATCTAATTTTTCCAAAAAGGCAATGCATAGGCTGACACCTATGTAAAATGAGGAAGTGAAGAGGAAATATGAGAGTTGTTAGAAAATGGATTGATAAGTTAAAAATTGAGTCCATTATAATTTTCAAAAATTTTAACACATAATAAATGTAGGGAATGATATATTTGTATGTATTCAAGAGTTATTAACAAGATTAAAATCAAATATAGGTTTACTTTGCCTCAAATGGATGACTTGATGGATTGTTTGACTTGAGAAAGGTACTTCATTTTTTAAATTTGAATATTGGGTGTCAAAAAATCATAATTATAGAAGGTGATGAGTGGAATATCACATTAAAGACAAAGGATGGTTTGTAAAATCAACTATTTATTCCATTTAAGCATAAAAATTTACAAAGAACATTCAAGAGCCTCATGAACAAAGTGTTGAACCATATCTTGATAATTTTTTCTTTATTTATTTGAATGACATTTTTATATTTAGTATTAAAAAAGCATTAACCCCAAAAATTAGTTAATTCCTAAATAATAATAAGCACAAACATGATTATGCCAAAGGAAGATCAATGCCAATAGCTAGGAAGGGTCATGCACAATCCAAACTCATACCCTATGTGCACAACCAAAAATAGACTAGCTAGACAAGCACAAGCCACCCAAAATAGTGATGAATTATGCTAAATGAAAAATTTACAAGATCCAAACAAGTAACCATGTGGACCCAGCAAATACAGTGGTAATTATGGGGGAAGATGATGGAAATTATGCCTAACAATGGATCTTATTAGATAGTTATGAGGCAACTATCAAAAATGGTGAGGTAGTTGGCCTTAAGCCACACTAAGATTCAAATGGGAAAGAATGGTAAACACATTAATTACTGGTAGTTTTATTTAATCCATCCTAAAAAAATAATCCCTTAAAAGTGTATAAATGAGAGAAATAAAAGAGATATAAATGTGTGTGTGCATGTGGGTGTTGGCTAAGAAGAATATTTTCCTTGAGAAGAACCATCTTGAGGATGTATTAGGCATGGATTTAATTACTAATAAAAATTAACACTAATATGTAGTATTCCAAAGTATGTAAATTGATCATTTGTAAGATATGAAGCCATGTATGAATGAGTCACACCTTTAAATAAATTGAATATTACTAAGTCACATGTTGTTAACCATGTGATTGGGAATAAAGTTGTATAATGATTTGAGTATTATTATTTAATTAAGTTTTAATGTTAATTATCCATTCTTATGGCCAAGTACAAGGAGGTTTACTAGCCAAAATGGGAACCTCCACAACTTGAGATGAGTCACATATTACATAATTAACCCTGAACTGGCCCATTTCTACTATTTTTGTGTCTCAAGTGAGTGTTTAAGATTTCCAATTTGTGTGATATGCTGACATATGAGTTAATTCAATTACTATTTTATAATATAGATGACCTAATGTGATCAAGAGTTTCATGTGACACTAATGAAAACATCTTGGTTCCATTATTGAGACAAGTCAAATTTTATTGTTAAGATAGGGGGTCAAATACATATTGAAATTTGGTAATGGATAGCTAAATATTATGTGTATGATTTGAATAGAGGTAAAGGGGAAGGAAGAGGAATTATTAGTAAATAATATATGGGTACTATTTAGTATGTAGATCCTAGATTATCAAAAACTCATGAGTCATAGATATGATGAGAATCGATAGAGGGTGACAACCGATACTAATCCTAGGGAAAGGAGGGAGTTAGGATTAGGGGGTACTATGAGGACCCAAATAATATGGATATTTCATAGAGGAAATTCACCCTAAAAAAGTGGAGGCACATGTTGTAGAGATAGGATGAAAATTGGAGGAATAATTTAAAGCACCATAGGGCAAAGAAATATGGAAAGAGGCTGTTGAAGGAATGCCCACCAACCCCCTACCCAAAAAACATGATCACACATCCAATATAAATTATATTTTATGAGATTTTTTGATTCTAAGAGACATAAGAATATTTATTTAACATGAGAGGGAAGGGACTCCACCAAAATAAGTACTTCCTAGATCATTATTTGGATTAGTGGTAATGCATCTAGTTTAAACATTACAAAAACTAAGAATGCTTGGTATGACATCTATGAGAAGGGATACAACCCATAAAATAATTATATTGAATCATATAGGATACATGGGTGGAGGTAAAACTTTGAGTGCATTCTATGGAAACACACCTATAATGTAGGTTCCATCACACCAATTTAATAGGCTACACAACCTACACACATATTTATTATAACATGGTCCTTAGTTTAGGTAAATATTGTATAATTTATAATTCCAAAAAAAACATGCATAAATTTTAATCATCTATAGAGATAAGGGGATAATCTATCTAGATAAAAAGGTGTACCAGTTTACCACCACCTTGAAAGCTCATGCACATACCTAGTACTAGATGCTGGACTTGACCTAGGTAATTGCAAATTATTAAAATTTTAAGGAAACATTATTTAAATAGTTTTATATTATTTAATTTTATAAATAAAGTATTTTCATGATTAATTACATCAAATAAGAGCTTAAAAAAAGTATCCAAACTTATGATGTCAGGTTTAAAATCTTGATATACAAATTATCATATGTCATTCACCTACTACAACACACCCAATGGTTTATTAGATAGATCATTTTACCTATTTAGCTTGACCTCTCCATGAGAATTGTTACCTAACTATGAGAATAGATATAAATAGTTTCAAGATTTGAGTTTGTTGGCATAGTAGATGTAAGAGTTACCCTAGCCATAGAGGCATAGGTCAGAGTGGTAGAAACATTTATCTAATAGGTTATAACTAACTAGGCACATGCCAAGATGAAATGGAATGATGTGTATAATTATCTTCCTCTTCATCAAGTGACCTAGCTAGGCACATCCATATATTAAAAAATTTGTGACAATGTAACCCATAACATAATAGATTTGTCGAGTGATAGGCATATTTTAGAAGGCATAAGACCTAGGCCTAGGAAAAATAGGTACATAACCATCTAATTGATGATATGAGGGAAAACCCACCAAAAATTATGATGATTCTAACATGAAATATAGTTTTTATAGGTAATAATAAGGTAAAATAGGTCAAGGCATAAAATGGTTCTCATGATGCACATAAATGGGTTGATAGGCCACTATCAACATGACTGCCCCTCTTATCCCACTTGTGCCTTTTGTTAAAGAGTGCATAGAGTGAAATAATTACCTAAATTATATACAAAGATTATAGGCTATGATAACCTAGGAAAAATACTTAAGATAAGACATGATGCACATAATCTATGATGGTGGGCTAAGAAGGAGTGATGAAAGGGGACTAATAGATTTAAATTGTAGACATTGGCATGCCCACACCTTGATTTGACTAAGAAACAACCTTAGGATAAGAATCCATACCCCATGGGATGAAATAGTCCTAAAATTTGGAATATAAGGTATGATCAATAGTTGTTTATGGACATAAATATCAATAGATGGTTTGTAGAAGATGTGATGATTGACATAGTTGCTGAGGTCAACATATTCATAGGGGATGCATGGAGAGAGTTGTTTTGATTTAAATTAAAAATTTCACCCCATGTTTTATTCATGGTGGATAATACCAAACACAACCTATCAAGATGTTATATAATATTGACATCATGATGATGGATGTCAAGTTTTACATAAACTTCAAGGTAATATAACTGACAGACATAGATAGTTATCCAGATACACTTGGTAGGCCATGGTGTTATGCTAATAATATAAACATATACTTCAAGAATAGGTATATGACCATTGAAAATAAGCATAAATGCATGGTCATTCCTTTTTTTTGATAAAAAAGGCTTCCTTTATGTTGAGAATATGGAGCTAGAGAAGGACTTAAACTACATCCAAAACATCACAATTTTTAGTGTAAAGAACATGGATATCACTAAGAGTGTAGTATGAATTCACTAAGATGGATATATTCCCTCTAAAACAATTGGTACCTATGACCACTGGGTGTATGAATCATATGAAGAGGCTGACCATGGATGTAGTATATTATGCTCTAATTTTCTCATTGATTCCTCACAAAAACACATTAGTGTTCAATAAAAAAATAAGAGAGATCAACTATGACCATGGTGTGATATAGATAAGGTATCTAAACATGAATTAGGTGCATGAACCAACCACTTCATGTACTCAAGGAAGGAGGGTATGTTCCACCCTAATGGCATAATAAGTGTGTTTAGTTATTCCATCCATCAAACACTTTCACACCGATGTAGGATGGAAGCCACATGCATCCAGGGTAAGGAGGGTACCCAAAATAAGGAAGGAAAACCCATAAATAACTATAATTCATGTGAAGGGGACTTTTGTGAATCAAACACTAGAGCATCTAACTCCTGGAGGGGGAATCATTTGAATGGTGTGATATACATCCAACATAATAGTTCTACTAGTGACATGGTTACCAAACATCTTAGAAGCTATTGGATCATGAAAAATTGGGTCTTAAAATCATCCAATGTTAAGGTGTAATAGGTTATTTTTATTCTAATTTGTAATAATGCTATCTCATCCATTTTATTTTAGTACTTTGATTTCTTAGGGCCTATGCATAGTAGTTGTGTGTCAAAAGTAGTAAGATGCACTCACCTTTTGATATCCATCTGGGTGAGTTGAATGTGGGATTTATTTTGAAATTTATAACTACCAAACATAAAAGTATCTAGGTAAGGTTTTTAATCACTTGAAATTTTGAAAAGGCATTTTCATGCCACCTAAAAATATAAAAGGATGAGCGGTGGGCACTAGACTAAAGTGAAGCACTATGATAGAGGATCGGGCATAGATTTTAGTGTGGGGTAGGCGGTGCCATATAAGGTTTAAAAATGGCATCTATTAAATTTTTTTAGGAATAATATTCAAGGGAGAACTACATAGAAGGAGTTGAAGAAATTAATGATGTGCATAAAAAGAAGATAGCACATGGAAGAAGTTAGCATGCCGGTCAAGCCAAGAGTAAAGCATAATTGATGGGTGTCAACTCTAAGGAAATAAAATAACAAGAATAAAATTAATGAAATAGATGAAGTGAAAAATGGTGATGAATAGACCAAAGTATAGGAAATGATGACAAATCTAAGGCCTTATTTGAATTAATAAATGTTAGAGTTGAGCAGTGTGAGAAGTAACTCAACGAAAGAAGGAAATGAATGGTAGGGATTAAGGCATGCTACCTATCACCATTTTTAAACCTAATTTTTGAATCATTAATTCTACCTTAGGAATAAAAGGACAATAAAAGGCAATAATCTTGGAGGATGGATAACTATCAACCCATAGAGCAGATCAACTTGTGTCCTACTCCTTTTTCTATAAATATAGACACTTGGTCCATGACACTAGCTACCATCAAAAAATTACAAGGATAGGTTATGATGATAAATAATATCAATGATAAATTTCTTTTTAAGGATAGTGGGAAATTTTGAGAGGCTATATTTGTGAGGATTAGTTGAGAGGCTCAAAGGGTGGATGAGGAAAATAGCTCGAGAGGATAAGATCTAAAGACCATAGGAAAAAGAGCCCAAATATAAATAGATAAAATAAAATAACCACCCACATTTATTCTCATGTGGTAATTTGAATCAAGGAGGATATGAAATTTTGAATCCTATCTCTTTATGAGTTTTTAATAAAATTAGGAACCTAGAAGTAATAGAGGTGAAGTTGAGGAGACCATCAATTGAGATAGGTAGTTGGATAGAAAATGAATTTATAAGAATTCATGGCCATCCATAAAGTATATATATGTAGAGGACAAGAAGTATAAGATAATTCATAGGGATATCATTGAAGACCCAACCATGAAGATAGATTTAAGTAGAAGAGGAAGTGACTAAATAATGGTGAGTGTAACTTTACATTGATGAAAATTGGTAATGCCATAAGACAATAGGATGCATGGTGGAGTGGTGCACCTAGAATATGGAGGGAATTTAAATAATGAGTCTCATGACAAGGAAAGGAAATAAGACAACAAGTTTTCACACTACCATAGCTTGTAGTGTTCAATTAGGCCTACATCAAGATCAAGAGAATTTTCAACTATGACTAGTAAGTTGGAGAAGCTTAGGAGTTATTTCCTAAGATTATGAGTTTCACTTGATGAATAAAGTGAGTCACCAGTATAATCATCTAGATATAATAAACATGTCCTTCTGAGACATGAAAAACTATTGGGAAACATTGGATCTTTTGTTAGCTACTACATGCACCAAGGAGGAGGATCAAACAAGGTCATAAAAGTGCCGAAGGACATGCATATGGTGTATGGTGAGATGGTAGGATGGGACATCAGGGGAATAGGACCTATAAATGGTAGGTATTATCCTAGAGATAAAATGACTAGTATCATCTTAAAAAAGACTCAAAAATAAATTAAGAGAGGAGCATGTACTTCAGGATGTAGAGTGAAAAGAAATGTTGCACACTTTAAAATCCTATCATCAAGAAGAGGGGTTAAAAAAATTCACACACTAAAATGTGTGTAATATTATGAAATAATCAATAATAAAATTAAAAAAATGTGGACCAAACCCACCAAGTTAAGTTAGAAAAGAATCTTAGGTAGGTACATAAGTTTCCACTATCATCAATCATAATAAAAAGTAGTTCATGAGGAGATAAGTAGATTAAGACTCCAATAAATATGAAAATATAAAATAAATAATTTATTATGGTGAAAATTCTTGGGTAGATTGGTACACCATTAACTTCAATAAGAGATGGACTAGTTGTGTGAGGATTAATAATTGGTTTAATGTGGGGTGATTTTGACCATCAAAATAGTCTAAGTCCTAAACATTAACATGTGAAAGCATGTCTCCAATGAAGTAATATCAATGATAATAAATGGGGAGTGTCACACATAATCAAAATAAAGAACCTACATGTTCACCCCAAAACAAACTAGCTAGATATGTGTAAACCACTCAAAAATCTGCACCCCAAAGATCCATATATGATAGGATCTAGATAAGTAACCACAATGAGAATTTTAGCAGAAGATAACATAATTGATGCTTTACAAGGTATCCTATTAGATATTTATGAAATAATGATGAAAAATAGCAAGGTATCTAGCCTAAAGACATGCTAGCATTCAAATGTTAAAGTGTTTAACCCTAAAATGTAGATATGGGTAATTTAGGGTTAACGGGGTGAGACAGCCTAGGGAACAAAAATGATAGCCTATATCTACAATAGGCCAATTATATTTTATCTCAAATAAAAGATATGATGAGTTTAAAATGTTGAGATGGTAATGATAGAAAGTATAATTATGTTAGATATTTCAATGATAATGAAAATAACATACTTATCTAGTTTTAGTGCTAATACAAATCTATATCTAGAACAAGTAGAAAGTAGGTTGGATATGTATTCTAGACCCATCGCCTAATTATAGAAATTTTACCTCTATAGCTATGGATACTTGAGTTAACTTGAGATAGTTACATCTTTACTACTATCTGACTTGGATGTAGGTGTTTAGTAAGGAATATCTGCTGAAAATGGATGTAACCACCTATATGTTTTTGGGTTTTGTATCACCTTAACTCTAGTACATTCATATTTATGTCATGGGTTGTCATTCCTTTCCAAATGATAAAACCCTAGTTATTCATTTTCATAGTGATTAAAGTAAAAATGGGATAGTGGTTACATGATGTCAAGCTACCCCAAAGACCCATATATCAATGAGCACTACCTACATAGCCAATACTATGAAGAGGACCTCAGACTTATGTAGTTATCTCATATGTGTTATATTATATGAATAATGAAATGTGTGATAATAAAGTATAATAGTTAACTAGCTTGTAACTTGGAAAATATGGCTCATAAAATGTTCTTTCAGTACTTTAGACCTATACATGTGTTATCCCTATGACTAATATGGAAATAAGAGAAAATAGGGAAGCTTGGCTCACATGGGTGTTTGATTTAATGATTTTAAATCTCTACTAGGTTATCCTTATGACTATGTAGGAAGTTACTAGGTGTTGAATGAATAATGATTGATCTTATATTTATACCAATCTCTTTGGATAATATCTCACATTAAATCACTTAGGCCATGTTGACCATTTTTGGTCACCATGGAAGAGCAACATTTGAGTTTTGTTGAAGACTTAGAGATCACTCAAAAGCTTCTCAAGGTTCAATCAAAGCTTAGTAAAAAAAGAGAGGCTAAGTCAGAAAAGCAAAGACTTAACATATTTAAAAAGTTAGTCTTCACATTTTTTTTGAAAATAAATCAAAGGCTTTGCATGGATGAAAGACTACAAAAGTTCTGAAGACTTTGGAATAATCATCTAAGGATTTTTGGTCTTCAAGATTTTTTCTAAGAAAAGTCAAAATTTTTGTTTAAAACAAAATTTCTAAAGACTTCGTGAAAATTTCTCAAAGTTTTAGTCTTTGGAAAAAGTGTGTTGTGACTAGTCAGAACTTGTGCAAATGACAATTTTAGAAAAGGCTTAGGTCTTCAAAATAATTATTCTAATAAAATATAGGATGAAGATTCAAAGCATAATTTTTTAATCCTAAATAAATATTGAAGAAAATTGTGTGATAATTTCTAAGTGTTCTTATCTTTATAGAAAGTATTGTGAAGAAAAATCAAAACTTTTGTTCCAAACAAAAGATTTGAAGATTGAGAATTGTGTCAGATTTTTGTGTGAGGGATCAGCATGAAAAGTTTGATAAGGTTTCTATATTCACTTAGTGCCATGTGATGATATCCTAAGGGTCCCAAACCATTTAAAAATTCTTTTTGACACTTAGTCAAATTTATTTAAGGTTGCCCAGTAGATCTCCACATCAACAAAGTAACAGGCAAGCAGGTTAGTAGGATGCTTCCATGTGTCATAATATTTATGGATTGGTGTCCTAAAATCATATAAAAAAGTTTAAATCCTCTGAGATAGAAGGTTAGTGGGATGATTCCACATGGTAAAATCCCAATGCTCTATAGCCTTAAGGTGGTCTGTGTAGCCTAGCAATTATTAGAGGAATGGGTGAGCAAGATGATGCAACATGGATAAATTTCACTTCATTATAAAAAGAGTATTCAACCTTACACTTGATGCCTTAGCCTAAAAATTAAAATGTGAGGAAAAGGCACATGGTAGGTACCCATTTTTCAATCTCAGTGCCTATGGATATAGTAAAATTGAATAGATCAATTAAGTGTTGAAGGAGGCCCAAAGGGAAGTTTGATACATATAACATTTTTGGCCTTCTTAGCCTTTCCCAAACCTTCCTAGGGTTTTCATAGATTTATTAGGCCTGATATAATAAAATGGTGACATGTGACAACTTACTAAATTCAATCTCCCATGGTGTCAAAATCATCAAAATTGATAGAAGCTAGGAACCAATCAACAAGTGTCATTTGGACTTGTCAGCCCGCAAACTCAATTTCCTAGGGCATAAAATTGTCAAAGCTTGAAGGAATGGTAAATAAATAGTTATCTCAATGTGTAAAGCATTAGTCCAAGAACCAATCATAGGTTCTCAGTCTATCAAGTGGTAGACATTATCATATTCCTAAAGTGTTAGTAGTGATAATCTTAGCATAGCCTAAGACTTTTGAAGGCCAATCAAATGGTGACATGTGGACACCTGCTAGCTTAGGATCATCCCAAATTGATAGTCATATAATAAAAAAACAATAATCCAACTAATGAGGAGCCCTTAGGCTATGACCTTATTTCATACCTTGAGGAACATAAGCACCAATAATGGCCTACAACATGGAAGTGGTAGACCCAAAAGTACCAACTGGCACTTCGTAAATCCATAACCAAGTAATGAAGGAGATAATGAATGAAATGATGCCACTCTATTAGTGAACCAACATAAAATTTATGGTATATCTAATTGTCAAAATCATCAAAGGTGATATTTTCATAATGGCTTGACTATAACTTATAGAGTAGGTAGGAAAAATGGTAGAATTTGGCCAAGTCATTATGGTAGTGTGTGCATGGGGAATAAGAGAATGGAAAAGATGACTATATCCATAAAGAGGAATAATGGGAAACTAAAAAAATATGGCCCATGGAAATCCTAAGGAGATCAGAGTGGTTGAGCTACCGCATTCATGACTATCATGATTGAACATGGGAACTCATCCATTTCAATCAGAATCTCAACTACTTCTTGAAGTCATCATCAAAGTTTGTAACTAACTTGATAGTGGGTGAGATGAAATAAATGACTTGTGGACTTCCCATTGCCTATAAAATCTTGGTTCATAAATTGAAAAATGACTAACATTTTTAAGCACAATAATGCTACCAAAATTTTCCCTTCATGAGCCCTTTATCACTTGAACCTTGTAATTAATGAGAATTGAGTTTGCCTTTCTTCACGATTCTAGTATTATGTGTGAATTTATTTGGTTTGTTGATATTTTCCTTTAGGTAATTCTTTCCTTTATATTTTCCATCCATCCATTATAACTTTTATGCAAAACATGGCTCTCTTTTCCAAGTCATACACTGTGCATGTTTAGGTCTATACAGGCACTATCTATGGATTATTTATCATCTATTTTAGTGTTATATTATGTCCTACACCTTCATATGAATCAATTATATAAGTGAAGTGTTTATTTAAGATATTCTATAATATTTTATCATTTTATTTAGTTTTAGTGTGTTATTCAAAGCCTATAGAGGTACTCTTTCTAGTCTTTGTGCATCACCTTTTACATTTTAGCAACCCCCTTTCTCCCTTTCCCCCTCAATGAGTTTTACATTTATGATTATCATTAGATTTCCTTTTAGATATTTTAGGCCTACATGATGATCCTAAATCAAAATCATTTATTTTATAAGAAATTTAGCCTTTTCTAGAGTTTTATCTCAAGGAGTGAAAGAGTCTCACACCTTGGAGGATGATCCCATTGTCTCACTAAACCAATTATTCTAATTCAAAGGGTGCATAGTTCAAGTGATAATAGTTTTTAGCATACCTAGTAGGACCCTATTTAATGGTCCTTACATCATCCATTTAAGAATTTTGGTGTGTTTTTTAGTGCATATTTCCATTTAGGGTAGTTTATTCAACACCATGGTGAATCCAAGTATCACATCTACTAGTTTTAGTAGTTTGAATGATTAAGGATATGTCTTTTCACACCCTATTTCATGAAAATGTTGTTATTATGTCTTCATATTTTCTATATCAGATTGAAAATACTACTAGTTTTTTTGTAAATAGATATCTTAGAAAGATACACACATTCTCATAGTGTTTACCTTCCTCTGACCACTAATAAACATTTTTGGTAGCCTTCTCATGCTTATAATCAACCTTTTAAATGATACATTACTCTCAATCAGTATTATGACCCTCCTAATCAACTCTAAAAGGGAATCAATGATATAAATCTTGATTTTGAGAGATAATTGATGGATATTGGAAGAGAGTAAGAGTATAGTGGGTATTAGGAAGAGTTTTCTTATCAAGCTTATCTGTATTAGCAGAAGGTGAGTAAGAAAGAAAGACATCATGAGGAATGCATGGCTAAATAGATTACATCCAAAGAGGATTAGATGTGTCAATTGATTATGAAATTATAAAAGGTTGAAATTAAATTAACCTCCTCTATTCCAAATTTTAGACAAGCTTATCCAACCATAGCTTAAGATAGACCCACTCAAAATGAGTTTTACACTTTCAAAATCCCAAGATTCAATTAGTGGAAACTTTTTTAGATTTCAAGTAAGTCTCATTATTTTAAAATCCCAAGTTTTATAGGTCCCCATCCTTCAAAATATATTTCTATTATGCAAAATTATCTTGTTATCCCTTAAGAAAAACCCTCTCAAAAGCCTATTCTTCCTCTTCCTTTAGAACAACCTCAAGCTTCTCATCCATAGAAGCCTTCTTGGACCAAACATCTTCTAGTGATCTCGATATGCCCAACCTTATTAATGCCATTATTACTTCATTAGTTGGACCCTCTTTCCCTCCCACCATATCCCTTTTCAAAGGAATAATCATTGTATGGAAATTAAATGTAGACCATTTTGATGAAGAGGAGGATTTTTCAAGTGAATTTGATGAGGAAATAATCATTGGTATCCCTCTTGCTATCACTAAACTAGAGATTTCAGCCTTGATTCTAAAAGAGGATGAATATGATCATGTAGAGTAGTATAATAATGATTAAATGGGAAAATATGGAAAGCAAGGAGATAGTCTTGATGAGGATAGGAAAATTTTCTCTAGTCAAGGTTGTATTCATGGGTGAGATGATGAGGAGATCTCTTGGACAAATGATCTACCATTCAACCATGAAGAATAACATGAGAATATTCTTGTTTATGAGAAATAAGAGATTGATGTGTATAAGTCTATTCATAAATTTGGACCAAAATCCATGCTTTGGGTGGAGGACCCTAAAACTTCTTTAAATATTCAAGAGAGTTGTTATGAAGTTGTGATGAGGTCCCTTAAGAAAAAGAGTGAAGATAATCTAGAATAAGAATTTTTTTAGGATGAACTAGAGGACTTCTACTCAAGATTGGATGATGAACCAACATCTCAAAAATAAGAGGCCTATGAGAATCATGCATAATAGGTGTAAATGGATGTGTTTCCAAGATAATCACTAGGACAAGTGCATCCCAATTAGTAAGATGATGAGACAAAAAAATTCAAGTGCGAGGGAAACCCTCATTGCTAAAAATTTGTCTTGACAATAGGTGCCCTATCAAGTACCTAGCTTAATTGGAAGTTGATAAGGAGAAACCATCACATGTTTTTTCTTGATCCAAAACATAGAATTGAGCATCAAAAAGGCCAAAATTAATGTTCCTATCTACTCTAAGACAAATTCATTTCCATTCAACTTACATGTGGTGAGTTTGGTTTTATACTTGCAGAAGTATATCACTAATTTGTTGAACACACACTCATTATTCACTTCCAGTTGACTATCCTCAAACATGAAAATCATTCTAAGTTGATAATAAATGGAAACTATTCCATATAACTAGTCAATGGTATCATTTAGATAGCCTTATGATTGGTTATTTAAGAGTAGGGTATATGTTTTTTCTTTTCCCTAAGTGCGTACGTGCACATTATAAATAATTTTAGTTTTTGTCCTTTTATCTAAGTGTATTTGGCATGTTTTTTCTTATTCCTTTCTTTCTTTATTTTAAGATGAAATGTAGTTTAGTTTATTCAATGATGGGTCAAGTGGATTAAAGTTGTGTTTCCATTTTAGAATCAAGTGTTTTGGATAATTTTATAACTCCATACCCAATGCATTATTTCATAAAGCTAATCTATTATTGATTAACATACATGTAACCCAAAGAGGTTACTAGAATGTTAACCATTTTTAGTCACCATGGAAGAGTAGTATTTGAGATCAATTCAAGGATTTAGGATCACTCATAGGATTATTAAGGTTCAATCAAAGCTTGGAAAAAAAAAAGGAGGTTAAATCATAAAAATAAAGACAACATATTTTAAAAAGTTAATCTTCACTTTTTTTTGTCTAAAACAAGTCAAAGGCTTTATACAAATGAAATCTTACAAAAATTATAAATACCTTAGAATAATTGTCTAAGCATTTTTAGTATTAGGGAAAATTGTTGAGAAAATTAAAAAAAATATTCTGAATGAAAGTTTCTAAGACTACACGAACATTACTCAAAGTTTTAGTCTTCGAAAAAAGTGTGTTGTGACGAGTTAGAACATGTGCAAATGATAATTTTTGAGAAGTATTAGGTCTTTGGAATAATTTTTTTGATAAAACATAGGATGAAGGTTTAAATCAAAAATTTTAAAGTCTGTATAAATATTGAATAAATCTATGTGATAATTTCTAAGTGTTCCTGTCATCAGTGAAAGTGTTATGAAGAAAAGTGAGAACTTTTATTCTGAATATAAGTTCCAAAAACCAATAATTGTGTCATGTGTTTTCATGAGGGGTCAAAATGCATAAGTAGTGAAGGTTTATATCTTCATCTGGTACCATGTGTTGATCTCTCATTAGTCTCGAGACCTTTCAATAATTTTTGACACTTAAACAAATTTATTCAAAGTTACTCGATGCATCTCCATGTTAGTAAAGTATAGGGCAATCATATTAGTGGGATGATTCCATGTGTCACAATATTGGTAATGTGACATGTTGGGCCCCTTATTTTGGTATGTAAGGATTCATGCTAGCATGACATAAACATTGGTGTGAGTCATCATTTTTTATTGATGACTTTTTGGCATCTTGGCACTAGCTGGAGGGATCAATGCATACCTTACACCAACTGGCAAGTAGTTAATGGATTCTAGGATTTTTAGGGAATCTTCTATGTTGGATGATATATGGTGATTGTAGCAAAAAAAATTTAAGGTGATGGAGCTATAATGAATTATTACTAAAACTTTATCTTGGAACACAATATGTGCACTCCACCCTGGTAGACACATTCATGTAAGGTTATATAAAGAGCTCAAACCAATGAAGCAAGAAAACATGAAGACAATGCAGTGAAACTCTTGAGAATTGAAATTGGCTCTATATGCATGCACCCAGAAGCCATTATATTTAGTCTTATCATAGATGCCCTAGAGGTTCCATTTTTATATGCCCAAGCTCACCTATGATCTTTTGTGTCATGACATAAGATAAATTATTATATTTCTTACTATAAACTCTATATTGTTTAAGCTTTAATTAATCAGGATGAATGTTGTATCAAATTGAGCTAGATCTAGTTTATGCATCTTTGGTATTATTATTTAAATGTGACATGATTATAATTACATAATTTATATAAATTTATGTTAATAATATTGTTAATTAGCTTTTAGTTCATGATGTTAATGACATCCCTGTAATAGGTGATGATGTCAACCGTAACTTATGTAAAGACTAAGTATATATATCCCATGCACCAAGTGTTCTTACCCTTACTAGAAGTGCAAGTCAAAATATGAGTAACTAAAGATAAAGTATCCCTCTAACCCTTCAAGTGTCAATATGATGCTAGGCTTAGCTTTTTAAAGGCTTGCACCCTTATGAATATAGAACTAGTCCACCAAAAGGCCTACACGTATAGGCCATCAGACTTAGCCCATGAAAAGCCTTCACCTATAGATCTATCAAAATACTTCTTTAAAATGACCAATTCCCATAGTTAATGTCTTATATCATCACATAACTAGCTTAATGTGGCCCTTGGTTCCTTCTCAGCTATGCTTTGGGTGAGCATATAAGGCTTGTGCCTTATGTGAATTGATGTTGGTTTAGCTAAGTGTAAAATTTTGAGCATGAAGGGAATATCCCATGGTTGTGTCTAAGTGTAATAAGTCAAAAACTAACTAAGATAATTTTGTACACCCTTTTCTACAACATTTTTTGTTCCATTTCTAGGATGTATGTTGAGTTTTATTGTTGTAATGGTGAGGTAGAATGATGTATTGGCTCTCCCTCAAAAACATTAAGTGTTGGTTACAAAAGGTAAAATATAGATTTACACTAAAACGTCCAACCTGTAGAGGACAAAAGTAAATAAAATGGGTTTAAAACAACCTATATGATGCTCTGTATGAGTTCTTATTCTATGGATTACTTGAGCATGTGTACTAGTGGTTGGTTGCATATTCAACCCACCTAAGAGGGAGCTATGGATAATTTTATGAGTGGATAAAGGATCACTTAAAAATGCTTAAGACCCTAGATGTCACTTGTAATATATTAGTAGAGAAATGGTGGTAAGGAGAACTGAACAACTATATACTTGAGTTCATAGTCTCAACATACTCATGCCCTGATGAAGTAGAGTACCAATTTTTATGTGACCCTGAAGGTATGTTTGTGAAAGAATTTAGTGTAGAGATCAAGAAGATAATGGTGGATTATGGTTTTGAAACTTTGGGGATGGAAGGCTAAAGTCTTTTCATGTATGAGAAGCGTAAAGGGGGAAAGGGGATGTGTAAGTGAAGCATAATGGAAGGGGATGAGTAGATTGACACCTATAAACCTAGGAGATAAAATTATAATAAGATATGACATAGATCAATGGAAGATATATAACTTTTAAGTTCTAAGAGAACTTTTAGCGAGTGGGAAGGGCATGGGGAATAATCTCTTAAAATATAGCAATGCAAGAATGAGAGATATATTGAAGTGATAGATCAAGATCAACACTTGATAGATGTATAATTCACTAGGTTCCTATAGGATTTGGTAACTGAAGATACACTTGATATGTCTACCCACTTTGAGCCTGCCATGCATGCTCATGCACTAGATCCCCTAATTGAATAAAGTATAAAAGTGATAATTGACCCTATTGTCAACATAGATCTTAGATATTTTGTAGACTTGGAATGCAACTTTGTGATTGAATAGATTATTCCATACAATGAGGTGAGTAAAACTACTTCTAAACCATTGGATGTTAACTCACCACAATAGAACATAAGTGCAAGCATATCATCTCAACCAATGTTAGTAATGCAAAGTGGGTAATAGCTTGCAAGAAGTGGTCTAACACCATAAGTAATTAGTATGACATAAATAACACCAACAAGTAACAATGAGATCAATGCCTAACCTAGTAGTTGGAGGCACTGAAGGACTACCACCAAGATAAATGTTGGGGGAACAAGTGCCCCAGATACTAGTGGCCCCTAATAATAAATTTATTAAAAAATGGCCATGCACTTGCTAGAGTATCATGGTATGGAAAATGTTGCAGAGCATGTGCTAAAGTATGAACTATAGTGGCACACATGGGGCATAAACCAATAGGAGCACAAGGAAACCTAGCTTACAAACACTCTACTTGATCATGCCCATACTTGGTATAGGAAATTTGATTATAATTAGGCTATGGTTAATTATGATACCCTAAAGGAGGTATTCTTGAAGGAATTTAACATTACGGAGTTTGAATAGTAGAGAATCACCATGCTCAAAGAGATTACCCAAGGTATCTCAAAAAGTGTGCACCTATATGATGCAAGGTTCAAAAATCTCCTATTAAAGGTCCCATATCATAATTCTGATCTAGGAATCCAAGAATGATGGTTAGATCATATGTTAGATTCACAATGAAAATAAATCAAAATGAAAAACAAACACACTAACATGCATAACTTTATCTTACCTAGATCAAAGGGAGGAGCATGGGGAATAAACATAAATTAACAAAGCATAACTAAAAATGGAAAGAACTCACACAATTACTTACCAATTCCTTGAATGATCCAAGAGGTTTTTCCATTTGGCTTATTGAAATTGTGCTCAATAAGTCTTCATCAATGGGGCTTGGCTATCTCCATCTCCTCTTATCACCATGGTTATCTTGGTTTTGTCTTTGATATGGTTTTAAATGGCTTGACTTGGCTCAATTTTGGGATTATAACACTATGCATTTGTTTCATTCCCTAAATCCTACATTATAACATTACTCTATCCAAGCTCTCTAAATGGAGATTCAAATGTTTGTATTTATAGGTTTTGAAATCAACTTGGAATGAGTTAAATCCTAACCTAGGTATTAATTAACCCTCGTATATTTAAAAGGTTTCCAAACCTCATGATTAACATGGAATAGGTGTTCTTTGAGATATTTTAGATTTTGGACAACTCACAAAAGCTAATGATGAAAACCTAAGATATTCTTTGATTTTGAATTTTCCTTTTTGATAGTTCATTTAATTTCTCAAGGATGAATTCAATTATGATTTTTATGTTAAACTAATTCATTTAATGGGTTTTGAATATTTTTCAAGTTTTGATTTAATTGATTTTGGCATTTTCTCTATTTAATTGATATTTGGGCCAAATTGATTTAATTGCATGTTATGAATCCAAATTCAACATAATTATAAATTATTAGGATAGATGTTTAATGGCTAGTAAGAACTAATCTAGAGTCAAGTATGAAGCCATTGGTGGCCACTTTTAGGTGTCTACAATTTGCCCCTATTTGGGAAGGCATGCAAGTTGTAAGCATAGTAACATCTTCTCAAAGAATAAAAAAGTTCTTTGTGATTATGACTTCAATGGCAATAGATGAACTATAGGGTGCCCCCTCAAGGGAGGGGTTGACAAAGGGGTCATAAAATGGTCCTTCAAAAGAAGGAAATGAGTGTACCAAAATAGATGATAACATAATGATGTGCCTAATGTTAGGTTAAATCATTGAGAATGCAAGTGGGATGGTGTAAAATGGTTTGTCCAAAGGTGGTATAATCATTGTACCCCAATAGTGGTAAATATGATATGATAACATAATGATTTTCCAAAATGTGGTTAGAATAATTTAAAATTTAGATGGGATGGTGTACAATGGTTTTCCAAAAGGTAGTTATAAGAATTGTACCCCAGTTATAGAAAATAAGATTGATGGTTGATGATGAAAAATTGATACAAAGGATAAAGATAAACTAGGACAACCTACTAGTAATGAGATGTTCATCTAAACTAACAAAGGTTGAAATTATTTCGTTGTTTAACTACTATTGGGGTTATGATTCAGAGTAGATTGGGATTGTTGTTAGTGGTGGTGATAAGGAGATATCATTGTTGCATTGCTATGTATATTTCTCAAAGCTGATTTTTGTTGTAGCATGTGATGGTAGGCATCATGATAGAACACCATGAGGACTAGGCTGAAATATATATAAGGACTAACTCTTGATATCTAATACTCAATGTAAAATAATGCACCAATGATAAAAACCATGATGAAAATGTTAACATATAAATATGGATGGATTCAAGAATAAGTGTACAAGGAATCACCCAATGAACACACATATACCTAAATCAAAGAAACAATACTTAAGGTAAATAAATAGGCACATAAAAAAAATGTAATGAAAAAATGACAATTAGTCACAATGTTAGTACAAACAACATGACACAAATAGGATGATGAACATTACTTCTATAAAATAGGCAAAAACTTAACAAACAAACAAGATGGGTAAATAGAATAAAAGGAAGGGGGTGGCCAAACCATCTCCATATGCACTAGGAAAGTGGATGTTATCTCCATATGCACTAGGAAAGTGGATGTTACCTACATATTTCCATGGAAGTGATGATCCAACAAATCTTTAGGCTAAATGTAGTTCTCCCAGGATATGGGATAGAAGAGAATTATGATGATTGAAAAACAAACATGATGGATGTGATAGAAGAATAGGAATGAACTCACAAAACAAAAAGTGTATGGGATAAAATGCCAAAAAGTATAGGGAAACTAAATGATAAGTGATATCTTGTGACTTAGTAAGGGTTCCTAGAATATTTTAAGGCAAAAAAGTGGTCAATGTTTTTAATTTTTATAACTCATTTTACAAATGTTTTTTGAAATTTTGGAGTATCTCAACTCAATAAATAATGATGATATACTAAATGGTCCAAGCTCTAAAAATATAGAGAGTGTGGAAAACTTGAAAGGATGCTTGCAAAATGGTGAGAGCGTAATGGAAAAGGGGGGACTGAGCTAACCTCAATAAGTGTTGAGTGTTACTCACATAGTCACAAAATGGCCTCAAGTCATATAAGTTCCACCTTAAAATAGAGGAATCTGATTAGTGTAGCAACCAATTCAAAAAAAATGCATAGTTGGCATAATGGCATAGTACAACATAGGAATGGCTAGTTGGTATATCAAAGCACAATTAATAAATGTTGCCCCTAATTTGCCCATAAGTAGTTATAACTAGGATATAATGGATCAGATCGATGATACTAATTTGCCTATAGGATGTTATAATTAGTACCAAGACTAGTGAGACATTAATTTTCCCATATAGGTAGATATAATAAGGCTCACATAAAAAAACATGATTATAATGAAATAAAAAAGAAGGATTTAACTACCAAAAATTATGTCATATTGCTCCAAAATACTGCCTTTATTTAGAATTCTTGAAATAACTACTAAAATTGATATGATTCTTTGTGCTAAAAATGTTAAACCAATGTATGAACCAAGGTCAAAAAAGATAGGTAGGGAGTGACCAAAACATGTTAATTTGATAGAATGGAATGGTATGATGGATAAGTGATAGGATGGTAGACTAATATAATGATATGTTACAAATAAGAAAGTCAATAATATGTTTCAACTGGAAATGGTCCTCATAGATAATACACCAAGTAAATCAAGCATATAACTGCTTGACATGTATAATGTTCAATGGCTCATCAAGTTCATATCCATCTAGTGTGGTGAACCTATATAATCCAATGCCATAGTGTGTAATAATGATGAAGGGACATACTTAGTTGGGTTTGAACTTGCATTTATGCTTTTTTTTCCATGGTATTCTTTTGGTTCTCTTTAAGGATAAGATCACAAAACTCAAATTGTTTATATTTCACATTCTAATTATAGTGTCCACAAAGTTAGTTTTGATATGCTTATAAATAGTTTATTGTTTCCATGTGTTTTTCATTGAGTAACTCCATCTCTTGCAGCTGAACTACTCAATAGTATTCATCATCTAAGTTATGCTTCAAAGAGATTCATAATGATGGTAACTCAACCTCAATAGAAAGAATGGTCTCGGTGCCATAAACAAGTAGTATGGAATGGAACCTATAGGATTATGGTGATTGGTAAAATATGCCTAGAGAACATAGAATATCTAGAGGTACCAGTCATAACCAAAATCATTGACAATATTTTTAAGGATGTTGATAATGGTTTTGTTTAATGTTTCTGCCTAGCCATTACCTTGAGGTAATATATTGTGGATAAATGTTGAGTAATCTTGTACTTATCACATATTGATTTGACATCCTTGTTTTTAAATGATCTACCATTATCAGATATAATATCAGAGGGGATCCCATAGTGGTAGATGAGATGTTTGAATGTGAATTTGTAAATTTGATTTCAAGTCACGTAAGTGAGGGGTATGATTCAAGCCACTTAGTAAAATATTTTGTGATGGTAAGGATATGTTTATGGCCATCAGATGAGGTAGGGTTTATCCTCCCAATGAGATCAAGGCCCTATGTAGTAAATGGCCATGGTGTCAACATTGGTTTCAAATTCTTGGCTAGGGCATGGATCAAATTGGCATGCCATTGACATTTATCACATATTTTCACATATGTAGTTACATCTACATCCATCATTGGCCAGTAATAACTAGTACATAAGATATGTTTGGATAAGATTGCCCCATTGGTGTGGACTCCACATACCCCTTTGTGAACTTCTTGTAATGCTAATATAGATTCTATACAAGGTAGGAAATGAAACAAAGTTCCATTGAAACTATGGTGGTATAGGGTTAGTCTGATTAAGGTATAACATTGGGATTTATGGATGAAGGCCTTAGATTGTTTTTGGGATAAGTCAGATTTCATAATATGATCATGTAGGTAATTGTATAGGTTTGAATATCAAGTAGATATGGGTCCAAAAATATCTTAGGTCATTGTGATGGTTGATGGTTCATGAGATGGAACTAGAAGATTTTTAATGAGAAATTGGTAGTCTTTTGCCATATCTTCATGTTGAATCAAAGATCAAATGGTATCCATGGCATCTATTATTCTGTTACTTGCCCTTGGTATATGTTCAAATTGGATGTCAAAAATATTTTGTTTGAGAGTGTTGACCATGACCTTATAGGGAACTAGCTTGTCATATTTGGTTTGAAAGTGGCATATAACTTGGTTGATGATTAATTGTGAATCATCATAAACCTTTAGATGAGATATGTTCCATTTTACTTCCTATCAAATCCTTGTGATGAGTGCTTCATGTTAGGCCATACTATTGGTACAAGGAAATTAGATTTTGAAGGACTTAGGGATTAGATACCCTTGTGGAGTGATAAACAAAAAGCCTACCCCTAATCCATGTGCTATGAATGAACAATCAAAATATAGCTTCAAGTGATGCTCCTTAAGAGGTGTGTCAATGATGGTCATAATGTATTCATCAAGGAATTTAAATGTGAGTGGCTCTATACCTATGAGGGGTGCTTCAACAAGAGGATCTTTAAGAAATTGTCCCTTGATGGATTTCTAGTTCATATATTATATCTTGAACTCAATGAGAAGAATGAACCATTTGATCACACATCCTTGTAAAGTTGTTTTAGATAGTATATACTTGAGTGGATCTACTTTTAATATGACCATGGTTTTATTATTTAACATGTAAAGTCATAGTTTCAGAGCTGTGAATACCATGGCTAAATAGGATTTTTAAATGGGTGTATAATTATGCTCATATACTAGTGTATGGATTAGATAGTATATGGTATGATATTTTCCATTTTCATCATGTTGAGATAGAATTTACCCCAAGGCTTTGTCTATTATTGATAGGTATAGAAGGAATGGTTTTCCTAGCATATGAGGTAATAAAAATAGTGGATTTGTTAAATAGTCCTTTAGATATTGAAAAGCTTTCTAACAATCATCATACCAAAGAAATGTGACACCCTTATTCAAAATATGTGTAAATGGATGCCATGTACTAGCCAATTGAGATATAAAGCATTAAATATACTATATTTTCCCCTTGAAACTATAGAGTTGCTTTAGATTTGTTAGAGGTGGAATTTTTGTTATGGCTTGTACTTTAGCTGGATCAACGTCTATGCCCCTATGAGACATAATGAAACCAATAAATTTTCTTGAAGTAATACCAAACACACATTTCTTAAGGTTATACCTAACTTTGTATTCATGTAGTCTCTCAAATATCCTCCTTAATGTTGTTAGATGATTGACCCTAGTTTTTGATTTGCCAAATATGTCATTGACATAGTCTTCAATAATCTCATGTATCATATCATGAAATATGACTACCATGTCTATTTGATAGGTGGCCCCTATGTTCTTGAGACCAAATGGCATAACCTCATAATATAAGGTTTCCCATGGAGTGCTGAACATTATTTTGTGTTGGTCTTCTAGTTGTAGCCTAAGAATCCATCCATTAGTGAAAGCATCTCATAACCCACTATAGAATTGACTATCATGTCAATGTTTGATAATAGCAATTCATCCTTTGGGAAAGCTTTGTTAATGTCCCTAAAATCAATATAGATTTTTATTCCTTCTAGATTTTTACTGATGGCAAAACATTAGAAATCCATTCAGAATATTCAATTGGCCTAATACATCTCACTTCTAAGAGTTTCTCTAACTCTTTATTTACCAATATAAAGATATGAGGATGCATTTTTCATAGCTTTTGTTTCACTAGTTTGGCATCAGGATGTACTATGAGGTGGTAAATAACTAAGGTAGGGTCTAAACTAGGCATGTTAGAATAGGCCCATGCAAATATATCCACATATTCCATCAATAGGGATGTAAGGACTTCACGTTCCTCCTTATTAAGGGATGCACCTAATTTTATCCATTTTGAGTTATTTAGAGTCCCAATGTTTACCTCTAAAGTATCTTCCACTAGAAGGGTTGGACTATCTTCAAGAATAGTGGGAAAATATTTGAAATGTTTCGCTATGTTAGATTCCTCTGTTAAGACTAGGTATTTAAGTTATCCTAGGCATGATGAATTAGAATCCCCTAGTGGGATGAATGTCCATGTAAAGAATGTTTTTGGGAACTCCTAAATGATGTGGTCAAAATCTTTATATTCTTCAAGACTAAATTCAGACCCATAGGTAAGTTTGCCATCATTGATAACTTGAATGATTTGATCAAAATATTATTCTTCTTTAAGGCTAAACTTGGACCTATATACAAGTTCATCATTGGTGGTCTCTTGGTCTATATTTGAAGAAGGTTGAACACCCCCATATAATAGTGATTGAAATAGGTTTTCACCACTAGACTGGCCTTTATTTTTGCTTAATCCCTGGTCCAAAAGCACTTCAAAGTGGTTTTTAATTTGGGACCTCAATATTTTATCTATTTATTTTTATCTAAGGGTGTTCACTCGTTCTCCAAATTAGGCTTCAGGATCTAACTTGATTTAGAACCCTTTTTTGTGATCTCCTAATGGAGCATTGTTTCTAAGGCCTAAAAAATCACAAAAGGCCTCATCATTCCGAAACTCATTAACTAGCATGTTGGATTATTATTGGCCCCAATATATCAATTGGGGGTAATACAATGGTAGTGGGTTATAATGAATGAATGGTTGAAGGGTACAAATGGTGTTACTTTCAAACAAATTAGTTTGGGATAAGTCATCAAAATGGATAAGATTAGACTTTACATTATTGTCAGCATCTTTGTCACTAGTCATTGGTGATGGAACTTGAATAAGATACATGGGATCACCCCTAGGTGGTTTAAATCCAAGCCCATAGTTTCCTTTGTACTTAATCATATAAATTGTCTCAAGTGTTACATGTCGATTTGGCATGAGACCTCCTTCTTCATAGTCTTGATTTTCCATGATCTAATTAAGAATGGGATATGCGTAATTATTATAAAAATCAACCAATTTATCATTATAAAACCATGGTTCATCACATTTAAGAGGGTCATGCGCTTGGATAGAGGCTGGTATGAAAGTGACAGGTGTTGGACTATGCAGATGGCCCTTTCCTTTTCTTTACCATTGCATGAGTGGTTTAGATTTTGATCTTCCAAAGGACTTTGGGTTATATGAAAGATTTGTAATGTTAAAGGTGTCATGGGTCAAATATTCTCATGGGCTATTATCCAAGATGGTATAATGATTAAAATTTTTAAGAGGTGGCATGTAGGAAAGGGAATCAAGGGTATCAAGGTCAATGCAGTTCAACTCTGGTAAATCAATAAGTATTGATTTCCCTTTATCCTACTTGGTGACTAGATTCATGCCAAAATAGTAATTTTAGCTCTTTAACTCAACCTCTAAATGTTTACAATGATTGTATGGATTCAAATGTCATGGAATACTAACCTCCATCTCTAAATGGGATAACTTGATACATTGGTGCAATGTTGATGGTACTACATGAATCTCATATAACCAAGGTCTACCCAGAAGTATGTTATATGATGAGTTAATATCTGACACATAGTAAAGTATATCATGGGTCAAGGGACCAATGATAACTAGAAATTTGAAGGTACCTTGTGATTCTCATTATTCATTATCATAGGCTTTGATGGTGATTATATCTACTTGGATATCTATATTCATGTACCCAAGAATCTTGATGAGCTTTAGAGACACTATGTTCAAACTTGATCCATTGTCTATGAGGACATGTTTTACTTTGTGCTTTGTTATTTAAACCTTGATGTACAAAGGATTATTATGAAGTGGGCCAAGGGATGAAATATTTCTTTGGTTGAAGGTTACTTGTTGGGATGGAGTTAGGTGTCCAACCAAAACTTGAAATTTATTAGGAGATATGTCATTTGGAACTATGGATTGACCAAAGAACTCTTTCAAGATGTTTTTTTGGATGCTAGATGTATATAACAAATCTAAAATGGAGATTTATGTTGGCATCTTTTGCAATTATTACACAATGTCAAACATTTTTTCTTGGATAGTGGTAAATGGCTTGTTCTAAGGTAGAATGGCTGGTTAGATAATGGGTGAAGTGGTAAATGGTTATGGGCCTAGTATGGTTATCCTTGACTGTTAAGTTATGATTGCTCAATCATGATCAGGTATAGAACTATTATTGCTAATAAATGATGATGGAGGGGGACTAGATAGGATAAGTATTGGTTGATGATGCACTTATTCATGGTCAAGAGCTACCAATGAGTTATCAGTATAAGGTCTTAACATGGGAATCCCTACTTTTTGATTCACCTATGTGTAGTCCCAAGTTAAAGAAGGATTACCAAAATGGTTTGGTTGATTGGGTATGATTATCAATGGTATTATCTAATTGGTACTTATCTTGGATTTATGGAAATGGTGTTAATGTGACCTCTTGCAATATGGCCTACAACCAAGTTGTAGTCATGTGTAACTTCATGGTAGTTCTATTGGTTGTTTATACCATTTTGACCTTGGTTCTATCTATTGTTTTGGCATTGTTAGTTCTGATATTAATTTTGTTGAGTTTATTAGTTATTTTGGTTTAAATTTGGTTGTTGATACTATTATTTTTGATGTTGTAATGGCTATTTTCATTATTATTGTTGTTATTTATTGTTATGCTGGGGAAAAGGATTCTGATAAATGCCAATGATCTAATTGGAGTTGGAAGCTCCATGATCCAATGTGATCTCTCTATTTTCCAAAATATGCTAAATTACATGTCTAATTTGCACACAAGACTACAAATTATAGCCATTAACCTTATGAAAATTGTAAAATTATTCTAGCCTATACTAGTTTGGCATGTTAGTGTCCTCACAAATTTGTTCTTTCTGAATAGGCCATCTGATCAAGTTAGATGCTACAAGTTTGTGAATGAGTAATTCAAAGGGCTCTCCAAGGTCAATAAAAGCATGATGAGTAGGAATGTTTCTCCTTGGAGGAGGAGGGTTTTACAAAGGCATAGGGATTTTCTATGTTTGTTGTGTTTGCTACACTAGTCTAGGTTATTTTTCTTGTTACACATGTTACAACTGCTAAAAAGGTCATTAGTTAGGAGTTATTTGGAAAGGTAGCATAGGGTGAGTAGATGGTGTTTGCACTATTTGGACATGTCATGACTTTATTACTCTATTCCATACAACATTCTTATTGTAGTTGAATTATTTGGGTCTTTTATTGTTATTGGCTTCTACTAGTTGTGACACTTGTGCTTGGACTAGATGTTGATTTTGGCCTTTATTCTAATTTTGATTTGATGAGGCTAGTTTAATGATCCCTTTGTTAATGAGGGATATTTTGATCAACAAACCTTTTTTAATGATATCTTTGAATGTATGTGCACATTGAAACTCCAAATTATATGATATCTCATTGTGCATATTTTTGGTAAACATAGTGGATAATTATTTATTTGATAGCTTATGGCTGAATAGATAGGCAAGGGTTCTCCATTTCTATAGATATCTTGCAAATATTTCACCAACTTTTTGTTTTACTTATGTGAAATCTACCAATGAAGTCTCATGTTTGAGATTGCAAGATAAGTGTTGTATTAACTTGTCTGAGAGATCATCAAAATTAGGTACTAATTTTTTAGGTAACTTTAGGAACCATTCCAATACTTGACTTACAAGGTTTTGTGGAAGCAACAACATAAGGTAAATATCACTATAGGCCACTGGTTGACATGCAATAAATAATTCTATCTGATGGGCCTTGCGATCACCTTTACCCTTGTATTTGTCAAACTTTTGTGACTCATTCCCTAGAGGAAATGGTATCTACAAGTACTCCATATTAAAAGGGTAAGAACACACATCCTCCAACTTAAACTTTTTGGCTTATTTCCCTGCTTCCATGAGGGCAATTTCATCCTTCATTTTTTGTAATTATTGTGTGAAAAAACTATTCGGATCATTGGCCTATTGAAGTGGAGGTTGAGTGGTAAAAATTAGATTAATTTGATCAAGGTATGATGGAGGCATCTACTAGGGAAGGTTAGATTGTCTAGGAAATGGACCATGAATATGCATACATGGATTAGGGTGTGATTGTTGAAATTATATTTATGGTTGTATGATATTTTGGCTGGGGTTGGGTATGTAGGCTTGATGTTGGGAATATTATGATTAGGATGGATGTATATGGTCATATTATACCTACTGAGTTTGAATAGGGCTATGTTGCCAACTAGTCATACCTAGCTGATTAAGAGGGACTTGTGAACCAAGACCTTATTACAAAAATTGTGGCACATTTTGGATGAAAGGCAATTATTTCCTAAAAGGTACTTGAGGAAAATTAGAGCCTATTTATTTCACACATCCCTATTTAGAAGTAGATGCATGTTAGAGATTTGACATCTAACATTGATTAATATTTACATATTGTTGGTTAGACATAACTTGGTTTTGGATCATCACGTTAGTCTATGAATGAAGAGGTATGTTCACTATTACCTGGTGAGGTGGAACATTAATTACCCCTATTGAGGTGGTAAGATGTTTTGCCTCTGATATGTGGGTAAGTTTATGATGCCTGTTATTGTGGAATATTACTCATCACTTGTTGGGGTGGAGTAATATTTATCACATTCGACTATGTTATGGTATTGGTTATTGGTTGACTACCCAATCTTTGTTTTTGGGTGCTAGAAGAAGAAAATAGTTGAGGATTAGAGTTAGTTGGTTGCGGTTGGGAAGTATAAACTCCTACTCCATAATTTTTTAAACCACTAATGGTATTATTTAAATGCACATTTTATTGTTGATATTTATTTGTGCATTAACACCACTTTGGTTTAAGTTGGATGTTATTTATGTATTATCCACTATGTTTTGCTCATTGTTCTACATAGAAGTAGAAGACAATTCCTTGATGATTTCAGTATTGAACATGTTTAATACTAAAGTGATTTACATAATTAGGTCAAAACTAGATTTTCTTAACTAGATAATTCAAATAAAACTTATGTTGAAGGGACTAACTGAATAAGAGGTAATTTTGACATGGCCATATTGCTAATATTATGTGCAAGGTTTTGATAGGTCTAGTATGATATCTACATTTGAATGGACTAGTCCTCTATGAGGCCTCTTTCTATGACAATCATACGTGAATCTTGATATGACATTGGTACTATGACATGAGGGTTTCTATAAGAGGCCTGATCATTATTCAGATTATAAGACATGTTATAAGGCCCTCTTAGTATACTTAGAAAATTATCATGCCTTACCTCTATGGATTTATTAGGATCATAGGATAATGGCATTGTAACATAATCAGGTTATTATTATATGATATCTACAACCATAGGTACACTAGCTAAATATTGGGCTATTTGTTCTTGGTCTTATTTTATATAAGGAGGAGTGCTAACCAAATAATTAGACAAAAGATCTTGACTATGTTCCCCTATTTGATTGTTATACGGTGGATAATAATCCATCTCCCAAATAACATCATCTCCATAAGGGTACTAAACAAATTACTTTTATGTGATGACATTTCCATATCTTGTATTATACATGGCTCCACTATGTGTATAATGAGACATGGTCAAATCTATGACAAATGTTTCACAATAAGATGGGATTAGAATTATGGAAACTCTAAAAAGCTATGTTTGAAAAGATAAAGAGGTTCAAACTCTATCTAGCTTGGTCTAAGGTGGATTTGTATCTCTAAAAAGTCTATGAAAATAATTTGGTAAGAAATGTATGTCAAGTATCTAATGTTAAATGTTTCACACAAACAAAGTCATGTAGAATGACCTAAAAATAAGATGCCAAACTCTAATTTCCAAAGAAGTTCCAAATAGGTCTAAACTAGGAAAGGGAAATTTTTCTAGGTCTTTTATCCAAATGAGAATTAAAACTCTAGGCTCAAATAGGCTATGATAGGAATTTTAGCTAAACATGGCATCAAAATCTAGACTTGAAACAAAGAGATGATGATTTTTAATTTAACAAACATGGAACACTTTGGCAAAGACTAGGCACTTGATTTTAGAAATAAACATGATCATATTAGTATAAAACACAAAACAAAAGGCACTTTAAAGATGGAATTATTTTATCAAACAAAGGCAAAAATAATAAACTTTCCCAACTTGAGTAATGGATTAACCTAAGTTATGCATCCCAAAAGAGAAAGATCTGTGTATCATCCCTGCATGTCGAGGCCTAAACAAAAATCAATCAATGTTTGAATCTAAACTTGTAAAAGTTAATCAAAGATTCAACTTAGGTAAACTAGGATTTTTATGAATAATAATATAGGCAAATTTTAATAGTATGACTATGCTAAATAAAGATCCAATAAGGCATAAATGATTGGTTCAAACAATGATAATTTAGAAACAAGACAAGACAAGTCTTTTGAAATAATTTGGGTAGCATAATAGTGTTATCTCTCCCAAAATATGTGACAATGTTATGTTTCAAATACTTGTAAGGAACAATAATTGAAATGATTTGGTCAGCATAATGTTACCCATCTCAATCAAGTGCCATACTCAACATTTTTGACACAAAAGTCTTCTAAGCTAAAGAAAGATGTCAAATGGATGGCATAACACCTCCTCAAACAATGGATTAATGTTTCAAATAAGACTCATTCAAGAAGTGGTATAAAAACAAAGTTTTAGATATATCACACCAAGAAATAAAAGAATAAATGACATAAATATAACTAAGTATAACGTCTTAGATCCTATCAAGTTGTGGTAAAGTGGGGTTGACTAAAACTTACAAGTTATGACCGTTAGATTAATCATAAGCATGGTTAATAAAATATAAGCATCACATCAATCGTGATCACACCAATAAATTTATCATGTAAGGGTTTATTCCTTTTCATGATGATACCATCATTATAATTCTCAATGGTATCCTCTGGTTGATCAAACTTGACTTAGAACTTCATTATTAAAGGAGAGGTTAGCCACTCAACCCCCTAGCTCTAGCAATATGCATTCCTATCTTTATATACACCACCATGGAGCATGGTTGAAACACTATCAGGATATGAAACCTTGGGTCAATGCTTCTTTAGAGAGAACCCATGAGAGGTAATGACATCTCCTTTACAACCCAAAATGCATGAAAATAAAGACTAGTAGAAAGACTTTAGGGTTTTTTTTAGATTACCCGATACCATGTGGGTTTGGGGAGAGCCTAGGAAAATTTATTTTTATACATTGTACAAGTCACTAAATTCAATTAAAAGTCACTCTTGATCCCATGAGTTCCTTATAAGGGATGGGAGGAGAGTATACATGCTCTATTCTTCTTGCAAAATAAATAAACAACAAATAGTTTACAACTAATTATGAGTGAAGTTTGATTTTAGACACCAAATCTAAATGTGGAAATGTTCTTTACTTATCCCCTTGGCTTAAGTGAAAAATATTAAAATAAGTTTACAACATAAATTAATAAAAAATATCTATGTTCATTTTAAGCCCAAGATCTAAATGTTCAAGATTTAGCCTAAGTTCATTTTTAAACACCAAAAGTAAGTGTTCAAGACTTAGACATTCTTTTTAAGCACCAACAATGAAGTGTTTTCAAACAGTTAAAAATACTAACTCCTTTTAAGCACCAAATACCAAATGTGTGAGATGTAACAAGTTCATTTTAACACCAAAATGAAATGTGACTTGATTGAAATAGATTTTTTTTTAAATCTCAAAATAGAATGTGTATTAACTAAAACATGTAAATTGGTATTCTAAATTAAATTCATGACCTAAAATTGTTAGATAATAACATCATACTTTGAAGAACTTTATTGGATGGGAAAATGATGTTTGAAATTTAGCTCTTAGGTTTTATTTTTTTGATACATAGTGATTATGGCTAATTAGAGATGATCGGTGCCAGTTCAAGGAAATTATCATCAATCAATCTATGAGAGAATTGGTACTAGTTGTAATAATTGAAACCAGTCAATTAAGACCATCATCAATATTCGGTAGACCTAAATTAAAAACCAAAAAAGATAAAAATTTCAATTTAGGCAATGGTTAGCATAAATATCAAGAAAACCTAAAAGGCAAAGTTTAGTTAATAGATTTAAATGTCTTTAAAACCTAGAAATCATGAAAAAGACTAATAAAAAGAATCAAAATTCAAGATTTATGAACATTTTTATCTTAAATTACAACCATAAATGGTTTACATATAGTTATGGGTATTTTAATAGAACCATGGTTGGTTTAGGATAAATCGATGTTGGTTACACTTGACCTTCGTCAGTCTCTATATAGATCTGAGAGATATAAAGAAATTAGAATACAACCAAAACAAGGTTATAAATGTAATTTTAAAGAGATTTAAGAATCCATTTCTCAATTTTTTGACTTTCATATTCATCTCCTTAGTAAGTGGTGTGCTCATGGTCCCATCGGGCATGCCATTTATGATCAAGGAATCCAATAAGGGTGGTTAGATCAGATATCAGCTTCACAATGAAAATCAATCAAAATGAAAAATAAACACACTAACATGCATAACACTATCTTACCTACATCAAAGGGATGATCATAGTAAATAAATATAAATGAATAAAGAATAACTAAAAATGGAAAGAACTCACACAATTCCTTACCAATTCCTTGAGTGCTCCAAGAGGTTTTTTCATTTAGCTTGCTCCAATTATGCTCAAGAACTCTTCATCATTGGTGCTTGGATATCTCCTCTTGGAACCATGGTTACCTTGGCTTTGGATTTGTTTAGTTTGAAATGGATTGGCTTGGCCCAATTTTGGCATTATAACACAATGTATTTGCTTCATGCCCTAAATCCTATATTTTAACATTTCTTTATCCAAGCTCTCTAAATGGAAAGGCAAATGCTTGTATTTATAGGTTTTGAAATCAACTTGGAATGAGTTAAATCCTAACTTAATTTTGTTTAATTAACCCCATTAGAGTTAAAAGGTGTCCAAATCTCATGATTATCATGGAATAAGTGTGCTTTGAGATATTTTGGATTTTGGACAACTCATAAAAGCTAATGATGAAAACCTAAGATATTCTTTGATTTTGAATTTTCCTTTTTGATAATTCATTTAATTACTCAAGGATGAATTTAATTAGGATTTGATTAGGATTTTCATGTTTAATTAATTCCTTTTATGGCTTTTAAATATTTTCCAATTTTTGATTTGATTGATTTGGGCTTTTACTCTATTTAATTGATTTTTTGGGCCAAATTAATGTAATTGCATGTTATGAAGCCAAATTTGAGACATTTAGAAATTATTAGGCTATATGTTTAATGGTTGGTAAGAATTGATTTAAATTTGGGTATAATTTCCTTGGTGGCCAATTTTAGGCATCTATAATATTCACCCCTCCCAACATGCACAGTGGTTCATTGGAGGGTTTCTAGTGTTGTTTTGAAGATAACTTTCCATGAATACTTTTACAAACCCTATACAAATTCTTGAGGATATTCTCAGAGATAAGGTAGTCATAATCATTAACAGGGGGATAAACCCATTTATGAAAGTGAATATTACATCCATGGTCTCCCAACTCCAAAGGTTTACTTTTATATCATTGCAAGATGCTCAAAGTGGATTAGGGTACACTAACTATGAAGTAGAAGGACATAATAGGAATAATTTTGAATGAAATAATGTGTGCACCTTGATCCTAAGCTATGAAGTCTATCAAGAGGTGTATGATGTTCACAACTACCCATTATTATAATGTGCCATCTAGGTCAACACAACCATCTATTTTCAATTGTGTAATGCCTACACCCATACCATAGTTGATTATTGGGTGATTGATGAAATGAATGAGAACATGGAAAGAGGTGAAATTTAGGCCACTATAGTAGTCATAGGGTAGGACAACCAAGGAAATGAAGGCTATATCCAACATAATATAGGCTTTGAAATTTAATGAGGCGCTAGAGGGTGAGGTGGAGGATGAGGTGGTGGAAGGTTACCATGAACATAGGAATCCAATAAGGGGATATTAGTATCATGTTAGCATAGAAAATAAAATCCAAAAACACACTAATGAACTAACACCTTAATCCTAAATATTAGGGGGATCTTGGTGAATAAACCAAATGAAGACATAACTAGAATGTAAATAAAATAAACAAACTCTCCTCACCTTCCTTGGTTTCTCCAAAAGGTGTATTCATTGAATTGCTCGACTTGTGCTCAAAAGGTATTTATCAATGGAGCCTTGGATATCTCCACCTCCTCTTGAAATAATTGGCTTTTATGGCTTTGGCTTGTGAATATTGACTCAATAATTTGTCATAATAACACTATATCAAAATCACTTTTGAAATCATTTGAGAATGATAAATTTGGCTTGAGAGATCTTTTCAACCATTTGAGCATGATAACTTTACACCAAGATAGCTTAAAATTATGTGTGTGAGGCATTCTATTTATAAATTTTCCCATTTAATTAGAATGAACCTAGACCATCCATCTCAAGATGAATATGTGTGGCTAATAATCCATTTAATTTTGGATGATAAAATCAATAAATTTAATAATAAATATTTTGGATAAAGAGGTATTAAATAATCATGGGAGGGCTTAATCAGATATTTGTTACAATTATGGCTTATGGATGTCAACCCATAGATGATATCATTAGGTGATGCAATTGTTCATAATCAATTTTCATTGATGAAATAATCATAACCTCCATGGAAAATCCAATTAATATATTTATTCAAATTAGTTAGTTTTAAACATGATTAATCAATTTGGGTGCAAATTCTTTGGAAATTGGTGCTCAATTAATCAAACTAATCAAAATGTCATATTATTGGGTCAAATTTTGAATAGAGAGGAATTTTAAGGTGATGTTAGATGATTTGGAACCATTATCCAATTTAGGATGTTTTTGACACAAAATAACAAAGGCAAGTGTCTTGTACAAGAAATTTGGTAGAAAAAAACAATCTAGAGTACCTAGGTGTGAAGTCATCATATTAACTCAGAATGAATTGATCAAAGTTAGGTATCACATAAAATATATTATCCTATTTATGGATACATTGGCCAAAATTGGAACTTGTATATGACAAGTTCAAACCATTTAGTGTGTTTTAGTGTTTTGAAGCCAAATTTTGATATTTGATAGAAATTGGTTTGAAGCTTAGTTGGAGGTCGTTGGTGGCCACTTTTAGGTGTTTATATTTTTCCCCTATTTGGGAAGGCATTACAAACTATAAGCATGTTAATTAATTCTCAAATAATTAAAATATCTTGCATGCCTATGAGTTCAATAATAATGGATGAACTGTATGTGCCCCCTTGAGGGAATGATTGGAAAAGAGGTCGGCAATCGGTCCCTTGAAAAGAGGAAAAGATTGGACCAAAAGGATAAAAATGATGGGGTGGAAACATAATGATGTTCCAAAATTTGGGAAAAATCACTGAGATGCAATTGGGATGGCATACAATGGTTTGCCCAAAGGTGGTTATAAACATTATACCCTAATAATGGAAACATTGTATGATAATATAATGATTTGACCAAAGCTGGTTATAATAATTGGGAATATGGAGCTCCCTAATAAGGATATATAAATAGGATAAAAACATGCCTATGTTGGGTATAATAAAATAAATTGGTGATAACATAATGATTTTCTCAAAGGTGATTAGAATCATTGAAAATGTAGGTGGGATGGTATATAATGGTTTGTCAAAATGCAGTTATAATCATTATACTTTGATTATGGCAAACTTGATTGATTGGATAATGATTGAAGACATGAGGATGATAACTTGATACAAAGGATACATATGAATTGGGATAACCTTCTAGTAGGGAGATGCTCATCTGAACTAACAAAGGTTAAAATTCTTTTATTGTTTAATTACTCTATTTAGGATGTGATCGGGATTGGATCAAGATGTTGATGCTAATGTTAAGGAGATGATGTTTCCATTGACATTTAGACTTTTCAAAGATGATTTTTTATATATCATGTGATGGTAGACATCATGATTTAACACCATGAGGACTTGGCTCAAATATGCATAAGGATTGACTCACGAGATCCAATAGTCAAGGGAAAATAATACACCAATGATAAAAATCATGATGGAAATATATCCATATGAGTATGGATGGATTCAAGTATAAATGTGAAATCAATAACCCAATGAAAGCACATATATTGAATCAAGGAAATAGTGTTTAAAGTAAACAAATAGGCATACAAACAACATAAAAACAAAGAAACAAACAAAGAAATAAATAACAATTAGTCCTAATGTTAGTATAAACAAAGCAATGAAAATTACCCCTAGAAAATAGGTAAAAAATTAACAAACAAACATAATGGGGGAATAAAATAAAAGGAAATGGGTGGTCAAGTTATCTATATATGCGCTAGGTAAGTGGATGCTACCTACATAGTTCCATGGATGTGATGATCCAATAAAAACTTCAATCTAAATGTAGTAATCCCAAGAAATGGGAACAAAATGATAACTGATGGAAAAAACATGATGGGTTAGATAGAATAATAGGAATGGTATTGTAAAATAGTAAGTGCATGGGATAAAAGGCCAAAAATGATGGGGAAACTAAGTGACAAGTGATTTGTATGTGACTTAGTGAGGTTTCCTAAAATCCTTAAGGCAAAGAAGTGGTCAATGTTTTTGGTTTTTCTAAATTATTTTATACTATTTTTGGAAAAAAAATTATTATCTCAACTCAATCAAGAATGACAAGACACTAAATGGTCCAAGATCACAAAATGACAAGAGCATTGCTTAGGTTGCTCACAAAATAGTGAGAGCATGGCTTAAGGGAGATCGAGTTAAACTCAAGGTGAATCAAACATGACCCACATGGTCTCAAAAGGGCCTTAGTTCATAGTAGTTTCACCTTAAAATAAATGAATCTAACTAGTGTAGCATCTAATTAAAACAAAACATGCATAGTTGGCATAATGGCATAGTATGGCATAGGAATGGCTAGCTGGTATTTTAAGGCATGCTAAACAAATGTTTCCCCTAATTTTACCATAGGTGGTTATAATTAGAAAATAATGGAATAAGTTAATGATACTAATTTTACAATAAGTGGTTACAATTAGTAATATGGAAATGAGAGAGAATGAAACAAGAAATGAAAGATGCAATTACCAAACTTCTATCCTACTGCTCCAAAATATAGTCTCTACCTAGAATGTTTAAAATAAATACCAAAACTAAATCTAAATATTCTTGATAAAAGTGGCTATGGAACTAATATAATGGAACCAAAGTAAAAGGGTTGAGTAGGGAAAGAGAAAACAACTTAGTTGATTAGAAAGGTATGGTAGAATGGATATGCGATAAGATAATGATAGGCTGGTAGGATGATAGGATGGTAGACTGATAAGATGATAGGATGGTAGAATGGCCTAAAGATTGGATATAATGGTAAGAGGGTTACCTCCAAGTGGTAAGGTGACTAACTAGGTATGTGAAAATGACAAAAGGAAAGGTAAATGAAAATGTCAAATGAAAACAACATGGTACATGTTTTTGGCTAATGATGGTTGTTGGTTTATTGATGTGTTTGGCCTAGGTATGGTAAATGGCATATGATTCTATTATTCTTACTGATGTGGAGATGCATATCCTAATAAACATATCATACAACCAAAATAATCAATCATGTAAATTGCTAGCCCATACCTCTTATGAATAGCTTCTCTATCAAAAACTAGTTGTAGATTTGGGTGTTAATAATGTCATTATGATCTTCATTGGTCATTGAGTCTGTTTCCTTCAAATGTTGAGACAAGATATCTTTGTAGCCTCTAAAAAACAAAGTTCATTTATGGATGGTAAATAAGGATAACTATTGGTTGATATGTTTGATTGGGAAATGGAATGGTGGATGGTAATGAAATGGATGATGGTTGGGTAACAAATAAAGATTAGGATTTTCAAGCACACACAATGTTGTTGATTATGGATTTGACATAACTTTGGATGTGGTGGGGTCAAAGAATTATAAATATTCTCTTGAAAGGACCACCATATTTTTTTTAGGTATTGAAAGAGCCAATACAAAGAATTATTTCATGCATTGTGTAAAGCCAAACATAGATAATCTATAAAATATTTTAACACACAATATTATATTCCACACATTATAATTATTAAATGTTTGGTAGTTTTTACATATATATAAGAGAACCATTCCTATATTTATGGAGATTATTTCTCCATTAATCTCTCACCCAAAACTCTCTAATTATGCACACTCCATATACGATATATTATTTTAACAATATATTTAAACCTATGTTCATAATATTGTTTATAAAAATATTATGATTAATAATTATTACCAAATACTAACTAACCAATAACTATTTACCTCTTAGTAAATATCAACTTGTAAATACCCAAATTTACACAATGTGAAAACTAATCCTAATATTCCCCCCATAGATTTTACATGGTATAATATATCTCTTTATTTATTATAGCATGCCACCTCTGTATGTTCATGATATTATTTTCATACATGTGACATCGCATATCTCTTCCTTCACACTCATCTACAATTGGTTTTCCAAGTTTATCAATAACCTTCTAAAATGGTTTTCACAAGTTCACCAATAAACTTACAATTTTTTTTTCTCAAGTTCACCACTAACCTTACAACATGGTTTTCTCAGGTTCACCATTAACCTTACAAAATGGTTTTCTTAGGTTCACCACTAACCTTATAAAATGGTTTTCATAGATTTTCCACTAACCTTTCATCATGATTGCTACCATGATTTTTAGATCAACATTCTCTAATGTAAATATAAAAGGGGTTACATGGGAATATCATTCACAAGTGAATAGGTACAACTATTTTTATTTCTTACACATGATGAAAAATAAATGCAACTACCACATTACACTAAAGAAACTAAAATACACATAACTAAAAATAACACACCACATAAAATGTCACCACATCATTGGTGTGGCCCCATCATTGGTGACTGATGAGAGGTCACTAAAAGATCTCCATCCTCCATATATCCTCCAACCTCAATAAGTAAATCTCTTTACTTCTCTGGTATGTTGATGTAGCTCAAGTGCATGAATTTTCTGAAGGAAATCCCCCCATAATGTGGACATCGTATATAAGTGATAATGCATCCATAAGGCAATTTTATTTTTATTTTTATAATTTTTGAATTTTAATTTTTTTAACAAACTCTATATGACACCTAAACCTAAATGACTTTGAACTTTTGATATATAGACACTTTGTATTTTTGACATAGAACCAACTCTTAACAATAAAAATATTTGACACTATTTATTTAAACAATAATGACTATATTCTTGAATACACATATCATAGAACATACTTTTAATAAAAAAAATTAAATGTCTAAACTAAAGACAATAAAAGAATACATAACCTAAAATGACTCATATACCTCAAAAACTTTGAAATTATTATACTTATAAACAATAAAAATAAAATTGACTTTAAACATATGACTATTAACAAGCCTTTAAAGACTTAGACTTCTAAATAAAACTAAACTCTCAATAATTATCTCCTCACACTATGTATGTATTGGACACAATCAAATAATGTTTATGACCACTTATTTACCTTATAGACATGCTTTGAAATCATTAAATGTGTAGAGACTAAATATAAAAATATAAACCTAAATGTACTTATTCAACCAAAACTGATACATAAATAAATGATACCACATACATTGATATTTAGATACATTTGAAGGATGATCCACATGGTATGCTGATTATAGTATGAATATTCTTTAGAATTTTCACATCCATAGCTATTATGAGGTATAGGCACCAAATAATCTATAGATTTGCACAATGTGGAGTTTGAGGTGGATGGCTTGAGGTGAGAGCAACTAGATGATGAGCAAATTGAGGAGACCCAATTATGTCATAGAAATTTCTCCAAAAAACAATCAAGATTTATGAATTTCTTGGAGATAATTTACTTTGGATCCATTATAGATATATAGGGACTGCACAAAATAAGTATGTCATATATTGCACATGATCTCTATAATATTTTTACACGGTAAGTCAAGTTGCATGGAATATTAGACATCATATTGGTCAATGGATTTGATAAATTGGCCAAACTATACAAATAGTGCCTAATTTTCACTTTCAACACCATTATATACATGATAGTTGAAATTATTTCAATAAAAATAGCATGATAATAGAGAATGCAAGTATGAATAACATGCACAATGTCATATTTACTACATAAATCTCTTGCAATAACAAAAGAAGTAGAAGTCTTCACTTGTTCTAATTGTTTTGCATGAATAAACTAATAGTCTATGCAAATAAGATAGAGAGACATTGAGAATATTATAGTCGATGAATATCTAAATGGACATAGATTTATATTGCATGCTCTAAGATGGAAGAAACACATAAGAATGGAATGCTACTCTCAAACAAATAATGTTATAATTTATATACTATAAAAATAAATCAAAGAGGAGAAAATACATTAGGTGGTGCAATGACAAATCATCAATCTATAAGAGAAACCTCTCACTTTGGTACCAATGTTATGTATTGAAAGAGACAATACAAAGAATTATTTCATGCACTGTATAGAGCCAAACATAGATAATCTACAAAATATTTTAAAAAACCATATTATATTCCAAAAATTATAATTATTAAACATTCAAGAGTTTTTACACACACACACACACAAGAGAATTGTTCCTATATTTATGGAGATTATTTCTCCATTAATATCTCACCTAAAACTCTCTGATTATGCACACTCCATAAATGATATATTTTTGTAACAATATATCTCAATAATATATTCAGACCTATATTTGTAATATTATTTATAATAATATTATAATTACTAACTATTAACTACCTCTCAATAAATATCAACCTATAAATACCCTAATTTACATAATGTGAAAATTAATCCTAATAATTTTTTTATTGTTTGGGCCTGAGAGTAGCTACCATTTGATTAGGTTGTAGATAAGAATCTATTTTTATTTGATCTTTGATAATGTCTTCATCAAGCAACTAAATTATTAGCACCTCGAAGAGGTTTCTACCAATGAAGTTGTCTTGATTATCCTATAGTATCTCTAAGAAGGTTTCACTAAGGAAAATTAAATTGTGACTTTGATTTTATTTTAGCACGTATAAAAAGGTTTCACTAGAAGGTGTTGAGTTTGAACTTTGATTGTCCCCTAACACATTTGAAAAGGTTTCACTAAGAGAGTGTTCTTGTTAAGGTGTGGAGCCTAAAAGCTTCACATATGAGCGCATTACCAAAGTTGCAGGTTTACACAGTCACCAGCATCGGTCAGGAGTGATCAACGTCTGTCCGGTGCAGTTGAAGAGACGCTGGCATCGGTAGAGGGTCGGTCAACATCAGTCATAGGCAAGCAGGCAGGAATCGGCTTCAGTTGCCTGTGCGTCCAAAATGTTATTTCTGAGGACAAAACTGAGTGTTTGCATGATGAGTTTAAGTCTTAGTCTTAAGTTCATGTCTATATTATTAGTAAGATTGTTTTTAGAGCCCTTGTTCAAGAGGCTTAACTGTTGGTTGTAAGTGCATGCTCAAGTCTCCTAATTCTATATGTAGAATTAGATCTTCTTAGCTTAGTGTGATTATTGTAGTTCATTGTATGTGAATGTTGAAGAACAGTACAGAGTTGTATCAATCCAGGTTGTTGGAGTTGATTGTACTTGAGAGAGAGAGCTCTTGAGGGATAGAGATCTAGAGAGAGATCTTGTGCATCTGAGAGAGGTGTGGAAGAAAGAAGTTTCTTCAATTGTATTCCTTTTGTAAAGAGTTTAATACAAGTTTTCAGGGTGGTTTCTTGTATCTCTTATTCTTTGCTATTATCTGATTCTAGTTACTTATCTACCTGATTTAATTCTGTGGTTTATTGCTTTCATAAGTGTAATCATATTGTTGGTTGATCCCCAACAAGTGGTATCAGAGCCTTGGTTGTAGGTTTAGAGTTTGATATCCAATAATTGGTATCAAAGCTCAAGTTCACTAATAGGTGGTTCAGCTCTGTGTAGTGTGTATTGATTAAAGGTTACTCATAGGGGTTTCTACAGGGATTTTTATTCGAGTGGGAGAAGCAATGGCAGAAGAAAGTAAATTGAGAATGGAGAAGTTCAATGGCAAAAACTATCAACATTGGAGAATGTAGATAGAGGACTATCTATATCAGAAAGATCTATACTTACCATTAGGTGGGATTGCAAAGAAGCCCATAGACATGGAGGATGAAGAATGGGAAGTTCTTGACAGAAAGGCTCTGGGGTCTATAAGACTGAGTCTAGCATCTACTGTGATATCTAATTTATCACAGGCAAAAACAACGGTAGAGTTGATGACTACTTTAGCAAATTTGTATGAAAAACCCTTAGCTTCTAATAAGGTATATCTTATGAAGTAGCTATTTAATTTGCATATGTAGGAAGGTGGATCTGTATCTAATCACTTGAATGATTTCCATGGTATTGTAAATCAATTAAGTTCAGTCAAAATTGTATTTGATGATGAAATAAAAGCTCTTTTAATATTATGTTCTTTACCTGAAAGTTGGCATAGCTTAGTAATGGCAGTTAGCAATACTGCATCTGCATCAAATATTTTAAAAGTAGAGGATGTTGTTAGTGTTATCTTGAATGAGGAAACTTGCATGAAAAGCACAGAAGAGACATCTGGGAACGCTTTAAGTTTTGAGAGCAGGGGAAGGCAAAAAGAGAAGAGCAAGAAAGGGAGATCAAGATCTAAGTCTAAGGGGAGAGGTAGATCCAAATCCAAAAATGGCAGAAGGCTTCAATGCTGGAATTGTGGAAAGATGGGGCACATAAGCATAGATTGCTGGTCAAAGCCTAAGGAGGACAATCAACACGAAGGAAAAGAAGAAGCAAAGGTAGCAGGTATTGCACAAGATGCTTTAATATTCTCTTTGCATAATAATATAGAATCTTGGGTGTTAGATTATGGTGCATCTTTTCATGCTACCCCTAATAGGGAATATTTCTGTGACTATATCAATGGAGATTTTGGAATAGTGTATCTAAGGGATGATGAGCCTTGTAAGATTATTGGCAAAGGTAAAGTGCAACTGAAAATGCAAAATGGCAACACATGGGTGTTGAGAGAAGTTATGCATGTTCCTAGCTTGAAGAGAAATTTGATTTCTGCAGGAAAGTTAGGGGATGAGGGTTGTACATTAACTCTCACAGCAGAATCTTGGAAGGTGACCAAGGGTGCACTTGTTATGGCTAGAGGTAAGAGAGTAGGTACTCTCTATTTTTGTAATTATGTTACTAACATTCTCCTTCTGTATTATCTACTTCAGATGTGGATGTAAAATTGTGGCACTCAAGGCTTGGCCACATGAGTGAGAAGGGGATGTCAATTCTTAAGTCTAAAGGTAAGCTTTTAGATTTGAAAAGCATGGATGTAGAATTTTGTGAGCACTGTGTATTTGGAAATTAGAAAAGGGTTAGTTTTCTCAAGACTGGGTCTACAAAGAAGAAGCATAAGTTGTAGCTTGTTCACATAGAAGTGTGGGGACCGGCTCAAGTAGCTTCTATTGGAGGATCATAGTACTATGTTTCATTCATAGATGATGCTACAAGAAAGGTATGGATCTATTGTATTAAGAAGAAATCTGATGTATTTGAGACTTTTAAGATTTGGAAAGCTATGGTTGAGAATGAAACAGGTAAAAGATTAAAGTGCCTAAGATCTAACAATGGTGGAGAGTTCTACAGTTATAAGTTCAACTGGTATTGTTATATCCATGGAATCCATAGGCAAAGGATGGTTCTAAGGACACCTCAGTAGAATGGAATTGCTGAAAGGATGAACAGAACAATCATGGAGCATTCAAGATGTATGAGATTGCATGCTGGTTTGCCCTTAGAGTTTTGGGCAGAAGTTGTTGACACTATAGTGTACCTGATTAATAGAGGACCCTCTACAGCTCTGGATGGTGGAATTCTAGAAGAGGCTTAGACAGGTAAAAAGGTAGATCTCTCTTTTCTCAAAGTTTTTGGTTGTGAAGCCTTTATGCACGTAGATAAGGAAAATAGAAAGAAGCTGGATGCTAAGTCTATGAGGTGCACATTTATTGGCTATGGCTCAGATGATTTTGGTTTTAGATTTTGGAATCTAGGAACTAACAAGATAATTAGGAGCCGTGATGTTGTTTTCAATGAAAAAGTGATGTATAGTGATCAGCTGAAGAAGCTGAATCAATCTGGGCATAGCAATGGTGAATTGGACAAGGTGACGGTCCAAAATGAGCTCACAGGAAAAAGAAATAATCACTTGCAGGAAAACACAGAGACCGACATCGACAGGATAGGAAACGGCGTCGGTAGAGCAAAAACCGATGTCAGTCATACATAGACCGATGTTGGCAGGACAGGCACCAGCGTCAGTCAAGAAGAACTGGCATCGGCCAGTAATAAGTCTAGAGGTGACCGAGGTCAGTCACTGTCAGAGAATTTGGGTGGATAGTGTGTTGTGAATGAGTCTCAGACACCCATCAGGAGGTTAGAAAGGGTAAGTAAGCCTCTAATTAGATATTCTCCTTCATTATTCTATTTATTGCTAACTGATGGTGGAGAACCAGAGAGTTTTGAAGAAGCAATACAGGTGGAGTCCAAGAGTCAGTGGGAGTGTGGCATGGTTGAGGAGATGGAGTCCTTAAGAGAGAACCAAACATGGGATTTGGTTGAGTTACCAACTGGTAAGAGAACACTGAAGAACAGATGGACCTACAGGTTGAAGGAAGGTGAGAATGGACAGATGAGATATAAGGCCAGATTGGTAGTGAAAGGATTTGCACAAAAGCCAGGTATTGATTTTGGTGAGATTTTTTTCTCCTGTTGTTAAGATGACTTCTATACGGATTGTACTGTCTTTGGTTTTTGTTGAGGATTTGCATCTTGAGCAGCTAGATGTTAAGACATCATTTCTTCATGGATATTTGGATGAGGAAATTTATATGGAACAACCAGAAGGATTTGAGGTCAAAGTTAAGGAGAAGTCAGTGTGCAGATTGAAGAAAAGCTTGTATGGCCTCAAGCAAGCTCCTAGACAATGGTATTTGAAATTTGATAGGTTTATGACTGAGCATGGCTATAGTAGGTGTCAATTTGACCATTGTGTGTATTTTAAGAGATTGGACAATGGTATATATATTATTCTATTGTTGTATGTAGATGATATGTTGGTTGCAGGATCACACATGCAAGATATCTCTAAGCTTAAGGTGAAATTAGCTCAAACTTTTGCTATGAAGGATTTGGGAGCAACAAAGAAAATCCTTGGCATGAGCATTAAGAGAGACAGGAAAAATCACAGGTTGATATTGTCTCAAGAGGATTATGTGGACAAGGTGTTGAAACGGTTCAATATGCAGGATGCTAAACTGGTAAGCACACCTTTGGCTGGACATTTTAAGTTGAGTAAAGAACAATGTCCTAATTCACATGATGAGGTAGAGTACATGAGTAAGGTTCCATATTCTTCCATAGTAGGAAGTTTGATGTATGCAATGGTGTGTATTAGACCGGATATTGCCCAAGTAGTGGGTGTTGTAAGTAAGTATATGGCCAATCCAGGAAAGGAACATTGGAAAGCAGTTCAGTGGATCCTCAGATATCTGAGAGGAACCAGCAGTAGGCATTTGTGCTATGGAGGTTCAGATACTTCTCTACATGGTTATGTAGATTCAGATATGGTAGGTGATTTGGATGGCAGGAGGAGCACCACAAGATATATTTTCACTGTAGGTGGAACAGCGGTTAGTTGGATATCAAAGTTGCAGAAGGTTGTTGCCTTGTCAAATACAGAAGCAGAGTATATTACAGCCACAGAGGCTAGCAAAGAGATGATATGGATGACACGGTTCATGGAAGAGCTTGGAAGGGAGCATGAGAGTTGCAGATTGTATAGTGATAGTCAGAGTGTAATCCATTTGGCTAAGAATTTAGCTTTTCATTCAAGAACCAAGCACATATAGCTAAGGTACCACTTCATACGACAGGTATTGGAAGATGGTGATTTGAAGCTAGAGAAGATCCATATAGATAGGAATCCTGCTGATATGTTAACCAAGCCGGTTACAAAGGAGAAGTTGAATCTTCATTCAACTTCTATTGGTCTTCATGATTGAGTTGAAGATGGAGGAGCTAGAAGATGTTGCTGTATAGGTACTGGTGCAGCTGTTTATCTCCAAGTGGGAGATTGTTAAGGTGTGGAGCCTAAAAGCTTCACATATGAGTGCATTACCAAAGTTGTAGGTTTACACAGTCACCGACATCGGTCAGGAGTGACCGACGTCGGTCTGGTGTAGTTGAAGAGACACCGGCGTCGGCAGAGGATCGGCCAACGTCGGTCACAGGCAAGCAGGCAGGAATCGGCATCGGTTACCTGTGTATCCAGAATGCTATTTCTAAGGATAGAACTGAGTGTTTTCATGATGAGTTTAAGTCTTACTCTTAAGTTTGCATCTCTATTATTAGTAAGATTGTTTTTAGAGCCCTTGTTCAAGAGGCTTAACTATTTGTTGTAAGTGCATGTTCAAGTCTCCTAATTCTATATGTAGAATTAGATCTTCTTAGCTTAGTGTGATTATTGTAGTTCATTGTGTGTGAATGTTGAAGAACAGTACAGAGTTATATCAATCTAGGTTGTTGGAGTTGATTGTACTTGAGAGAGAGAGCTCTTGAGGGATAGAGATCTAGAGAGAGATCTTGTGCATCTGAGAGAGGTGTGGAAGAAAGAAGTTTCTTTAATTGTATTCATTTTGTAAAGAGTTTAATACAAGTTTTTAGGATGGTTTCTTGTATCTCTTGTTCTTTGCTATTATCTGATTCTAGTTACTTATCTACCTGATTTAATTCCGTAGTTTATTGATTTCATAAGTGTAATCATATTGTTGGTTGATCCCCAACAGTTCTTATTCTACATGAATGTTGTCTTAGCCTCCTTTTTCTTTATCTAATATGTCACCATCGATGAATTTCAATGAGGTATGATTCTATCAATCCCAATAAATGTTTAGAGGAAGTGGAATGTCAATCATATGGCTATGTTGGTTAATGGTAATGGCCTGTGGAACAGTAATAGAATGGGACGTGGCAACACAATCCTCATAGAAGATACTAAGATAAATCATGTCAAATCTAAAGTAATCATCCTCAAAAACTATAGAAGGATCAAAAATGTATTCAAATTTATTTTCAAGGCATGCATAACCAATATTATAACAATTATGAACATATTCTTATTTTAAATTTGATTCTGACTCAAGGGACTCTAAATTTGATGTCAAGATTAATGTTGATTCTGATTTTGATGTTGAATCTAATGTCAATTAAAGAATAAAACCTAACTCTAATTTTGATTATTCATTTTATGTGGATTTTACTACAATGATGTTTTTATAAATGTTTAGTATTGGACCAATAACAACCTATGATGGCATAAAAAGAACTAAAGAGATTAGCTTGTCAAATTGAAATTCCTTAACGATGGGAAAAAGGTCAAGAGATAACTCCTTAGAGACTAGCTTATTATAGCGAGGCTCTTTAAAATAGGTATATGGTCAAGGTAATGATTTGACCAAAGGCAATTATAATCATTAAGAAGTGACTCAACAAAGACTAGATTGTCATAGTGAGACTCTCAACAACAGGCATAGAATTGGAAGGTGAATCATCCTAGGTTGAATTATCATAAGTGGTTGGTTTGAAAAAAACATCTTTGATTGGTTGGTTTTCTTGGCCTTTGTTTCCAATGAGTTAGAAAATGCTAGTTTTGAACACAACTTGGTCATTGAATGATTGGCTCGATTAAGGGACTGATTGGCTCAGTTGAAGTATTGATTGTATTAGTTTAGGTTTGATTAGATTAGATATATAATGATAGGGCATTTTGGATCTTGATTTCTTGCATGAGACAAAAGAAGAAGTAATGGAAAGATAAGGCTAGGGCATTATGAAGCATAGTTACTTTCACAAACCAAAGGACTAGGTCATGTAATAAAATTGGTAGGGTATTATAGAGCTAGGTATTTCATACAAGCCGAAGCATCTAATTATTCCTCATAAAACATATCATCAAAATAGGGGTATAAACCCAATTCCTCTACATAAAACATATCATCCCAGTTGATGTCTTAACTTTGGTCACTAATTTGATTTTTATAAGGTAGATAAAAAATCCATATCATAAACCATGTTATCATCAAAGGGGTCTTGAATAAAGACATAAAAATCAAATCCATTTTTTGTGGCCATTATATTATAACTTGGATTGAATGTTACTCTATCATAAGTTTATCTAGACATATCCACATCAATGATGAAATATTTGAAACAAAAGGGCTTAGAGTTCTACAAACTCTAAAAAATAATGTCCAAAGGAAAAAAGGTTCAAACTTGATCTAACTTGGTTGAAGGTCGATTTGTATCTCCAAAATGGTTTGAAAGTGGAATCGTATCCCCAAAATTGTTTGGGATAAAACTTGACTTAAAATAGTCTAACATCAAATGTCTAATGTTAAACATCTCACACAAAAAGGTCAAGTAGATGGACCAAAAATCAAAATGCCAAATTCTAGGATCAAAGTGTTTCAAATGAGTCTAATATAGGAAAAAAAAGGTTGCTAGGTATTTTGGCCAAACATGATGTCAAAATATAGGCTCAAACAAAGGTATGCGATAGGACTTTTGGCTAAATGCAATGTCAAAAGATAGACTTTAAAGGTAAAGTAAGATTTTTAATCTAACAGATTTGAAACACTTTTTGGCAAAAACTAGGCATTTAACTTTTGGACATAAACTTGATCAATGGGTATGTGGTAAGAAACAAAAGTCACTTGGAGATAAATTATTTTCTCCCAAATAGTTACTTAAACTAGACTCTTTTGACCAATGATCTAGATGAAAGTGAACAACATAACTACACTAGATAAAGACTCATAGAGTATACTCGAATTGGTTTAAATTTGGAAAACAATTAGACTCTATGCAAATAAGTATATGAAACAATTTTATCAATGTAATGATACTAAAATTCTCAAAAGGTGTGACAAATTTTTTCTTCAAGACTTAAGGTAAAATGGTTTGACAAGTTTTGGGCAACATGATGTTATGCTCCTCAACTCAAATCACACACACACACACACACACACACACACACACACACACACACACACACACACACACACACACACACACACACACACACACACACACACACACACACACACACACACACACAAGGTTTGACAAATTTCTAAGGCAAAAAAATTGTATCAAATGGACCCAAGGATTTATTTTACCATGGCACAACAAGAACGGTAATAGGAAAGGTAGTATAAAAATTCATTTTCAAAATTAGAGTACAAGAAATACACAAAAAAAATTAAGTTCCCTAATGATGAAAAATGATATGAGTCTAAAAGTGGCCCTCAATCCAAATTGGCAATTGAACCTAAGTTCTCTCAAGTTTAGTGAAAATGGTGAACCCACTTAACACGTCAACCTTACTAACTTAGAAAGGTACAATTTCAAATTCAAATTATCGATGGACTTAATAAAAACTGGCAAATGTTCTAGACTCAAATGGGCAACATAACTGCACCTATCATATGATATGACATAATGTTTAAGATATCAATTTTTGAACAAGTAAAAAGATGATTTTCACTTGGAAAACATAATGCCTCCTTTTTCAATAAATTTTGTGGATAGGGTTATATCCTTTATTAACAATAAATTTTTTGACTCAAATCAAGACCAATTAATCTAAGACAAAGACAAATTCAACTAAGTAATCATCCTAATCCCTAAACTAACAAGGTTGAATGATATTGTTTTAGTATATTTTTATACATTCACTTGAGAAGAAATTAAGTGTTCATCCAAAACAAAATCACATTATATAGTAGGGTTTTTACACCCCACTTCTATCAAGTGAAAATATGATGACATGAACCTTGGGGCACACCTCACATCAATAATATTTCCATATCAAGTGGGGTTTGTCTAAAAATATATAATTTTAGACCATATAAATGGATCCCATGTGTACCAACTTTTATGTTATCACACAAGATAAGTAATACATCCATTGGGTCTATGTCAAATGGCTTGTTATGATCCTTTTCACAACCACTACATCAATCACTTGCTTATTATAGTGTAATGTCCAAAATGATCATATGTCCCAGGCTTAGCCTCTATTAATGGAGATGGTTTTACCACTCAAACCACCATCCCAATGAGGGGATCCCAATTTATATACCCCCCCCCCCATGGAGAGGGGTTGAAGATGATGTTGAAATATGAAACCTTAGGTCAAAGCTTCCCTATAGAACTTATAGGAGGTAATGAAGTCCCCCTCACAAGCCAAAATGCATAAAATAAAAACTAAGTAAAAAGGCTTTATGGTTGTTTATAGATCACCCAAGTCATGTGGGTCTTGAGGAGAGCCTTAACAACATCATTTTCATGCCTTTGGAGTAAGGAAACATTTGTAATGAAAATGGTGCTTTTGATCCCACAAGTTCCCTATAGGGGATGGTGGGAGAGCATACACACACAACTTCCTTTTTTCTCAAAAAAATTTAACTAAGCAGAAGATAAATGACTTGCATAAAGAAAAAAATTTGAAGTGAGTTCAATTTTAAGCACTAAAATTTAAATATTTTGTGGTGTTTTTTTACTTGGCCTTAAGTTTCAAGGATTTTGAAAAATAACCACAAAACTATTCAAATAAATAAAGTTTTTATTTTACCACCAAATGGAAATTCCTAATTCTTTGTAAGAACCCAAAAGAGGTTTAAAAAGACTTAATTAAGCTTTATTTGATCACTTTCCAAGTATGTCCGACAAGAAAATTGTTAGAATTTTGTTTAGCTTTGAAGATCTTTTGTAAATGAGACAAGCAAACTTGAAAATTGTACTCTCAGGTTTGCATAGTGAAATACCATAGATACATAGTCCAAAAATACAAATATACAAAACTAAAACTATTTAAGACAATATCATAACTCATGGGTTAGTAAAAATTACAAAATTACTACTCTAACAGACAAAACTACAAGTCATAGTGTAAAACCACAACTTCAAGAGTTGTGATTTTGTCACTTAACCCTAATGGCTTAGCTAACTGCTAGAGGTTTAGACACAAAACTATGATTACAATCGATGATATTACAACTTGAAAAATCATGGTAGTGTAATATCATGACTATAAAGTTGTAGTATTTCAATATTATAACTTGACCTATAGACAGAGAACATGTTAGTCTAAAAATATAGCTAAAATGCAAAATCATGACTGTGATGACAAAATCATGATTGTGTTAGTTTCAGTGTTGTGGTCTAGAAGAAAAAATTACAAGTCCATAGTGATAAACTTGTTACTTCCAAAAAATGTCTTTTTACTCAAAATTTTCACCCAATTTGGTCTCAAACTCCAAGATTTTGCATGAAAATGGTTAGTAGTATGATTTTAGTTTCCATTTAAGCAAATTCGTGAGGTGTGGTCACACTGGGTGTGCCATTTATGAACATAGTAATTTGATAAGGGGATATTAGTATCATGTTATCATATGAAATCAAATCTAAAAGCATAGTAATGAACTAACACCTTAAGCCTAAATCTTAAGGGGAGCTTAGTGAATAAACCAAATGAAGACACAACTAGAATGCAAAGAAAATAAAAAAATTTACTCACCTTCCTTGGTTGATCCAAATGATGTATTATTTGTATTTCTCAACTTGTGATTCAAAGGTCTTTATCAATGGAGCTTTGTCTATCTCCACCTCCTCTTAGCATCATTGGCTTTTATGGCTTTGGCTTGTGAAGCTTGACTCAATAATTTGGCATAATAACACTATATTAAAATCACTTTTTAAATCATTAGAGTATGATAAATTTGGCTTGAGATATCTTTTTAAGCCATTTTATCATGATAATTTTACACCAAGATAGATAAAATTTTTGAGTGTGAGGCCTTCTATTTATAGATTTTCCCATTTGATCAGAATGAACCTAAACCATCGATCTCAAGATAAAGATGTGTGGCTAATAATCCATTCAATTTTGGAGGCTAAAATAAATAAATTACCTCATAAATATTTGGGATAGAGAGGCATTAAAGAGGCGTGGTAGGGCTTAATCAGATATTTGTTGTAATTATGGCTTATAGATGCCACCCCATAGATGATGTCACTAGGTGATGCAGTTATTCATATCAATTTCCATTAATGAACTAATCAATAACCTCCATGTAAAATTTACTTAATCTATTGATTCAAAATAATTATTTTTAAACATGATTAATCAATTTTAGTGCAAATTCTTTGGAAATTGGTGCTTAATTAATCAAATTGGTCAAAATCTTATATTATTGGGTTGAAATTTGACTAGAGAGGAATTAAAAGATGTTAGATGTGTTGGAAATGTTATCCCATTTAGGATGTTTCTAACATAAAATAACAAATGCACATGTCTCATGTAATAAAATTGGTAGAAAAGATCAATCTAGAGTACCCAAGTGTAAAATCATCATTTTGACTTAGTATGAATTGATCAAAGTTAGGTATCACATAAAATACATTTCCCTATTTAGGGATACATTGGCCACAATTGGCACTTGTATATGACAAGTTTGAACCATTTAACATGTTTTATTATTTTTAGGCCAAATTATGATATTTGATATAAATTAGTCTAAAGATTAGTTGGAGGTCATTGGTGGCCAATTTTAGGTGTCTCCAATTCCCACCACACTCATGTTATAAGTGTGACTCAATAGAGCATTATCAGCACAACTTCTCTAAACATCCCATGTGTGGGTATTGTCAAGGGTCCCATAAGGTTGAAGAATACCTTGATTTATACAAAAATTTAACCCAAGGTAGGCCTAATGTAAACAAAGGTGAGAAAAAGATCAAGTATGAGCCAAAAATGGAAAAATGGACCCAAAAGGTGTAACCAACCTACACAAAGATGGTCAAGGTATAGGTAACTACTCATAGTGGATTCACCACTCAACTGCCAATTGAACCAATACCTGAGTTACACTTAGAATATGGGGATAAGGTTTCACTAAGTGTATAACATGGCCTAAACCCAAAGTTGTGCCTTACTTAGACCCATCATGCCAAAAATATGTATTGCAAAAAACCATGAGTGTAATCCAAAACCTATAAGGGGAGTTCTAATTAGGGTAAGATCTCAAAGCATAGGCTACCACTTATTATAAGAAGTAGGATAGCTAGGAGGTTGAGATATAAGAATTAATGGAGATCTTGAGCCTCTTATAAATAGAGGGAATGTTTCCCCTATTAAATAACTTGATCCAAGAGCATGAAGATTAAATTCTAGTTGAAGTCATTATGCCACACATAAATAAGGCACAAGAAGTTTGGCATACACAGAATGTGGAGTATGACTAATAAATCCTCATGAATGTCACTATTGATGGATTGTCTATTTGTGAATTCCTTATAGACACAAGCATCGAGGTCAACATCTTAACCAAGAATTCCTAGAATAAAATGGGTAGGCTATCCTGAAGACCTTCCCCTCATATACTTTTCATGACCAATAATACCCATGCACAACCAATCAAAATTATGAAGAGTGAAGTTTTAGATATCATGGGCATAACATTTTATACTGACTTTGAAGTACTAGAGTTAGCAAAATAGGATAACTATCTAGTGCTTTTAGGAAGGCCATGGTGTTATATGAATAATAAAGATATGCACTTCAAGAGGTGGTACATGAAATTTGAGAATGGAAAGGAGAGGGCAGTTATACCCATCTCACAAGACTAATAACCCCCCTATGTTGAGAATGTGGACCTTGAGGATGAGATCAACCACATATATAACATCATGACATAAGGCATTGAGACTCTAAACCCTAATGATCAAGGATTCATCTCTTAAGAAGATGTAAAATTAATCTTAGACACCATCGGTGTTACCTATGATAGATGGGTTGAGAAATCATATGAGATTACTAGTCAAAGATGCTACTTGGTGAATTCAAAGGCACCAAAATTTTGATATCACTTCTAAATGGTGGGTCCCTTGTACCAACAAGAAGGGAAAGAGAGTGTTTCACCTTAGTAAGAGCAAACTTGTAGAACTCCCAATATATGAAGGAGTAATATAGTGGAAGATTATGTCCATGACCTTGAATCATGCATCCCAAAATAAGTAGATAGGATAGGTGCACTAGTGTATACATTGAAGAGCATTACTACTCATTGGTATGTAGCACAAAGGCTTAGCTTACCAAATTATCAAGATGTTAAGGTACTGATTTTCACTAGATTTAGAAAAAGAAATGAGGACCTAGACATCTCTTCCTACTTTGGCAACTCATACCCCATAATGCATGTGCACCTTTGTGAAAAAACATGGAATATCTTAGATGAGAACACACCAAGGATTTATGGATGTATGCCTTCTATAGGACCTTGAAAAAATGGTCGCAAGAATGGTGCATTATCAAGGAGATGTGCTATGAGATAGCCAATCAGTATTCCCTTAAGGAGAAATTTATTCACACCTTATCCTTTTCTTTAAAAAATATTGAATTGATTGAGTCACTATAGGTGATTCAAAGGCTAGTGTTTAAAGAAACTAAAATATTGGAGGAATGCCTAAAATACATGTTCAATGAAAAGGGGTTGTTGTTATTGACTTTCTTTGAAGAGAAAACTCTTAATAGTGTCTCTAGTGATGAATATGATGACACATGGAAGGCACATAACTATATGAATTTGATAGGCAAAAAGAATTTAGTGTGCTAAGTCAAATATAACACCTTATAAGAAGAAGACCCTATCCATCTTTGAATAGAAACAATTGAGGGTAGTAGATAGGTCAAGGATTTGCATTAAGAGAATAATGAGCCCTATCATGCACTACTAAAATCTACTAAGGTATATATCAGCTTAGAAAAAGAACCAAATATTGATATTCTAGGTGCCTATTGGTCTAACACAGAGCCGGCACATATTATGGACCTATTAAAGGAATTTTAAGACTTGTGCCCTCAGAATTACCATGATATGAAAGGCACACACCCATCCCTCAAGAAGATAAGCATCAAATTAGCTAATAGTATAAGACTGATCAAGAATTGACCTTATAAGATAAACCCAAACCTTCTTTCCAAGGTCAAAATAGAGATTGATGGTATGTTATTCAGAGGCATTATCTACCGTATACAAGAATCTGAATGGGTTAGCCCAATAGTCATCAACATCGATAAGGATGGATGCATCCAAATTTATGTTGACTATAGATTATTGAACACCACCTACATAACTGACACTATTCACTGATGAAGTCGTAGATGGAATCATAGTTTATAATATATACACTTTCGTTGATGGGTTCTCAGGATACCATCAAGTCTAAATCAATGAGAAGGACAAACCTAAAATAACCTTTAAAAAAAAATGGGGTTATTTTACATAGAATGTGATTCACTTTAGATTGAAGTATGCACCAGCCATATTCTCTAAAGTGGTGATCATCAATTTTAAGTATTTCATTCACAAGTTCCTCCAAGTATAATTAGATGATTAAACTATGTATAGATTAGTGAAGGATCACTATGATAGATTATGCCTAATGTTTGAAAGGTGTAGGTAGTTGTAGATCTCTTTAAGCCTCAATAAATGTGTTTTTGTAACACCATTTAGAAATTTACTTGGACACACTATCTGCAAGGATGTTTTCTAGTTGATCTTGCAAATATTGCCATCATCCTTCAGCTCTAGACCCCATCAATGCAGAAAGATGTGTGCACTTTTTTAAACACTATAGGTAATATAATAAGTTCATAAGGAACTATGCTAGGATTGTAGTGTTACTAGAAAAGCTCTTGCAAAAGGATGGCCCATTTTATTGGGACACAACACAAGAAGATGCATTTAAGACCTTGAAGCTCAAACTAGAAAGTGTACCGATATTACAATTTACCAACTAGATGACTCCATTTCATGTCCATGTCAATGAATTTGGTAATGTGATTGGCACCATTCTAGTGTAACTAGGTGAAGGCAAAATGGACCATCCCATTTCTTTTACAAGTAGAAAATTGACCAAGGCAGAACACAACTACACCACAATTAAGCATGAGGTACTTGCCATGGTCTATACCATACATAAGTTTAGGTAGTACTTATTGGTGACCCTTTTAATCTTCTTCATGGATCATGAAGCATTTCATTACATAGTAAACAAGACCATTATCTATGGGCACATTTGTCAATGGATTGTTTTATTTCAAGAATTCTAGTTCTATATTGTATTAAAGTTTAAAAAACAAAACTTAGGCCTATATCATTGTCCCACATCAACTATAGTGATCTGATAGTGCATATTAAAGATTATATGCATGATGCATAGATTTATAGGTTTCATTGCATCCCTGAGGACTTGGTGGATATCACTACATTTATAACATCTAGATCTATGACTTAGACTATGAGGACCAAGGAGAAGAAGTAACTCATAGTTTATGTCAACCCTTTTCAACTCATTGGTAGGGAACTATACAAGTTGAGCCATGACAAGGTCCTACATCAATGTGTCTTAGAGCATGAATGAGACTCATTATTATAAGACTCATACAATGGGATTATTGGAGGCCATTATACCATAGATGCTATGATGCAAAAAATACTACAATCAGGCTTGTGATGGCTAATTCTATTCTAAGATGCAAAGGATTGTGCTAAAATATGTGACATCTACTAGTGCATGAGAAAGCCTAACTGCCAAGATGATATGCCTCTCATCCCCATCCTTTCCCAAGCACCATTTTAAAAATGGGCCATTGACTTTTTTGGGCTTATTACTCTTGTTGTGAGGTGTATAAGTACATGATATATTTTGGTAGCCACATATTACTTAACCAAATAGACTGAGGCAACACTAACCAAAGATTTCAAAATCACCACAATAACAAGGTTTATTTAGGAGAACATCATTAGCTACTATGGGTGCCTACTTAGTTTGACTAGAAACCATGGCAAGCACTTCACCAATGAAACAATGTAGATCTTGTTGATAGAATATATGGTGGCACACCATAAGATGACACCTTATCATCCCCCCAAAAATAGCACCATTAAGGCATTCAATAAGATATTAGTAATGTGCCTCACAAAGATATATGATGTTAGTTGCAAATTGGGATGACTGAGTGTTAGTAGTATTATGGGTATATCGCACTACGTATAAGCACCTGTATAAGCCTACACAATTTTAATTGGTGTTTGGCATAGAGGCTATTTCACCTATGGAATTTCTAGTGTTCTCATTTTACATTGCACATATTGGTCATTTGGATGACCAAGAGTCTTTGGTTTCATGATTGGAATAATTGGAGAGCTTAGATGAGATATGCACTTAAGCAAGATGGAGTCAAAAAATATAAAGGCATGCCATATGTTATGGTATGATAAACACATCAAGAACAAGGTACTTAATGAAGGAGCATTGGTCTTGCTATATGACTTGAAGTACTTTAAGGACCTAGGCAAAATGTAGATTAGGTGGATCGAACATTATGTCATCCATAATATATTAGAGAATGGTGCATGTAAGATGTGCACATTGATGGGTGAAATGCTCCCTAGGAATTTCAATGGCAACATATTGAATCTTTATGGTCACTAGGATATCATTTGCACCATTAGACACTGAATTCTCGATCACAAGTTAGTTACTTAGAGTTGACCATAATAAAAATTTTAGCAAGCCAAATCTTTCCTTATGTTTGTTCCATTTTTTATTAGGATAATAATCATGGTACTTTCAACCTTGTAAGAGAACTCTTTTGGTACTTACATGCATAAATCTAATTGGGTGAGTAGAGCACAGATACTTTCTAAGCACTTGAGGCCAAACAACTAAATTTTTGGGTCCATGAAGTTTTTTATATTCAAAAATATGTGAGTACAAGTAGATAAATAGAGGTACACAAGATGCTAGTGTGCAAGAAACCAAGAGGGGAGAATGAAGTGATGGAGAACCAATGCAAGGATTTATATGGGATAGGGAAGCCTGAAGCAAGAGATGGAATCATATAGATATTGACTAATAAATAGAGGCACACTTAAAAGGAAGTGCCACACTATGGAGAGATGGAATCAAGGAGGATAAATTGTGTGCATATGAAGCATTGTGCCTAGGTTACCATAAGAAGGGTGAAGGTCATGCTAAGGTAAACAAAGTGTAAGAGAGAGATCATTGAGATAGTTAACACCCACCAAACAATCAATAAGAAGTGACCATTTGAATCACCTATAACTTCACTAAATAAACCAATTGAAAAAATTAATGCTATGATGGTAGAGGCATAAAGTTATGCAATAAATGAGAATGTGGTGGTAGATTTTCATGAATTTCATAGGTTTAGCATATTTCAAGATATGAATGCACCACCATGCCATTACTCACTAGCCATTAATGAGGTAGTTAAAACTAAGGTAAAATAAGTTAATGATAAAATTTGACAGGTTACAAACCTTGTGTGAATTTGAACCTAAACATAGATCCAAACTAGAGTTGAATCTAATCAAACCAAAAAGAACTACCATATTGAAAACTAGAGCATCCACAACCACCAAGAGAGAATGGTTAAACCATAATATAAATTATGTTCCAATTTAAATTGTATAGGATGAGAGTGGAGATAAATTAAGAGAGAAACCAATCAGTAAGAATTTTTCAAAACACCAAGGCTGCCATTAATGGTGCACAAAGCTTGAGAGCCAAAGACACAGTCATAATTTTTGCATCTATGAGTAAGTATAATGAAACATTAAGGGCTTTAGGAAGATAAAAAAAACCATGCTTTAATATCAGTTGGTTCATAATAGGAAAGAAAATATTAAGTACAGGTCCACTGTAGGTGTAAAAGGATACCAAGAAGGCACAAACAGTGAAAGAAACAATCACTACAAAGTGATAAGCACAACTAGTATAAGGCATTATTATCACCATAATTGACCCTAAATCAAGTGCAAAACTTTCTTAAAAATAGATAAAGTTCCCCTAGAGGACATAGTGGAGTAGAAATGGGTATCCTTTGCACACATGTATAGATTGAAGTATTACACCCATTAGATGCCTATCAATGTGTAGGAACTCAACCAAGATTGGATGGTTGATATAAGAAAGATGACTAAGGTAATAATGACATTATTTGACATCTCCATCCAAGATAAGTTGATGATAATAGGTATAACCCAATTATTTGAGCTATTAAGTTTTGGCAAGCTAGAGGATCTTAGTGTATGTAATAAAAATGCATCATTTACATAAATCTATCCTAGATAGGATGGGATAGAGCACACCTACACTTCTGATTGGGGGTATATAATTATTAAGTGAGAGTATGACCAATGTGAGGATTTGCTAGACCTAATTAGGGGATCACTTATCACAACACACCATGTGATATAAGGTTTCAAAGCATATAGTATAACACAATCACATAAAAACCATAAAAGAGTCTTATGATTTAATATTCCATTAATCTAATAACAAGAAAAGTAAATCTAATCTAATGTACACCAAAGCTTGTGGCACAAAGCGGGGGTTAGTAAAGCAAAGTAATCAAAATATGTATAGGTAAATTAAAATAAAATAAGTATGAGTAACACCCTAATACATGGAATATGAAGAGTAATATTATTTTATACAATACTTATGCTACTTCTATCTACTAAAAGAGAGGAGAACAAAGTTAGAATATACTTACCTAAATGTGAACCTGTCAAGACTCAATATCTCCCTTGGCCAAAAGGGATTTGAAAGAGGTTATTATGGTTCATAAGGATCACTTTTTAGGCCAAAGCATCCAATACCTATCCATAAGACTAGTTTCTCCAAAATAATAAACCTAAGCTAAGTCTCTTCAAGTAGAATGGTGGAAGAGCAAATTGTGAAGAAGCACAAGCAAATAATAACTCTTGATTTCATATTCTATTTAATGATTTAAATGGTTGTAAATATAGGATTATATTACCCTAAAATTATTTGGGAACCTTATTTTTGCTAGGTCAACATGGTTGACCTAACACCTCTTTGGGATAACTCATTAGGTCCGTACTAGGTCAACCAGGAGGCTAACAAACAAAAGGAGAGAAAAGGTCTACAAATTATACTAGGTTGGCCTAGTATACTGAATAGGTCAAAAGGGTACCAAGTAAGGAAATAATAGAAATAAAGAGGAAAAATACTAGAAGATTGTGTAAGGGAGGAGAAACCACTTAGGGAAAGGTTTTTAGGAACTAGTTGGATTGCTAATAATGAGGCAAAAATGGACAAAAAACCTATAAAGCATCAAAGTTCTACCCACCCTTTTCCTAGTGCATCCCTTAGGGTGTGAACTCAAAGATATTAAGTCTCTATGAGTTCTTACAAGATGTAAAGTGTCAGTAATTGATAAAGGTGTGAAAATATTATGTGTATACATATGCCCCGCTCAAAGCTCATCACGTGTCACTAAGGTGTAACATGGGATGGTGCTTCGAGAAAAAAGTAAGGACACACAAAACACTGATGATAAAAAAAGTTTTAGTATTTAAAAGCATATAATAATTGAAAGTAAATGATTGAAAGGGAAACTAATCTAGAAAGTAAATAACTAAAAAGTAAATGTAATGTGTACCTTGACTTAACTTTTATCATGAGATGGTTATATCTTATGTTGTTAGTTTTTATTGTTTAGTGCACATAGACTACTTTTGACAAACCCAAGAATACAAAATTAAACAAAAAAAAAAAAAAATGAAAGAAAATCCAAGATAGTTGGTGGTATGAGGATGAGACATAATTGGGAAATTTGAAAAGTTGGGGTGATAGGTGCTATGTTAGACCAAATGACCAAGTCAAACAACAAGATTAAATTGGGTAACCAAAAATTCAAGGCTACTAAAGATCAAAAAACTCAGACAAGTTGTCCTTAAGTAAGAAAGGCAAACTCACCAAATCAAACCAAGGATAGATGTCAAATAGGATGGTGAAATAAAATGAAAATAAATGGTAAAAGTCTAACTAAAAACACAAAATGGTACAAAAAAATTGATGATTGAGTAGTAAAAATCCACATCTCAATCATCAATGGAAAAAGGATGCATAAAAGGGAAAACAACATTGTTGAGTGAGTAGTAACAATCCACATCTCACTCAACAATGAAAAAAGGGTATAGACTTAGGTGACTATAACAAAAAGATAGAAAAATCATGATAAATGGTAAAAATAAATTAAATTAAGTTTAGTAAATGTAAAATGATATAAATAAAATGATCCAAAGTTACTCAAACATGTTATTTTTCTCTAAGGATATATAAAAATGAAATAAAATAGTGCTATCATGTTTTTAAGAGATGAAGAAGGAATTAAAGAAGAGGGAAGATAAATTTGGAATCACAATTTGTCTATCAAGGGGAGAAAATGAAATGGGTGGAAGGGATAATGAAGGAAAAATCAAGGTAGAGAGAACTCTTTATTGAAGTCAAGACACTCAAATTAAGTTTGTCAAAATAAGATGACTTTTGACCTTAGGAACTATGAAGAACTTCTCTTAGAGACATAAGTATTGGGTAAACAAATGGAGTATATAGATCATCTCATTAAGGCTATATGAATGAAAATTAAAATGGACCTACCTCCCCATGATGTTTTACTTTCTCTTTAGTACCCCTTATAGAGCCATTAGTCTCCTAAGAAGATTGGGTACTTGCGTGAGAAAGTAGGTAGCACCATAAAGTTTTTTGAATTCACATATTGTAATCTACTATCCTACCACACCTCGAGGGACTTTGTCTCTATGTGAATCTAATAGTGGAGTTTAAAATTTGATTGGATATAGGATATGTGCTTTTAATCAAATATTTTGGTGTGAATTTGACTTATGAGATTTGTGTGTTACCTTTTAGATATCATTACCTTTTATTTTAAATGATTTGTATTTTAACTTTCTTTTGATGGATTTTTTATTCCTTCTCTATATGGATTTGGAAAACCAAACATGGGTACTAAAGATGACTTTCACTTGAAAAATTGGGACAAGCTATCTAAGAGAGAGAAACTTTAAATATCATGAGGTCTAAGAGTATTGTAAATCAAGGTGAAATAAAAGTGCTATCTTGACTTCGACCCTATTTTATCTAATGAGGGGATGAAATAAAGGGGAAATCAAGGGGAATGACACATGGAACAATTTAAATTAATTCAAATTGTAAAAAATGTGAAGAAGGGAAAAATAAGGGATATAATGATAGTAAAGTGTGTTTCCTTATCATAAGAAAAAGGGAAATAGAGGAAAATATGCTAACATATCTTGCTTGTAAATTCCATTTAGCAAGAGAATCAAAAGCTAAATTTTAAGAACAAGGATCAAGAATCAAGAAAAGAATGGTAATTTTATGAGGAATGTTGGGTCCTATCTATGGTCTTATAAATCAAATAATAAAATATATACCCACAAGGGTGATAATAAGAAAAATAAAATCAAAAGTGATGGAGCCATTATACAAGGCACCTCACAAAGAAAAACCCAAAGGATGACAAAACAACATTAGCAAGAAATAAAAAGAGAAGGAAAATAAATAAAATATGGTGGTTTTGTGAGGGATGTCAGGCCCTATCCATGGTATTACAAATCAACTCACAAAATAAAAACCCAAGGGGTGTGAAAAATAAGAGACAATGCAAGAAGATAAAGAAGATTATGGTACATCAAGAAACCAAAAGACTAAAAGGGAGGACTAAAGGTTTGTGAAAGGAAGGAAATTGATATAGAGGGAGATATTTGTGCTTAAGTAACCTACAAAAATATGTTAGAAATATATAGATAATAAACATGCCAAGAAGTAAATGTTTAGACAAAGAACTTTTTAAGGAATTGAGTTTTGGTGGGCTCTTTGAAAACATGGCCTTCATTAGTTTGAAGATGATAAGTGCTTGGACCAATAATGTATTTAACTAAATATGGGCCTCACCATTTTTGGGAATATTTACCTTTTTTATCTTGGATGTAATATAATTTAAGGACAAGATCACCAAAATTAAAAGTGTAGACTTTAACATGTTTGATATGTTGTCTGATGATGTGAGCATTGTATTAGAAATTATTTTGTAATGCAAAAATATGATGTTCATTAAGGAGATCAAGGGTATGAAGGAAAGATTCATGTAATTATTCATTAGGAATAATGTCATTAAGAGACATATAAAGAGATGGAATCTCAACTTCTAATAGAAGGAATGACTCATAAACATAAACTAGCAAAAATGGAGTTGCCCCAGTGGTGATATGAATGCTAGTTTGATAGGCCCAGAGTGCACATAAAGATGAATGTGCCAATCCATGAAAATTTCATGAATTGTATTTTAGATAATGTTGTTGAGAATTTTATTGGTGGTCTTATCTTGAATAATATATTATGGATGATAAGGTATGTAAAACTTATGACTGGTCTTGAATTTGGTACAAAGTTGTTTAACATGTTTATTTTTGAAATTACCACCATTGTCTAAAATGATGGTATGAGGAACACCAAAGCATTAAATAATTTGGTTAAAAATGAACTTGGATATGGTAAGACTAGTAACATTAATGAGGGTTATGGCTTATACCCACTAGGTAAAGTACTTAATAGTGGTGATGATAAAGACATGCCCATCTTGGAAATGAGGAAGTTTACCAATGAGATCAAATCCCCATGTGGAAAATGGCCAAGGAGATTTGATAGTTTTAAGCTCAGTAGGAGGTAAATGGATAAGATCATTGTGAAGTTGACAAGGAATGTATTTTTTAGCGAATTCAATTGCATCCTTTTCAAGAGTAGGACAAAAGTAACCCACACATAGGCATTTTCATGATGTAGCATGTTCACTACAGTGACCTCTGAAAATTCCCCCATGTGCTTGCTCGAGCAAAGGAGGAATCTCATCTTGAATAATAAAATGGAGAAAGGTACCTTCAATGTTATCATAGTAAAATATGTTATGTTAAAATACATACTTGAAAGCTTGTTTACAAATGTGTCTTTTTATGAGAATCTAGATTAGGAGGATAAGTTTGATGTTCTAATTATTAAATGATATCTTGATACCAGGGGATTTGTATAAGAGTCATAGCATTGATGTGATATATAAGTGAATTAGTTGATTGGATAGATGATGGAGATTTTTTTATTTATATAATAAAGGATCAGAAAGAACTTGGTGAGGATGAAAAAGAGAAGCTGAAGAGGCAAGAGAATCAACAATGGAATTTCGGTCTTTAGGAATAGGATAAATAGTGAAAGAAACAAAGTCCTTAGAAAGAGTGGTTGAAATATGATGATAAGTAATGAGGTTCTCACTTTTACATTGATAGTCACCATTAACTTGATGATAAATGAGCTGAGAATCTCCTAAAGCATGAAGATATTGGATGTCAAGATCAAGAGCAACTCTCATGCCTAAGATAATAGATTCATATTTGGCCATATTGTTGGTGACATTAAAGGTGAAGTGAAAAGCTAAAATAATGATTTTATCGAGAGGATTAGTGAGAATACAACCTACCCCAACTCCATGAATACATTTAGCACCATCAAATTGGAGGGACTAAATATCCTCATGCAAGTCAACATTAATTTCAAGTAGCTCCTTGATAACTACCTCTGATTTAGTAGTACCAGAGGGAAGGGAAGATTATATAAGATTATTAGCTTCAATATCAATAGTAAATGTATGAAAATAGTCTTTAAGTGATATATATTGATTAAGACCTTTAATGAAAAGGATATTATCATCAAAAAGATCATTTTAAAGTAGAAAAGTGGCCAGAATGGGAGCTATGGCAAGTTAGTCAGCTATGGCTTGCCCTTTAACAACTTTTTGAGTGATGATATGGAAATCAAATTTCATAAGTAAGACCATCCATTTGCCAATTCTATGTCTAGGAAAAAAGGCTTTGAAGAAGAAGTAATGAAGGTGGTCTGAATAAATGATGACATAAGTAGTTTGATATAGCATATAATGATGAAGATTTTTAGCTACAAAATAGATAGCAAGGCAATCACGCTCAACTTTGGTATAACATGTCTCATAATCAGGGAGGCCTCGACTAATGTAGTAAATATCATACTCTCTTCATGTATCATCTTGTTCGGCAAGCATTGCCCCAACTTAAATAGGCGTGGAATAAGTATTAAAAAATCAATGGTTTATCAAAGGATTTTTGACATAGATCCATCCATTATAAAGTTGTACCTTTCTTGAGAAGGGAATTGACAAAGTGAATGTGATAATCCATTTCAAGTAAAAATCATCTAATTGACCCAAATTTTCCTAAATAAGTTTGAATATCATGAATAGATTGAGGAATGGGCATGTTAATAATAGCACTAATTTTGGCTAGGTCAACATTGACATTATAGAGAGAGACTAAGAATCCTAATAATTTTATAGATGTGACTCCAAAAACACATTTGAAAGGATTAAGTCTAAATTTTTATTTAAGGAGATGGTCAAAGATGATAGCAAGATTATAAATATGGTTCTTATAGTGTTTGCATTTTTAAATAAGATCATCCACATAAGTTTCAACAATTTTATGGATGAGATCATGAAATATGTGAGTCATAGCATGTTCGTAAGTATATATGGCATTCTTAAGACAAAAGTACATTTTTATGTAATAATAGGTGCCCCATTCCATGGTGAAATGAGTCTTATGTTGGTATTTGGGAGTGATATAAATCTGAATGTATCCCAATAAGCCATCTATAAGAGATAACATATTGTAACCATCCATGGAATCAACAATGGCATCTAATGAAGGTAAGGGGAAGTTGTCCTTAGGAAAACAAAGATTAAGGTTACAAAAATCAATACAAATGAAGATGACCATAGTGACCTTCTTCTAAATGGGGATAATGTTAGAAACCCATTTAGAATAATTCACTGGTTTAATGATTTCCTTATGACATAGATAAGTAGCTTTAGGTGGGAATTTACATTGATTTTAATGCACTAGATTAACATCAGGATAAGTGATGATGTTATGAACCATAATACTAGGGTCAATGCTAGGCATGTCTTGGTAGGACCAAGTAAATGCCTCTTGATATTTATCAAATAATAGGCTAAATTTATCATGCTTAAATAGTGAGAGTTCTCAAGAAATCATGATTGGTTGAGGAGAAGATGGAGTATCATATTTGATATGAGTTGTTTCTTTGATAAACATGGCATTTCCATCTTGAAAATGGTAAGGTGCATTAGAAAAGGTGGAAATTGGATTTGTTTAAGGATCAATGCTAGCGACAAAGTTGTTAAAGCAAGGAATTTTATTCTTGAAATTTCAAAGTTTATCATTCTATCGAGGAAGTTGAGGTTCTTGGGGATGAAGTAACTCAAGAATAGCTTCATCACTAGGCAAGGTAGTAAGAGGACCATAATATTCAACATCCACTCCAAGATCTAGAATTTTATTGCCATGGTAATCATATTCAGAATGAATTTGACAGACATCAATTGCCTTGGAGTTTAGTGTAATTTTGAAAGTAGATGAATAGGATTGATTTGAAGAGATTAGAGTGTTGATATATTTAATGTTAGGAGAAGAATTTGAAGAAATGATATGATACATAGGATGTAGAGAAGATGTAGTATCATCCATAGGTTCAAAAGGTGTAATTTGTTCTACCACCCAAGGAGTATCAATAAGAGGAGGATTGATGAGAGGTACATGACCCTCAAGATCTAAGTCATGATGTGTAGATATAGTATGCACATCTCAATTAAAGGCATGCATTTGGGCTAAAATATTTTGATAGGCTAGGCATCCAAGTCTTGAGAGTGAGCTTGGGCCATGATATAGTTGTTATCATACGTTGGAGAAATTGTACATGCTTGAGAATCAAAGGGAGTTTTAGAAGGTGAAATATTAATGTTGATAAATATATGAGGAGACATGGTGAGAGGATATTGGAATAATTTAGCCACTAAAAAATCATTACAAGTGATGGTATCTTCAGGCAAAGAAGGATCTTGAGCATTGTATGGAGGGGGAAAGTTAGTAATCTCATCCATGATAGGAATATTATGATCTCAAGGTAAGATAAAAGGAGGAAGCTAATATATAATATATGGGGGTAGCTTCTTAGTATTGCAAGTATTTTAAAACTCATTGGGCTCATCATCATCAAAATCCATAAGAGTAACTTGAATATTAGGATTCATGTTGATGAACTTAGGTAAAGGAGCACTATTAATTTTAGAAATTATAGGAATTTGATATTGAGGCTTAGGATTAGGAAGTTGGATGATCCATGGGTTGGGATCAACTTCATGTTTGTAAAATTTTTCATTATGTAAGAATTTAATACACTGACTAATAGAAGAGGTGATGGTCCTCATTCGATGAGTCAATAGATGGTCAAAAAGAATGTTATAAGATAAAGGAAGATCAAGGACCATAAGCTTGGTTCTAACATTCTTATGTTCAATGGTTAATGGAAGCCAAATACAACCAAGTGGCTTTTGATTAGTCTTGTCAAAGCCATGAAAAATAAGATGGGTTTGTTTAAGATGATATTTGTTATAACCATGTTGTTGAATGAGCCATGAGGATGTGGCATTGATACCAGAACCTTCATCAAGTAGAATTTTTGGATAAGGGTGGTATTAATGGCTACTTTGATCAAGAGAGGTGGATAATCGATGTGAAAAATAATTTCATCATTGATCATGTCCTCTTAAGAAATTCAATGGAAGGCTTGGAATAAGGACACATATTCTCAATGTTATTGACATTAGTTGGTTGAGAATCAATAGAAGGTGGTTATTCATCTATGGAAGATGGATCTTCAATTTCTTGAAGTTGTTACATAAGAAATTTATGATGATAAAGTGAAGTGCAAACTAATTCCATGAGAGGAATACTATAAGGCATAAAGTTAAGATCTTTAAGAAAATTCCAATGTGATTTAGAAGAACCAGCATGAGGTTTAAAAGGCAAATTGTATTTAAGAGGTATAGATGTGGTGGGAAGATTGGAAGGAAGAATTTGTTCCTCAAGTGCTTCCAAATCATCATGAGTGGTAGTGGTATCTTTAATCAATTATTATTTTAAATATGGTTTCTTATGCTTGGTAATAGGATTTTTATGGGCTAGTTTATGATGATAATTAACCTTAGCAGCATTGACATATTGAGAGTTGTTATAATATATGTCATAATCAGCATCGATGGCACAAACATCCTTGACATTTGATTGATTATTTTTTAAAGAAGATTTTGGATTGTTAGAAGTAGAAGCTATAAATTTTTATCATTTTTGAGATGTGGCAGCATACTATTTATGATGAAGTTTGATCATAGCTTCATGGTTTAATGATTCACCAAGAATATAAATAAAAAACACAATTAGTGAGCCATCTACAAGATTCATGGAATGCCCAATGTTGGTATGGAACCAAAATAATATAATGGGATCATACCACTTAGGAGGATCATTGGGATAAATGAAAGGTTTCAAGGGTAGTAAAAATTTTTGCATTTTTTTAACCAAAAGAGGTGTATGAGATGGTAAAGGAACAATAGATTTTACAACTTTAGGTTTGGTTTGGGAAGTATTGCTAGTGATATCATTAGATGTTTGAAAATATCCTTTAAGAAGTTTATTATTGGATTTGAATTGATTCATAAGAAATTATTGATGATTAGCTTGGTTAAGAGCTTCATTAAGAGTTTGAGGAGAAAACATTTGAACCTTATATTGAAGATTGGGAATCAAAGTAGTAATAAAGAGTTTGAATAAATTATCATTAGTCATATTATGGTCAACTTTATGAGCTAAAGATTTCCATCTTTTAATAAATTCATTAGGATATTAATTAGCATTTATGAAGTGACTAAGAAAAATTTTAGGAAGGTCATTATGTTGAAACTCTTTAACCAAAGGATTAACTAAATATTCAAGTTCCCAAATAAAATGTTGAGGAATTTTATTAGACCATTCTAATAAATCATCAATAAAAGTTTTGAATAATAGCTTAGTTGTGTAAAATGTATTAGTTTGGATCCACTCTTTGTAAAGGATTCCAAAGGATTTGAGGAATGAAGTAGGGTCTTTAGTCCTATCATATTTTATAGTTGGATTTATGTTACCAATATCAATGGATATAATTAAGGGAGCTAAAGGCTGATTTTGAATGGTTTGAATCATCTTGTTATTCATTATGGGTTGAGGAACAACATTGATTGAGGCATCCCTAAGAGGTGGAGGAATATAATTAGAATTATCTTGAGGATGAATCATTGGAGGTTGATTAGTTATATTGATTGTCATTGAAGTTGCATCATTTGGTTGGTATTAGAGTTTTGCATGATGTTAATTTGTTGAATGACTTAAGCTAAGAGTTGGGTTGTATCGAGAGGTGATTTAGTGTTATTTGGATCACTCCCCAAATTAGTGTTAGGGGGAAGATTATTAGAAGGAGAGTTATTAGTGGGATTATTAAAGAAATTTGTATCAATCACTCCTACATTGGTTTAGAGATTTTGAGAAGTATCTTCATAAGTATACAAAGGATTGGATCCATTAACTTAATCTTGAGGTGTTATTTGCACCATGTTATAGTTCATATATAAAGGAGGAGAAGAGGTGCCCCAAGAGTGATGGTTCTTTTAGGAGGAAAAGAGAAGGAATGAACATCCCATATAGTATCTAAATGGATTTAGGTTGTCCAAAAATATTATGATAGGAGACCTCATTTTTATTGAAGAGAGATGAACAAGATGCAAAACTAGAGAAATGGGAAATTAGATTGAAAAACAAAAGAAAATCAATAAATATAAATAGTTCAACTAGATCAACCTAGTATAGGAAATTAGGCTTGAAAACTATACTAGGTTGACTAGGTCAATCTAGTGCTATGCACAAAAAGTATAAGGTTGACCAGGTTGACTTAGTACATTGAAAAGTGAATAGGAAACTATTGATAACAAGTTTGGAAATGAAACAAGATAATTTTTAGATAATCTAAGAAAGTATGTAAAAAAAAGAAACACATAATCAAATGAATTGATGTTGGCCAATCTAATTGATGCACACAAAGAAAAATCATTCACTAATGCTGGCCAATGAAATATTTTGCTCACACAATTGATCAAAGAGCAAGAAAATAAATTAAAAGTAAATCTAGCTAATTGGTCAACCTAGAATGTTGATTAGATTATCAAGAATGTTTTTAAGTGTAAAGGGAGATTGGCTATAAGTAAGGTACTAAATATCAATCTAAGAATAGTTTTAGGTAAGTTTAGTATGAAAGGGACTATAGTGGTAATGATATAGGCTTGGTATTGGGTCCTACCCCCTCAATTCACACATCATAGTGATAAGAGTGTTAGGTGCTTAGCCAAAATATACCATTAACCATTCTTTATACTTGACCAAAACACCAAGTTAACTTCCCCCTTGGTGATGAAATCCAAGTAGCTTGGCTTGGGTAATCAAATTTTAAAATTTTTGTTGATGTTTATGTGGTTTGTATATGTGTGAAAAATAATAGAAATAGTGCAACTCAAAGATTAATTAAAAACCACTTAATTAGAATATGTGAGCTATTCTAATCATGAAAATAATTGAAAAAGAACAATGTGAGTAATATATATCATTTATTCCAAATTTAAAATAAGGTATAGTTGAGAAACTATATAGACAATCATATAAAACATGGTTGATAGGGTTGAACCTATACTATGGAAGCAAAGTATAAAAATGAACTAGGTTGGTTAGGTCAACCTAATTATTTTAGGACACACAGAACATAGAACTAGGTCCATAGGGTCAACTTAGTTGACTATGTAGGGGCAGTTTTAAAGATTTTAAACTATGAAAGGAAAGTACACAAATATAAAGATATAGAGAAATAGAAACTCACTTGAATGGTTTATAAATAAAAATATACAAGATTGTTGATCAAGAGCCTTGGAGAAAACTATCAAGAAACATATAAACTAGGTTGAGCTAATCCACCAAGTAATACAAAAACCTACTAAAAAAGTGTTGAAAATGTACTAGGTTGACCTAGTCATCCTAGTTGACTAAATAAGAAGTCTAAAAACTGGAAAAAGCTACACTAGGTTGAGTAGGTTGATCCAGTTGTCTAAATAAAATTATGCAAGTTATAAAACCTATTTTGGGTTGTACTGGTCAAGCTAGTTACCTTTTCCCTTAAAACCTATACATAGAGATAAATAAATTGGGTTGATAGGGTCAATCTAACATAGTAAATATATGATAAAAATAATGATGAATATGAATGAAATAAGTGAAAGAAATCTTGCAAGGGTTTGATTCACGTCCGGTTCACTAGAATGTATGTAATCAGAAATGCATCATGTCCATAAATCAATCCTAGATCGGATGGGATAGAACACACCCAAACTTTTTATTGGAGGTATATAATTTTTAAGTGGGAGCATGACCAATGTGAGTATCTACTAGACTCGATTAGGGGATCACTTATCATGACACATTGTGCGAGATGGGGTTCTAAAGCCTATAGTCTAACACAATCACATAATAATCCTAAAAGAGTCCTATGATTTAATATTTCACTAATATAATAACAATAAAAGTAAATTGATTCTAGTACACACCAAATCTTGTGGCACAAAGTGAGGGTTAGTAAAGCAAATCAATCAAAACATGTATAAGGAATTTCAAATAAAGTATGAGTAACACCCGAATACATGGAATATGAAGATTAATATTATTTGATCCAATACTTATGTTAATTCTATCTACTAAAAGAGAGAACAAAGTTAGAATTTACTTACCTAAATATGAACCCATCAAGACTGAATATCTCCCTTGGCTAAACTAGATTTACAATAGGTTGTTGTGGTTTGTAAGGATCACTTTGTTAGGACAAAGCATCCAATAGCTCTCTACAAGACTAGATTCTCCAAAATAAGAAACCTAGGCTAATTCTCCTCAAGTAGATCGATGAAAGAGTAGATTGTGAAGAAGCATGGTTGAATAATAACTCTTGATTTCACATTCTAGTAATAATTGAAATGACCTTGTACTTATAGGAGTATATTACCCTAAAATTTTTCAATAATGTTAGCTATGTTAGGTCGACTCGATCAACCTAGCACATTTTTGAGATAACTCACTAGGTTTGTGCTAGGTCAGTTGGGAGGCTAACAAACAAAAAGAGAGAAGAGGTCCACGAAATGTACTAGGTCAACCAAGTTGACCTAGTTTGTTAAACATGTCAAAAGGGTGCCAAGAAAGGAAAAGAAAGATAGAAAGAGGAAAAAAACTAGAAGACTGTGTAAGGGAGGAGAAAAAACTTAGGGAAAGGTTTTTGAGAACTAGTTGGATTGGTAATAATGAGGAAAAAAGTGGCAACAATCATGTGAAGTATCAAATTTCTTCCCACCCCTTTCCCAGTGTACCCCTTAGGGCATACACTCAAAGATATTGAGTCTTGATAGGTTCCTACAAGATGTAAAGCATCAATAATTAATAAAAGTGTGAAAATATTATGTGTATACACTTGGTGTACCTCATCATTAGGATCATAGGAATCCCAGGCATAGGGATGTACATCTATGAAATGATGGATGATGAAGTGGAGGTTGAGAGGGTCATAAAGTTCTTGGTATACTATAAGGTAGGGTTCATGTTCCTGATCAAGGACATCTAAGACCCTAAAACAAGGGTAGTAACATACCTAGTTAGCTCCAAGTTATGCCCTAGTAGATAGTGGTCTGACATTATCTAGACCTATTTGTGCATTTACCATTACATGATATAAGGGGTGAAGTTCAATATCACAAAATTTATCACTAAAGAGATGGTTAAGAATGTGCTAGAGTGACACAAATTGTGTAAGACCTTCAAATGGGGATATCTACTAATATTGATAGTGATGGAGGATATTGATGTTTTAGATGGAAACAAAGACAATCTATGGGTCTTCCCACCCCATAATGACTCCTCCTCAATGAAGTATCAAGACTTAATCTACCCACCCAAATTTTGGTAAAAATAGAAAACAAGGGTGTAAGGATGTTGTGACTGATACATCGAGGAATTTGAGATTAAATTGTGCATCCCTTAGAAGCTCCCCCCAAAAATGGTAAGAATGGTAACCTTTTCCATTATGAATCACTTTTATATAGTGTACCTTGAACTCAAGGATGGGAACCTATCTAGTTGTCTCAAATTACCTTATGTATTTTCCACCAAATATTTAATGATGGTGCTCAAGAGGATTTCAAATGCATAAAAATTAGAGATCTTAGTAAAGATTGTGGATCAAGACAAGAGAAAGTTGAGGTTCCAATATATGAACCCCAAAACAAAGGACACTAAGGATGAGGAGGATGAATCTAAAAAATTATACCTCCATCCCCTCTAGAGGGAGATAATAACTAGGTGCATCTTCATCCTTTATTATGAAATGAAGTCATGCAAGAAGGGTGTTGATCCTAAGAAAGATGATGATCAATCCCTCCTAATTGGCCATAAAGGGAAGCTAGTGCTAAATACTTAGGAGAAGATCCCCTATAATAAGCAAGGAGAGACACTTGAGGAGATTGAGGAGTGCATTAAGTTGAAGATTGCCTTTGGAAAAAAACTACACCTCTAACTCCCAAGAAGCACATAACCTTCATGCCAATGACTACTTCCTCTAGCAAGAAGCACAAGAAGAAGAAGACAAAGGAACCAATTGCATTAGCTATAATAAATTTGGAAAAAATTAAGAAATATGAGACATTCATGCCTAAAATGGAGGAAGAAACTAAGGAATAAATAATAGGGACCTACATCATGCAGGTCAAAGAGGAAGAGGAACCCAATGCCAAGGATGTATAGGAAGCCCTCTAAAGGGGAAAAATTGTCATTATTGAAGAAGTAGAGGAGACATTAATCTCCTCATATAGTGAATAACCCTCCAAAACACCTCGATAAATATAAGAGGAGAAGATAAGGGTGTGGAAGAAATTGAGACTTGATGAGGAGGACATCAAAAAGGTGTTGGAACTTAAAGAGAAGTGTAGATTGGCCTAGGAAAATGTAGTGGCCAAAGAAGATAAAAAAGATCAAGAATTTTCCCATAAGCATAGGACTGGCCATTTAAGTAGCCAAGAATTCCCCTAATTCCCCCACCAAGAAGGCAAAAGAAGCTACACAAGAGGTAGGCTCGAGTAGTGAAGGGGTGCTTGAAGAAAAAGGTGATACTAGCACCTCAAAATAGAAAATGGAGACTATTGATGAACCCCAATAGAAATAAGGTAATTTTTTTATTGAGGGAATAAACCTAGAGGTGAACATTGATAAACCCAAGAATAATTAAATGAAGGGGAAAATTTTGAGGAAGAAACCATTAAGGAACAAATAGATGAGTCCATTGAAGAAAACACTAAATAAAGCATTGGCGCTAGTGAAGATGAGGAAGAACAAATAGAGATGGTCATCATCAAGAAGGAAAATGTAGATCTAAGCATAAGGGATAAGTTGAAAAAGGGGTGGAAGGATGAAGAATTTTACATGTTTGACATTATGACCCATAAACTACCACAATTAAGAATCATAAACAACTTGCATTTGCATTTGATCATTATATGGATGAACCTAACTTTGAGGCACCTATAAAGGCTATTTTGGGCATAGAAGAGCCTAAGGAAGAGCATTAATCCATCCTCATAAACCCTCATTCCATGAACCTAGTATGATCTATGAATGTGATGATTGGGATGGCCACTAAGGTTGTATTCATATAATCAATGATGGTAGGGTGAGAAAATGGAAGTAAATCCATAAAGAAGCCCAAAATGAAGTGTAGGCCACTAAGTTCAAGCCATAGTATCTCTATTATTACATAGAGATGGTTTAATGATACTTGTTGATCAACATTGATAATTTTGACCTCTCAGAGGTTGATTAAATCTATGTGCTAGTGAAGCAGATACTCCCAAGGTTAAAACTAGAACTGATGTAAGAAGAAGAAGAGATCTATATGCTATACTAGAAAAAAGAACATATTTTTAAGATTGAATAGGTAGACTACCTCTTTTCAAAACTACAAGAAATCATAAATTTAGTCAATGCCATCTTTTTGAGCTTTTCAAACCAATCATTAGTCATAGCCATGCACCTCAAATAGGCAAAGGAGGAGAAGGATAAGATGATGTTGTAGGTGTACTCAATAATCAAGTTGGAACATGCACATATCATAGGGAGAATAAATATGCTTAGTAATCAGATAAAGGATTAAGAAAAAAACCTAGAAGCACTCTTTTACACTATATAGACTAAGGCCTATGAGTAAGGAATAATCTTGTATGAGAGTGTGACTAAGGCCAAGGAAAACATAGAGGCCTTTTGAAAGGAGATGGATAAGACCAATGTGATTATGCTCAATGTTACCTCCACTAAAATAGATAGTACCACTAAAGAAATCAAGTTTTTCATTAAGATATCTAAAGACTTTAGTGTTGAACTTAAGGAGAGCGCACTTGATTTATGTGCCCTAAAGACCTTGACAACCTAGTCTTAGGATGGACTAAATTTTTTATATGGGTAATGTTAGGACCCTTATTTTTATATGTAAGGATTTTCACTAGCATAACATACACATATATGAGGAATTATTTTTGGTTGATGATCTCTTTTTGTCATCTTGGAACTAGCTTGAGGGATGAGTTCATACCTTGTACTAGTTCGCAGGTGGCTAACTAATTTTAGGATTTCTGGGAAATATTCTAGGTTAAGTGATATGTGGTGATTGCAACACAAACTTTGAAAGGTGATGGAGCTATTGATAATGATCATGATAGCTCCATCTCAGAACCTTGAGTGTGTACTCCACCTTGGAAGAGATTTTCCTATAAGCATATATAGATATCTCAAACCAATGAAGCAAGAAGATGCAAAGATAGTGTAATAAAGCTTTAGAGAATTGAAATTGGCTCTGTATGTATGCACTTAATAGCCATTAGTTTTAATCTTATCATGGATTCCATTAAGGATCCATTTATATATTCCCAAGCTCACCTATGATCCTTTAGGTCATGACATAAGATAAATGAGTATCTTTCCTGCTATGAACTCTATATTGTTTAATCTTTAAGTAATGAGGATGAATATTGCATCAAATTGAGCTCAATCTATTTTATGCATCTTATTTATTTTTATTTAAATGTCTAATGATTATAATTATATAATTTATATACATTTATGTTAATAATGTTTTTAATAAGTTTCTAGTTCATGATGTTAATGGTGTCCCTATAATAGGTGATGATGTCAGTTATAACTTGTATAAAGACTAAGTATATAAATACCATGTACCAAGTGTTCCTACCCCTAATAGAAGCATGAGTCCAAGTATGATTAACTAAAGAGAAAGTATCCCTTTCACCCTTTAAGTGCTGATATGATGGAAGGCTTAGCTTAACAAAGGAGTGTGCCCTTATGGCTCTAGAACTAGTCCACTAAAAGGCTTAGAACTATAGGCCATCATAATTATCCTATGAAAGGCTTGCACCTATGGATCTATCAAAAGACTTATCTCAAATTACCAAGTCCCATAATTAATGTTTTATGCCATGGTACAACTAGCCCAATGTGGGACCTAGTTCCTTCTTAGATGTGCTTTGAGTGAGTGCATAAGTCATGTGCCTTATGTGAATTAATTTTGGTATAGCTAAGTGTAAAATGTTGAGTATAAAGGGAATATCCCATGGTTTTTCTTTAGTGTAATTAGTCTATAATTGACTAAGACAACTTTGTGCACCCTTTTCTACAACATGACATCTAGAAACCATTCATATATATTCAAATCCTTTGGGTTAAGAGGTTGGTAAGATGATGACAAATTATGAAATTTTCTTGATCTATAGCCCTAGGGTGGTTCATGCAAGCCCATCACTATGTTAGAGTAGTAGATGAGAGGGATGGACCATGTGTAAAAATATTACTTCACCATATAAAGTTTAATTAGTATTACACTTCAATCCTCAACCTAGCATCAAAAATATTAGGAGAAGCCACATGGCAGGGACACATATTTCAATCTCAGGGTCTATGGCTTGAGTAAAATCAATCAAATCAATTAAGTGTTAAAAGAGGGCCATCCCAAACCTTCTTAGGGTTATCAAATATTTCATATGCCTAATATAATCAAATAGTGACATATGTTTGCTTCCCAGAGTCAATATCCTAGGGTGTTAGAATCATTAGAATTTTCAAAGTCTAGGAACCAATCAATGAGCACCATTTGGACCTATCAATCCCTAAACTCAATTTCCTTAAGCATAAAATTATTTGATCTTGTAAGAATATAAAATAAATATAGAGTTCATCAACCCCAAAACTAATCATGACTTATCAATCTATTACGTGTTAGACCTTGTCAAATTCTTGGGGTGTTAATAGTGCTAGTCTTAGTAGAGCCTAGGAATTTCAAAGACAAATCAAAGGAAGACACATAGACACTTTTTAGCCAAGACTCATCCAAAATTGATATATATATATATATATATATATATATATATATATATATATATATACCAACATAGTAGGTATTCAACTAATGAGGATCCCCTAGGCTCTAACCTCTTGTTAGACCCCATGGTACCTTAACACCAATAATGGCCCACCAAGTGGAAGTGGTAGGCCCTAAAGTGCCAAATGGAATTTAGTAGAGTTGAAATGAAGTAATGAATGAGATAGAAAATGAAATATCACCACACCATCAGTACACTAGCCTAAAATTGATAGTTCATCTATTCATAAAAATCATTGAAGGCTATATTTTCATAATGGCTTGATTGTAATTTGTATAGTGGGTGAAAAAATGGTAGAATTCGACCAAGTCATTATGGTAGAATGTGCATGGGGAGTAGGATAACACCAAAGATGAATTCAACATTAAAGAGGCATGGTGGACAACTACACAGATATGGCCCATGGTAATCCTAACAAGATTAAGGTGGTTGAGCTACCCTATTCATGATTATCACAATTGAGCATGGGTACTCATCTATTTTAGTTAGAGTCTGAACTAATTCCTAAAATCATCATCAAAATTTATAACTACCCTAATAGTGGGTGAGACAAAATCAATGATTTATGGACTTCTCATTGCTTATAAAATCCTAGGTCATACATTAAAAAATGGCCAGCATTTCTAGGCATAGTAATGCTACCAAAATTTGTCCTCCATGAGCCCTTTACCACTTAAACCTTATAATTAATGAGAATTTAATTTGCCTTTCTTCATGATTCTTATATTTTGTGTGCAATTATTTATTTTTTAATAATTTTTTGAGGGTAATTATTGCCCCTTGTATTTCCATCCATACCTTAGCACCCCTATGCAGAATTTGGCTCTCTTATAGGTCATATGGTATGTATGTTCAGGTATATATGGGCATTATCTATGGATCATTTTTCATACCTATTAGTGTTGTCTTATGTTCCTACACCTTCATACAAATCACTTATGTAAGTGAAGTGTTAATTTTGGATATTGTGTAATGTTTTATCATTTTTTATAATTGTAGTGTGTTATTAAAAGCTTGTAGAGGTGCTCTTTCTAGTCTTGGTGCATCACCTTTTACATTTAAGCAACCCCATTTCTCCTTTTCCCCCTCAACGAGTTTTAGATTTAAGATTACCAGTATATTTCCTTTAAACTCTTTTAGGATTACATGTTGATCCTAAATCATATTCTTTTAGATTAGAAGGAAGCCAACATTCTTTAAAGGCTCATCCTAAAGAGTACAAGAGTCCCACACCTTGGGGTTTGATCCTATTGTCTCACTAAACTAATTCTTCTAATTTGGTGGGTACATAATTCAAGTGATAACAAACCAACCATATGAATACATTTCAATTGAAAATTAAATGAATTTAAGTCACTAGACACTTGCATAAGAATAGGACACTTGTATTGATATATTCATCTAACTGGGATGCAAGTGTTTGAGTAGTTATAAAATACGTACAAGTCCAAAACTTTTAGAGGTGGAAGATAAATAGGTTTTTAGCATTATGGTCAAGATAAAAGGTCTAAGTCATTATAATAACATTGTTTGGACTAAGAGATAACAAATTAGGCATAAAAAGATAGTGTATTCAAGACTTGGTAGTGGGAAAGGTATAGAATTTAAAGGTACATCCATGATATGTATTTTCCAAGTGTACAAGATTGAGGTGATATATAATTCATAAATAGTGTCTACATTCCCCCCCCCTTCAATCTAGTAATGAAATTTCTATTTTAAAGTAAAATGAATGTGTACCTAGGTGTGTATAACACACCTTATCTTTAATTGAGTCTGACTTGAGTGATTTACTAGTGACTAACCTAAAACTAAGAACATGTTATAGTATATAATCAATGGATATAATATGAAATTGAAAGTATTGAAATTGAAAGAGATTAAGGTTTAGGAGTATAACTATGTATTGATGCAATCATATTGCCTTTTAACAATTTGATTTTAAAGATATATCATTATGAATCACTGAAATTGAGATTAGGAAAAATAAAATTTGTAAAGTGCATATATCTAAAGAGATAGAAATATCGGAGGACACATACCCCTAACCTTTTAGAAAAGGTGAGTTACCACCTGATAGTTAGGATTAGTTTAATCATGAAACTCAATCTCATACTTATAACCTGCTGAGTGTGAATGAACCAATTCAAATCACACTATAAAACTGGTGAGGTTGGATGATGTAATCAAGTCCAAACTATAAACTTGAAAATATTCAGTGATTTAATTACCTTATTAATACCAAAAAGTGAACTAACTACGATAGTAGATTGACTCAAAATAATCCATAAAATTACAACCCATTGGGTGATGATAGTCCCTGAAAGTGTTTAAAATATAAAACTAATTTGATTTTGTAATATTAGGCACACATTGCATATCATATGCACCTTAGATATGCCTCATGCTGAAGTAATGTATAATAATGATACCAATGTATATAATTCTACCAAAAATGTGTATCTAAATCATATAACTTTGAATTTTAGCCATATTGAAATTGTTAAGTGTGGAGAACATGTTTCCAAAACATGCCCCCCAATTTATATGGATAAATATGAAAATTGATATAAGTGTGAATATGGAGGACATGTTTTCAAAACCTACCCCCACTATAATTTAGGTATGTTGCAGGTTGAATAAGTGTGGAGAACATGTTTCGAAAACATTCTTCCAATATATTTGAAACTAAAAACTAGTGTATGTGTGGAAAACATGTTTCTAAAACGTACCCCATTGTAATATGAATCTGATAACAAATGTAAATGCTAATGTGGAGGACATATTTTCAAAACATGCCCCCACTACAATTTGAGAATGTTGAATACTAAATAAGTGTAGAGAAAATGTTTATAAAACATGCCCCCATTTCAATGTGAATTTATGCATCAATATGGAAGGCATGCCTCTATGGCATGCCCCAACTAATATGCCCCCCATTTTAAGGTGAGGGAAACTAAAAACTGGTAGTCACCTTACTTCAAATATATAAGACAACTATATAAATATGTGTATGAATCATGTAGTATATAAAATTAACTTCTCTATGTATATATATCATTGAATCATAAAGAATGTGATCACACCATGTCCTAAGATGTATGATGTAGATCATGGAAACATCTAGAATGTGATCACACATAAGAGCATTAAAAAAACCAAAAGACAATGATCCAAGGAGACCTCAAACAAGGGACATGTTTAAATTCCACACCATCAAAGGGACATGACTTAGTCAAATGTATATAAAATAAATAATGACATATTAAAATGTCAACATAAAATAAGAAATGACATATTTAAATGTAAAAGAGGCAAATAAATTCATTGGGGGCACAAACAATGAAGCATATTCAAATGTTTAAAAAAAAAAAAAAAACAACAATAGAAATCCAATACACTTAATGAAGTGCATACATGAAAACATAATAAACTAACATAAACATATCATAATATTACTTGGATATGTATGTTATAAAAAAAAATTAAGTACATAGAATATCAAGTACACTACAAAATATATAAGCATGGATAAAGGGATGTGTAAACACATATATGAGATCAAACATGATAATGTAAAGTGACCATATAATGATATAAATTTGATTTATTGTGTTCATATAAGTGGATTCCCCCAATGTCCTTGTGACAAGAGTAGAGGGAAAACTTAACATCCAAAATTGCATATTTCATGTATTTGTGTATGCATGAATCACACTCAAAATATGTGCAAAACATGTGTATATATAAAATAATTATATTCCATCTACCAAATGTAGCCAATAACATGTATGCTAGGGATCTAATACAATATGTAAATGTTAAAAATATTTTTAGGTTTTTTATTTTTTTATTTTTTGGCATTTTTGATATTTATGGAATACTGATAACTATTTAATCTAATAAGTTTTTAAAATAATGAGATAAAATATTGTGTGGTGGCCTTGCTTGCCAGATTTTTTTATATTGCATAATTACCAACAATGTTGTGTTTTTTGGTAAATAACTACCAAAAATTATTGGTACCTATCCCCCATATTTTTTATATGGTATACAAACTCCCTTGCTGTCACGTTTAAAAATAAGACACTACTTTGTAACACTATCAACTAATTTCATATTAGGCAACAATTGTTGTCCAAGGTGCAAAGTCAAGTATGGTTGTTAGTCTATTACCCATATAACAAGGTCTAATACCTTTAAGATTCATTCAATAGGTAATATTATATACCTAAGATATTATGGAAAAGTTGATGAGTGGTGTAACTCATAGATATTATGTTCCAATTTTTGTAATGTGATAATACTGCAAGTTGTTTCTTGATTATTTACATTAACCTTGAGATGTGGGTAATGTACCCCATTAATATTTTTGATAATTTTCATATTATCGTGCTTTTTCCACTTTGAAGGATTTCTTACTTTTTAAAAATTATAAGTATTGGGTTGTTTCCATGTTTTAGACATAAAATTTGTATGCGTCCTTCATTATTGTATTTTTGAATTTGGTTATTCAACATCTCAAATTGATTTGTATAATGACAATTGATTTGATGATAATTAGAATATGTTAATCCATCTTTAGGAAGAATTCTATTGTTTTATTTGTGCCTATTATAAAGTAAAGATAGCATGCTATGTTCAAGTGACAGGGAATGTATTGTATTTGTAGTATCTTGTTTTAATGTGATCTATAGAATCTATTATGGAGTATTATGAGATACCTCCACATTATCTACATGATGTATCTAAATTTAACCTTTTATGGTTGACTTAATGTGTGAATCCAAGAGAGCTGTATGAAATAAAAAGTGTTTGCATATTCATCTACCATTTTTTATTTTCCCTTATCTTGATTTGGTCCCTATTCTCTATAGGTGAGTTTAGCTTATAAGACCTATAGGTTCAAATAGGTTATGAAAAATATTCTCAAGTGTATCAAAATTAAGTTTTTTTAATGTCTCATATATCATATCATGGTGTAGATCATCATCAATGTCATAATAATATAAAATATGGCCATCTTGATGCTAAGTATTGACCAATAAAGTAAGCTCAACTATTAGAGTTACAATTTTTGTATCATGTATTACTTTGGTATTGGTTCTTATTATTGAGGTGCATCTATGTGCACTTCAATGTTAGTGACCTATCTATGTTTGGAGATAATGGATACATTATACTTGACTCACCCACTTCATAAGTTTGGATATTCTCAAGAGGAATACATTATGTAGGTGGTACCACTGTAAGAATTTCCTTTATGTCATAATGTATCATTTTTTAGAATTTTAAGGGTTCATCATCGATAAAAATTGTCAATAAGGTCCCATTGTTTATGACTTTTACACATCAATGTAAATTAGATGGGATGATCTCCATTGTGTGTATCCAATGTCTACCAAAAATTAATTTATAATGTGATGATTGAGACATTACTTAAAAGGTGATTGGAACCATTTTTGGCCCCAATGTTACATCCAAAGATATTTGGTCAATTGGGAGGCTATGTGAATTATCAAATCACTTGATATGTATCCATAATATTTGAATAAGGTTGGTACTAATACCCATGGAGATTATGAAATTCATGCTACAAATGTTTAAGTCTGATCCATTATCAACAAGCACCATTTTGATACCCTTATTATGCATAAATACTTGTATGAATAAAGGTAAATCTTGGTCAATAACATATTTAAATGGTAAATATGTTGGATCAAGGGTGATTAGTTTTGCATTATTTTTGATACCTTACATGATATCCACAAAGTAAGTTGTCTCAATATCACTTGAAACTTGGGTTTTACACAATGTTTTATATAGGATATCATTATAGATAGTAGAGTTAGTTACAAGTTCAAGGATGAAAATATTAACATGTGTGTTACTTAATTGGTGGGAGATTAGGTTGAACACCTTTACCTTTTTAATTAGTGATAACATGGACCACCAAAAATAATATAAGTTGTGGGTGAATAAGGGGTGTAGGATGGTATTTGTCATTTGAATAACATATAGGTGGACCAAATGGTTGTTTGTATGTTGGTGTCTAGATACTATCTCTATAATATTACAAAAAGAATTATGAAAAGATATTAAATGTTGATTTTTATTTAAAAACCTCTCATTATATTAATGAATATGTTTATTTCTTTGGATGATACATTTGATTAGCATATTACAATAGTAAAATATTAATTCAATTACAAATTATAACATAAAATGAGATAGACATGCATCCAAATTTAACATATTGATAGAAAATGAAAAATTATTTTTAACTTTTAATATCTTGTTAAATTAGAAATCAAAAATAAAGAATTAGGAAACTTGAGATTAATATCTATGTTTTTGTGGATGAAAGGTTGGGTTCACAAAATGTTTAATCCTAAAATGTAGATATAGGTCTCTAGGTTTAAATGGGTAAATATAGCCCAGGGCACAAGGATGATACACTATCTTTATAACATGCTAAATATTTGTAAAACTCAAATAAAACATATACTAAATTTATTATGTAGAGATGATAAAGATATAAAGTAAAACTATGTTACATATTGTAATGATAATTAAAAAAATATAATTAGTTTTTTATGATGATAACATATATATGTATTTGGAATATGAAAAAAATTGACAAGATTAGGATTCTAGATCAGTCACCTACTTTTAGAACTTGTACCTCTATAGCCATAGACACTTGTGTTGACCTGGGATGGTAACATTGACATTATTCTCTTACTTGGACACAAGTTCTAGTATATAATACATAATAAAATTGGATGCAAATGTGTGGATGATTTTAGGATCTATGTCACCTTCTATATGATGTATTCAAATCTATGTCATGGATTTTCATTCCTTTCTAAATGATAAAACCTTATTTCTTCGTCTTCATAATCACTATGGGAAAAATGGGTTAGTGTGCACATAGTGTCAAGCTACCCCAAATACTCATCTATAAATGAGAACTATTTACATAACCAATAATTTGAAGAGGGACTCAAATGTATATAATTTTACCCTATGTGTTGGATTATGTTTGAATCATGTAGTGTGTGATAAGTAAGTACAATAGTGACCTATCTTGTAACTTGGAACATGTGGCTTATAGATTGATCCTTTATTAGTTAAAACTTGTAGATGTGTTTTCCTTATGACTAATATGGAAATATGAGAAAATAGGGGAGCTTTAATCATTTGAGTACTTGATTGAGTTATTTTTGGTCTCTATTAGGTTAGCCTTGTGAGTAGTTAAAAAATTTATAGGTGTTAAATGAATGAGGATTAAACATATATTTATACCAATCCATTTGGATATTATCTAACATTAATTGACTATGCAAAACATAGGAATACATTTAATTTTCAAATTGAATGACTTTAGGCACTAGACACTTATTTCAGAATAGGACACTTATGTGGATGTATGTGTCTAAGTAGGACACACATGTTTGGGTAGTTATAAAATAGTATAGTTACAAAAAATTTAGAGATGAAATACAGACAAGTTTATAGAATTATAGGTAATATATAAGGTTCAATTCATTATAATAACATTGATCAAAGTAAGATATGAGAAATTAACACAAAGAGATAGTGTATGTGAGCCTTTTGGAAGTTGGAAAGGAATAGAAGTTGAAGGTACATCCATGATATGTATTTGCTAAGTGTTCAAGATTGAGGTACCATATAATTACAAACTAGTGTCTACTAAAATAGTGACAAACACATTCATTGATCATAGTTTTAGTTAATCCATCCTACCAAAAATATCCCTTAAACATGGCTAGACAGAGAGACATAAAAAATAGAGAGGTGTGTGCACATGTGTGTGATGTGGGTGTTGGTTAATAATAATATTTTCCCTAATAAGAAATATCTCTATGTGGTATTAGGCATGGATATAATTTATAATAAGAATTAACACTAGTCTATAGTATATCAGAGGATTTAAAATAATTATTTGTCAGATGAGGAAACTATGTATGAGCTAGTCCCACATTTAAATGAATGGGATATTATTGAGTTATATGTTGTTAAATGTGTTATTGAGACTTTGGTTGTATAATTACTAGAGTGTTCTTCAATTAATGAGTTTGGTTACTCATTTTTTATTCTTATAAACAAGTATGGGGGAGTTTACATGCCAACACATGAACCTCCGTGACCTAAAATGAATATTTTCTTATGCAACTAACCCTGACCTAACCAAATTCCATTCTCTCTACACTTCAGGTGATCATGAAATATTTATTCCATGTGTGGTATGTTGATGCATGAGTTACTTTAATGAATTTTGTGGAGTGTAGATGACTTGATGCACTCAAAAATTTCATGGTAGATTAATGATAAAAAAATAAAATAATTTAATGTATTTGAGGCTAGTATTTCAAAGTCTAAAATAAGAGAAGTTGGTTAACTTGAAGAAATACACTCTTTTAAGAAATATTTGGTCTATTTTTAGGTTAAGAATGGACTTAGAAAAAAATAGCTACCATTTCTGAGTGACCATCACCAAAGAGTATGTTTGAAGTAATATTTTTTCATAGATTAACTATTTTATACCATAAATTCATTAAAAACTTTAGTGGGATAAGTGAATCCATTATGAAAATAATAAGAGGTTATAAGAAAGATTCCAAATGGATAGTTATAGTTGAGAGAATTTTTATATTTTAAAGAATACGGTGATGAAAAATTTATTATTATCATTTCTAGACTTCAATAGAGCATTCCAAGTTGATTGTGATTCTAGTGGGATAAAGGTAGGAGTGGTTTTGAGTCAATAAAGTAAGCCCATTGCTTACCTTATTAACAATTTGAATGTGACTAAATGGATTATTTCATTATTTAAGGATTTTTTTTGTATACAGATCATCAATAACTTGACTTCATAAATGACCAAGGTAAGTTAAATTATAATCATATGAAATGGGTTGAATTTATTTAAATTTATTCATTTGCTTTTAATCATATAAGTGGCAATTTAAATGGAATTGTAGATGCATTAAGTATAAGTTGTGTTTTGATGAATAAGATGAGTGTATAGGTTGTTGGGTTTGACTCCATGAGAGATTTTTATGAAGAGAATTTATATTTTATAAAATCATGGGAAATATACAATAAAAATAAAAAAACAAGGATAGAAATCCATGTCTGGAATTATTTTTATAGGATTAATTATTTTTGAAATGACAACATTTGTGTATACCTAAAGGATTAACTATGGAAAATTTGACAAGGGAAAATAATTATGGAGGATTAGTTGGATATTTTGGTGTGAATAAAACTTTGGTCAAGGATAAGTGTGAATGTGTAGAAGTTTGTGCAAGGTTGTAGAGTTTACCAATGTGCTAAAGCTAAAATTCAAATGTAAGTTTCTATCAGCCATTCCAATATTGAAAATACCATGGGAAGATATAAGCATGGAATTTGTTCTTGGGTTTACAAGGGAAAAAAAGATAATTATTTTATATTTGTTATTGTTGATAGGTTATTAAAGATGACACACTCCATATCATGTAATAATATAATTGATGCCACAATCATTACTAATTTTTTTTCAAGGTGGTATTAAGGTTGTATGGATTATCAAAGAGCATAATTTTACATATAGATATAATGTTGATTGATCACTTTTGGAGAACTTTATGGAGAAATTTGGTAAAATATCTAAGTTTTAGTTAAAATTATTATCCATAAATGGATGGGAAAATGGAGGTAGTAAATAAAAGCCTTGATTATTTTTGAGATGCTTGGTAGGAAAAAATATCAAATAATGGGTCATGATTTTGTCACAATCTGAGTTTAATTACAAAAACTCACTCTTAGAAGTAAAACCAAGAGTGAAATTTAGATTTTGTATGGTTACATCCCTAGAAGTGTCAGTGAGTTGATATATATAGTTAAAATGAGTAAAATTAAAGTTGAAGTTGAAAATTATGTAGCATGTATGAAGTAAGTACATCAATAATTTAAGGAGAAGTTAGATAATAACCTCATGAAGTACAAACAAATTAAAAATATAAAGAGAAGAGAAAAATAATTCCAAGTGGATGACTTTGGTTTGGTTCATTTGAGAAAATAAAGGTTCTAATAAGGAACATATAACAAGATCAAGTTGAAGAAAATTGAGCCATGTATAATTTTTAGAAATTTTTTCATGAATACATATGAAATAGAGATACTAGATGAGATTTATATCTCAATTATCTTCATTGTAGTTTATTTTACCCTTATCATGAGGGACAAGAAAGTGATGATGATGCAAGTTTAGATTATTAAATTTTAGATTGAAGACAAAAGATGATTAAGAAGGCAAGATAGGAAATATATATGGTTATATATTTTAGAATCATCTAGAGGAAGGTCAAAGCAATTGAAGATGCAACTTGGATGAGTGTGTCTAAAATGTTCAACTATGAAAAATAAGTGGAAGATAACACTTAAGGTTCATGATAAGGAGCTCATGGATCATTTTAATTAACTAGGGTGTATAATGCATGAGAATCCTAGTGTAGACACTTCATGATAATCCTAACTAATCATATTTTTATTCACACTAAGATACCTAGCCTTTACTATTCATCACCCCCTAGCCAATTAAGTCATTTCTTCCATAACCATCTCCAATCCCATAAAATTCATATCCTATTCAATTAGTTAATTAATTTAAATTAATTAACTAATCCTTCCTTAATTCCATGAACTTAAATATACATAATTATCAAAATCCAAAATAAAATAATCCCTAGATTATGACATCATATTCCACCCTATTCTACTTTTTAAATTTCAATGATTCCACAGGCTCTGCATGTCCCCCATCATCTAAATTTTATAATCTAAATAGTCCTCTCTAAATTTAATAATCTAGCTCAAATCCCACTAACATCCACTATAAAATTAAATAATCCTATTTGATCCTCCATGGTCCCAATGTATCCACTTGTTTCCCACTCTTAAGATTTAGACTTAATAATTTGATAATCTATCATCAATTAAATCATCCTCTATCATTGAACTCCAACCAATATTAATGGCTCTGATTAATCAAACCAGATATATAAGTAGATCCATTAACCTCCATTTCCAATAAGCTTAAAATACATAACAAAGTGTTGTCCAAAACCATCTATCAATACTTCAAGCATTCAACAAGCATCAACATCAAAACATTAATCTTTCAAGGAGAGGTGATGCTAGTTCATATATGTGCTTCAACAACATATTTGAAAATATAATTATAAACATAATCCATTCATCAAAGAGTAAGTAAAGATATGTTATTTTATATAATCCATTACATTCCTCTTATTACTTAATCTAAAGTATTTTTGTATAAGTTTAGTTATTTTTCTATTTCATTTATATTTATAACATTACTAATAATCTTTGTTCTTGAGTTACATTTTGGCACGTTTAGTGGGAGTATGTACCCAACGACCATATTTGGAAGAAAAATATCCTCTTCTCTAAAAAAATGAGATCTTTGTTTAGTTATAATTTTTGTGCTTGTAGGTTTATTATCAAGGATATTTATTTTAAAGTTATAATTTGTTTACATTTTACTTTTTTTCCTTAAATTACATTAATTTTATTAACACAACTTTTAAACTAGCTATAATTTTTAAATTACAATATAGATTTTTTTTCTGAATTTTTTTAGGTTGGTTTGGATTTAGCTTGCCAACATACTTTCAAAATTTTATAAAAATCTATATTGTAGTTTAGGAGATATTGTTAAAATAGTGACTATCATTTTTTTTTTAAATTTTTAACATGACTATTAACTTTTAATTTATAATGTAGATTTTTTTATAACTTTTTGTAGGTTGGTTCAACTTTAACTTGAAAAAATAATATCAATTTTTTTTTAATTATATATTTTACTTTAGGATATATCTATAAAATAATGACTATCTTTTTTTTTTCCTTCTAACTTTTAAGTTTGTAGGTTTTTCTTTATTAACATTTTAACTTGCATGTTTCTTGTTTAGTTTAACTTTTAGGTCTTTTGGGTGCAAGTTTTATTTGCCAAAAATATATTAAAAAAAAAAAATCATGTTTTTTTCTAAATTTATGTTAGTCAAATACATGATTTTTTTTCAAACAAACACATACAAAACACTTATTTTAATGTTTTAAAAAGAACACATATTTGGTTTTAGTGTTTTAAAAATTGAATGTAAATTTATTTCTGGTGTACCCAAAATGAATCCAAATTTATATTTGGTGTTTTAAAATTATTTTATTTTTATTTATTTGATTGTGTTTGTCATTTTTTGTGTGTTTTTGGGTAACCTATTGTGTGTATGCTCTCCCCTTAACTAGTTATCAGACACTGGGTGATAAAAATCACATAGGTTACTATTGGTTTTTTACCCAAAGCAAATTTAGAGTATGTTATCCTCTTTCCAACTTTTGGGATTTATGAGGATTATAAATAGTGAACCTTCCCTCTTTTTTCATTGCACAAGTTAGATTTAATCACCAATTATGAGTCCTTAGGGTTATGTAAATTGACATTTCACCACCCAATGGTTGGAAAAACCCTATGTACTAGTAGGGTATACAAATTGAGGTTCTATTATTTCATCATTGGTTAAGTGAATATGTGATTTATATGCATCCATGAAGTGGTGAAGTTTTCATGCTCTAATACAAACCTCAAATAGTACCCCTTTAGGCTCAATTTTTTGGTATCACTTCAATGAGATCTTATGACTAAAGTGGTCTTGAAGGGACTAAACCATATCATGAATTTATTTTTAATACATCACCTTCCATGGATTTAGGACTCATTATACTAAAAATTATTTAATAGAATCCCATAGATAAGCCTATATATCCTTTTATCTACAATAATCATTTTTACCATCAGATTTGTGGTGCAGTGGTAAGTGGTTAGACTTGCAAAGTTACTCTTAACATATCTTTGAAATTGGGTGTAGTGGGATATATGAATATAAGCCTCTGTAGTTGATTCTAAGAAATATTAAGCTTCCACTATCCAATGGACAAGAAAGTAGAACTGAGATCCTAAAAATTCTTAAATACCTTATCTAGATCATCCTTTTGTCATATGCTTTTGCTTGAAATTACTATACTAGCTAATAGGCTTGTTTAGTTTACCTTTTTTGCATGTACACAAGAATTATTTTTTTCCAACTAAAATTAAACTTAGCTAAATAAAATGTCATTAAACTAAACATCCAAAGAGTCAAATCCACATCCAAATCATAATCCAAACATCAACCAATTATTTCCCTCATCTTTTTATTCAATATCCTACACTTGTTGATTGTGATTGATAAAATTAAATAATCCATCATTTCTCCCATATAGGCCTATGGCATCTAAAACCAATCTAATAGAGGTCAATTTGAATAATATCCATTTTAAAATAATGATGATGTCTTTTTATAGATCATAGAAATATGTGCTCAATTATTTATAGATTTTGATGATGAAAACTTAAGATCCATCCTAATAAGGAAAATTCAAACCCTTTCACATCAAAATCAAGCCCACATCCCATCCAATAGATACAATCTTGAACATCACATCCCCCATTACACTAGTAAAGGGAAACCTATTTTGGTAACCTTATCCAACTTTCATATATCCCATGATCCATAAATCCTTATCCAAAATGAAGTCCATCCACATCTACACATGACTTAAAATGGGGATAATATAATCTTTATGAATCCTTGGAAGTAATATTATGCCAACTAGTCATTGTAGACATGATCATGTATCTATATATCAAACATTTTGATGAGAGTAAACTAAAACCTAAATGGAATCATGAAGATGAATACTTAGAGTATCACAAGATCCAAGTTCATTCTATTAATTTATATGTAAAATTAAATAATTACATCCAAGATTTGATTGACTATAGAGACATCAAAATAGAACCAAATTCATCCACATCTGAGAATTAAAAAAAGAGGATATGTAAAGATCCCTTTCTATATCATGATTAGACTCATCCACTTTCAAATTAATGTCAAGAAAACTAACCCATATTTGAAAAAGTATTTTTTATCAAATTACCTATTTTTGATTATCCTTACTCCAATGAGATTATTTTTAGTCAACCTATCTTTAATGAACCCTTATATGATAAGTACATCTCTGAAGAATCCATCATTTATTAAAAATATATCTTTCATCCATAAAAAAAAAGTCCCCCATTTTTTGGAATCCCTTCATTACAAAACATAAAGTGAAAAAGGTATTTTTGGAAAATGCAATCCAAAAATGACCTATTTGTGTTCACATCCCAATCATAATCAATATCATTATTAGGTTCCATATTAGAACAAACATCATAATTAATTTCCATATTAGTATCACAATCAACATAACAATCAAGTTCCATATTAGAACCAACATTAGAATCAAGCTCCATATTAATATTAGAACCAACATCAACATCATAATTAGAATCAAGATCTTATTACATCAGCTACACACTTTTGATATATGAATTTGCATACATTAGTGATCCTTCCATAGTTTTTGAGGAAGTTTCCACTCACATCTAAATAGGTCCTCCTCGCAGCCTATATGAGCATTTACATCAATTATCCTATCCCTTATTTTGATAATAAATCTCATGTGTCCATTTAAAACACATAATATTTTAAAAATTTATCATTTACTAACACTTTATCTATTACAAGAACCTATTGAGTTTCAATCTCTATAAGTGCACAATTAAAGGGTGCATCGGGAAATGGGTGGGTAGACCATTGGTGATTCACAATATTTTTATTTAATCATATAATTCATACTATTTTTTGAGCTTCCTTCGAGTGTCCATACATTTACCTCGTATGATGTCTCCATGAAATCTTAAAAACTTGAAATATAGCTAAGTCTAAAAGACTAAAATCCTGAAATATGGCTAAGTCTAAAATCTTGTTTCAAGGGTATCACAATAGATGTTAATTGATTACCTTATCTAAGATTAGATTTGCTAAGGAAGATAAGCTATAGACCTATATTAATTTATTAAATATATTTTGGTAAACTTGATGTGAATTTAACCCTTGAATTGTTTCTATATTTATAGTCAAGTAGATCACGTTGGTCGACCTAGTCATATTCTTTATGTGTAGAGTCAATATTTACGCTCAACTAGGTCATGTTAGTCAACCTAGTTTTTTTTATCTATCTTCATGTTTTCATCTACATCCAATAAGGTTATATTGGTTTACCCAATTCATTTTCTACAATTTTCAATTTTAGTCTTAGTAGACTAGGTCGTGTTTAGCAACCCTATTCATTTTTACAACTTTCAACTTTCAACTAGGATTATGGTCAACCCTATTCATTTTTACATTTTTAAAACTTTTAACTAGGTCATGATAGTCAACCCTATTCATTTTATGAAATTTTTAGATTTTATAATTAAAAAACTAAGTTAACCTAGTTGACCTCGTTAAGGTTCCTTCTAACAAGCTTAATAATTCAATTTTATCAATTATCTTAGTTTGTCATTTCTATTTTTATTAAAATTACTTAGTATTTAAAATTTCTACTCTATTTTTACCAATTTTTAGTTTTGTAAAACTATATCACATTGTTAACTAAGCTGACATAGATGACTTTGTAGGTTATGGTTGACCTAGTGTAATTTATGATTAATGTTTTTCCTTCTAAAATTTAACTAGGTCAACTTGATAAACCCTATAGATCCTGGCTGACCTAGTAAAATTTATGATTACTATTTTTCCTCTTAGAACTCAACTAGATCATCATGACTGACCTTGTAGGTCCTACTTGACCTAGTATAATTTTAGACTACTAATTTTTCTTTTTAGAAACCAATTATATCAACCTGGTCAACCTTATAGGTCCTAGTCAACCTAGTAACATTTTAGACTAATAACTCAGTAGTTATGAATTGGTTTTATATATGGCTGACTTAGTTTTTTGGCTTATTTTTTCCCTAAATTAGTAAATAGATGACATATTTTAGTAGGTGTTTAACTTAGTTTAGTAGGTGGTTGACCTAATTTATTTTGCCCTATTCTTATTCCAGTTTTGTAGGTGGTTAACCTAGTTTATTTTGACCTATTTTTAACCTAGTTCAGTAGGTGGATGGTATATTTTAGTAAGTAACCAAAGTAGTGAAAATAACTAAATAATTTCATAATTATGTCTTATTTTTAGATTTTAATTAGTCAATAAAATTGTATAATCAAGGGTTTAGATCAAAACCTCACTTATATTATCATGTCAAATGAAACTATTGAATTCCTTACTTCATGCTTTCCTAATCCTAGACCAATTAATTTTAGACAATTTTTGGCTACCATAGGATAGGGTCATAAAATTATTCCTTTTATAATTCACATTAGCATAGTTTAAGGATTTTTTAAGTTTAAGGTAATGCTCATTTTGATCTTAATCTTGTCTAGTCACTTCATGTCATGCTTCAAAATGATTCAAGTGGTGCTAAGGGTTTAGGATGTTTCGTTAAGTCATATGTCATGTGTAAAATTCATGTCATACTCCTTCTAGTCTGTAAAAGTTCCCAAATAGGTTTCATGTTATGTTCAAGGTCAATAATTCATTGTCAAACTCTTCTATAGGTCTTTAACATATGTAAAATTGTCAAAAAACACTTTAAGATCCCAAAAGGGTGAAGACCACATATAAAAGTTGTTTTAAATGACTTATGAAGAATTTTTTTAACATGATTTTGAAATATATTTCATGATAAGTTAGCTTTAAATGATGAAAAGTAGTTACAAGTGATTTTCAATGCTTACAAGAGGCTTACCATCCATTTATACAGATCAAGAAGCCTGATTTGAAGGTATAAATGATTCAAGTGGTGTTTATTAATCTTCCCCAAGTTAAATATATGTTTTTAATTTATGAACAAGTATAAATAAGGTATAAAATTCTTCCTTTCTTTCATCATCTCCTTAGCAAGCTCACAAAAGCCAAATTCAGATGTTCATTCTGTATAATCAAGAGAGATTGGTGAACTAAGTTTTTTACTAGAGGAAAGGGTAATAATAGAATTCAAACCTATTCCCATATTTTTTATATTGGTTTCCTCTCCTTTATTAACAATTTATAAGACCCTATTGTGCTCTAAAATTGCCTATAAACCCTACAATCTTAGTTTTTAATAGTCTCAAAGTAAAAGAAAGAAAGTGAGTGAAACAGATGATTGAAAGAGATTATCTAGAGATTCAATATCTCTCTCCTATTTTGTTAAAAAAATTACTTGGAATGTGTGACCCTATGAGTAATACAAATCTCCATTTATGTTGAGTTATAGGTAGTTTTCTTGGAGTCTTTAAGAGGTTTCATATGTGGACGTTTGAAATAATGAATGTGTATTGTCTTCAAATCTTAAAAATCATATATTCTCCCTCAAGAACCCCTAAAATTTAGGATTTTCACTTAATATAGCCTAATATTCATACACATGTTTGTTACACACTCAAAGAGGAAAGATATTTAAAATGACAAAGAGGTTTCGTGTAGGTCTCTTATTCATATGAAATACAATGAACATATGCATTAGATATGAGGTTCAAATGCCAGGTGAAATAGGGGAGTGAATACTTATGGTTGGAAATCATGTTTCAATGATATTTTATTTCTTCAAAGTCCTATTGCATTTGGAACCTGAATTCCTATACCTCATTCAGTCCATTCTCTCAATGGATTATATGCTAAAAGGGTGACTATGATGGTTTTAGAGGAATGTATACTTTGACTTGAGTCTTTTGGGGACATAGAGAGATTTTTAAATGATTAATACATTGTATAAAATACTATAATGGACAGCTAGGTTCAATAAAATTATAAATCACAGTCAACAAAACCCTATGTCTCATTTAGACCTACATGTTGATGACAATCAAGAGTTTGAAGGATTTGATATCTAATGAGACTATGAATAAGGGTCTGGTAGAATATAGAATAAATATAAAAAGTTTGTCCACTCACCAAGAAAAATTATAAAATTTCAAATCCAACAAGGAAATCTCAAACACCTAATGCATATCTACAGTTAAGAGTCCAACACTACACCTACATGTTAGTCTAGGCCTTTATGAAGAAAAAACCAATCAATGTGGTATTTTATGAATTTCTAGGAGGTGTTAAAGGTTAAATATATTATGAGTAAGGTAATTGAATTTAATAGTAACATTAATAAGGTAAATCAATCCAAAATAATTCAATCTAGTGAATCTTATAGTCAAGACACCCCAATGACTACATACAAGCCTGTATTAAAAGATGAAGGAGCAATATGAGAGTTGGTGTGAAACTAGATATTATATGAAGACCAATAAATAATATACACTTCCCTATATATTCCAACAAAATATTAATAAATTTTATTAAGGTGATAAAGGGAAATGAAAATATAAAAGTTTCTAGTTAGGCTTAATAGGCCTTAAATGGTCATGCATAGGCCTGTGTATGAAAATTGGAAAAGCCTAGATGTTTTGGGAGAACATAATGATTAAAGGGTCTAAATAAGGTAATATAAGTTCTTATAGGTGATTATTTATGTTTTATAACTACTAATAAAGATAATAATGTAAAGAAAGGCATACTAGGGTCACTTGCATTATTTTGCTAGTGAATCCTAAGTATGAACTAATGGAGGTTACAGTAGGTCTAAAGAATAATAATGTTAGGAAAACCATTATAATAGGTCAAGATAGGTTATATAGACCTCATTGTGGTATTAAAAGTCAAAATCAACCACTTTTTACCCTTTTTACTCATTTTATTTTCTCTTGAACTCATAGTTGCAGACCTACTAGCCCAAGAGCCTCAAAGAATCACTTGGAATAGTACAAAAAAGTTGCATGGGATCACATGATCATTGGTAATGTTATATACCATTATAAACTTTTAATTTGTGTCATTATTTAATTTATTAATGTCTCAAGCTTTACAAATCATCGTTAAGATGATAAATGTGTCCCAAGACGCCAAGAAGGCTAGAAATGACCCGATGAGAGAGTTTGGTCTCCCACATGCCTAAAATAGATTTAATGTTTAAAATGACTTAAATAGACTCCATAACTATCCTAAAAATATTTTAAAACCATTTTTTGACACTTGTGAAAGGTACAATGTACAAAAAAGTGCTCAAAATGATTATTTCAAGCTATTTAAAAGCATGAAAAATTATATAAGACCTTAAAATTGGATAAGAAGCTTGATCATGAGGTTTATGATGTGAATCAAACATTTAATTGAGGTTTCACATGTGTGATAGGTTAATTGATCTCTTTACATTATCAAATAATGATCTTAAATAATTTTATAAATAACATTATTTAAAAATGGATTTTTTAAACTATTTATAACTAAATGGATTTTTTATTATAAACAAGAAAAACTAAATAAAATCAATAGAAAACAACAACACAAGTTTGTTTAAAGGGTTAGATAATTTTATACATCCATGGGTCCACTCTAGTGTGACTGATCCATTAAATATCTTGATGTAAAACTAACAATATCTAAGTACATCAAAATGAATCCTCAAAATCCTATGCATCAACATCCTCTACTTAGCTAAGATCACATAAATATATGTACTTTGGCTCTTCTAGATTTTAATTCCTATCATATGAAACTAAAAAAACTTCATAATCTCCAATATATATATATATATATATATATATATATATATATATATGTATATATATAGACACACACACACACACACACACACACACACACACATTAAAAATGACATCCCATGCCCTTTTAAACTTTTTTTCCTCTCTTGGTTTAGCGGCCAAGGCTTATATTTTTACCAAAATAGGTTTGAAGTTCAAGCCCCTTTTGCTTTGGCATAGGTTCATATCTATTTATCCCACATTGGTGGTGTGAGGCATTATCAAAAGGTTTAAATAAAAGTAAGGGGATAAAACCCTTTCCCATGCTTTTGGTTGTGGGATGAGAATTATACCAATGCATTTATCTTATCTCTTGTTTTAATATAAAAATAAATTTTCTCCATGTTTAAAGGCCACATTTATCTTTTACCATGTGGGGGTTATAAAAGTGCATGGGATAAATGAAAAAAAGGTAATTTGATGGGTTCCATTTGGAGGCTTGTATCATTGGTCCTCTTGCCGATCTACCACACCACTTATTTGTTGACCAAGTTGACTAGCTTTGACTAATGCTGACTTATCTTATTGAATTTTGATCAAAACTTTGACCATACATATTTTGCACTTATGGACTCTATTTTTCAAACCAAAAAATATGTCAAAAATCTCTCGACAAGCTCTACACTATGTGAATGGTTTGAAGAATAATTAAGGCCTTTTATTTTTTTTACCCCTTTTGCCTCAAACTTCATGCCTAGAGACTAAATAACATAGGTACTTATAAGGATATTTCATCAGTATTATTTTAGTGGGGGATCCTCCTGGATCATCAATGGAAGTAAATCTTAGTTTCTAGGCCTAGAGACCTAATTGAGGTTTAATTGGAAAGAAAAACAAGTGGAATAAGTATACTTTCACTTAGGGTTAAGTCATGAAACTTTTCATAGAGATGTAAGAGCATAATGGGCACTCAAAACTATGCCTATTATTATAGGATCATTGTAGATTGTTCTACACAAGGAACTTTGTGTATTTTGAGGGCTATAAGGAATTAAAGGTGAGAAGGGGATTTAGGGAAAAAATGAATACTGTAAGACTGTTTGATGCATAAAAATGGGTTGATATAAGCTGGTTAAGACTAATATAGGCTTTTATTATAGGTAAGTTACATTCATGAATATAAAATCAAGATTGGAGGCTTTTAAACAAGGAAAGGCATAGTGGGACTAAAGGGTTTCAAGACACCTAAGAAGAAATGATCACCACTATAATGTCAGCATAAGGAGGTTATAAAATTGATGCAAGGTATCAATAAGAAAGGTATAAGTTAGTTCAATATTACTTGATGAATACGAAGGCCACTTTTCACTTTTATGTAAGAATAAGGACATTTTTTAAGGTGTTGAGTCATCTAATGAGTTAAAGAACCTTTCCTTTGCCAACTCTCTAGAAAATAATGATCACACCAATTAAAACATGTTGAAGGACTTTCTATGATTTTTCTCTAATAGTTTATTGATGATAAATTGTCTTTTGATAGAGTGGTAGCTATCAATTACTCTCTCATATGCCAATTTTCTCTCTCCTCTCATTCTCTATATATGTAGCCTTATTTGGCTTTGTAAGCATCCTTTATCTGAGTATGGTGAAGCCCTACCCAAATAAACACTTTTACTATGATTATGAATAATTAAGAAAGTTGATTCTTACCTCCTCATATACTTTTAACTAGCATACTTGTGTAATTATTGATGAATGTTAGTAGTAGTGATTATACTCTCTTTCATTTTTCCTCTCTTACCTATCTACAAAATGGATTGTCTTTTTTTAGATCACATGGTGAGTTTGATGTAGTTTTTCATGCTTTGAAATTATTTTAAGTCATAAGTTCCTTTTCTAGATCTCTTAACCAGCCCTCTCATTCAATACATTGTCTATAACCTCTATGTTGAAACACTCATGCTTGAAGGTCCTTGTTTTGAGAAGTGTTATCAAATTCAGGCCTAATCCATGATTCTTAGTGCATGATAGTCAAGTGTATGGTGTTTATTTGGTGTATCACCTTATTAGATAGGTTTGTTTCATGTATTTTCTCTTCTTTTTACTTTACAAGTTAGTAGTTTAGTGGAACCTAATTGATATATCAAGGGGAACTATCCCTATAACCTATAGGTTTGGTCCACCTAAAGGTCACCCATAGCCTAGGACCAATCCCATTACATAGCTCAAGTTTAGAGGTATTAAATCAACCTCTAAAGGGTGAAAATTTGTGTTATAAATGTTATGGCATGTCTGGTGGGATAATATTATCATCTATTGAAGGATTATCATCTGATGTATTGTGATGAATGGAATGCCAAGTATTATTTAAGACAAAGGGTATATCATCAAAGGGTGGTTGACAAGAATGAGTTTTTAAATAAGGGGAAAGATTAAAATTAAGATGAGGTGAGAGATCTAAGTTTTTAATATTGAGATTGATCTCATCAGGCTCATCGTCATTAGAATCTAAGAAGTTAGGGGGTATACTCCTAATGATTTTGGGGTGACCATTATAACTGTGGGTAGAATTGACATGAAATTTAAACCATTAAGATTTGTGAAATGGAAAACTTGGGAAGGTTTCAATTTTAGGTATCCTGAATACACCATGGTCTTGGAATTAATCAAAATTCTAAGGATTAGTGTCACCTTGAATCCTATAGATGGTTCCATTATGAGGAAATTTGATACATTGGCAAGTAGAAGAAGAAACTACTCTCATACAATGAGTCCTTGACCTACCAATAAAAATTATATAGGATAGAGGAAATTTTAAGATCATCAAATTCACATAAATGATGATAGGTGGGATGGTAATGGATAGCCACACACAACCTAAAGGATGCATTTTCCTTTAGTCATAGCCTTGACATGTGCTACGTGTGGACTTAATATTACATTTGGAATATCTAAGGGTTTTGATAAAATCAAGAGAGGTAACACAAGTTCTAGAACCCTCATCAATCAAGGCACACTTGAATTGGATATTATTCATTTAGACACTAATAAAAAGACGATGATCATCTGCATGAAGAAAAATATCATTACGGATCATAGAAGTAATGGGTAATTTAAGGCAGAGATAAGTGTCCATTATTTCATCAACATATATGGACATCTCTTTGGACTATTATAAAATGTTATCTTCTAACCTGGATAAGGTGGATTGACATGCTAATAGGGGAATATGATGGATGCTCATTTTTAATAAAAGCAACATAAGACAACTATGATAATATGGAAAGGTTTGCATAATTTTGAGAAATGGGATTTGATATGGGAGATTATTAAGATTTATGATAAGGACCCATTCATCATAACCCATCATTTTTTATGGAGGTCCTTGATAGGAGGAGTTAAAATTCTTGTGAATTTATGTTGATAAGATGAAGAAGGTTTAATTTTAGGACAAGTTTGTTGATTATCTTGAGAAGATGGGTTAGTTAGGTTTGGTTTCGTAGAGATTAGAAGACGTGTTGATAGAATTTTGAGTATCATTAGTGATAGGTAAATAAGCTGGAAGAATGGTAGAAATGGTATGAGAAGTGTTATCTAAGGGAGGTGTTGGAATTGGTTCATCAAAAGATATAAAGTCTTCTTTCCCTAAATCTACTAGGTGAGTTGGAGTAGAATCTTGGATAACATGAAATGTGTGAGGTGATTGAGGGGTATGGATGGGATGAGGATCAATGAAATAAACCACCCTTTACATATTAGTCATATTAACCACATTCTCTTTAGGAGTTGGATCAAGAATACTATCAACATTATTGGTATAAGGGGTAGGTTTATCTTGGTGATTTGAAAGAGGATATTTATATATGGTCAAATGAGCATTATCCTGGTTCAAATCTTGAGATTTTTTTCATGTTTAATGGGATTTGAAGGCAATTTCATAGGCTTATTAATGTTTAATAATGATAAAATCATGATCAAAATTAAGATTTAGGAGGAAATACATAGCCAAATTATGAATTTGCCTACAATTTTCATGAGAATGACCCAAACTAGCATGAAACCAATCAAATTTATTGGGATCATACCAAGATTTCAAGGGATGAGTAGGATCAAGTTCTTGTGGAAGAGGCCTTGGTAGACTTTTTTGTAATTTTTGTAAGGATAAATAATTATTAATATTGATGTTATTTGAAGAAGGTAAATTAGGATTAATGATATGTTTGGGAGGGAAAGCTTGTTCCAAAGTTTGGTTAGGAACAACAGCTTGAATAATATTAATCATATCATAAGAGTCGATGACACCATTATTTATAACATGAATATTCTTATTTTTTATTAACATGAAAGTACCCATAGAAGGTTGGGATTGATTGAATTGATACATAAGTAAATATTGACACTTATCTTGGTCAATGGCCTCTTCCAAAGTGCATATAGAGAGAGTCTAGACTAGATATTAAAACTTGGGAAAAAGAGCATTGGTAAATAGATGAAAGAGGTTGTCATCTTCCATATTATTTTCACATTTAATAGACAAGTTATTCCATAATTTAATAAAATATTTTATGGTTTTAGTTTCAAGTTGATTACAATTGATAAAATGGGCCAAGGTATTCTCAAAGAGATCACTAGTTTGTAACTCTTGGACTAGAGTATTAACTAAATCTTATAAACTAGTGATTGAATGATATTTGAGTTTGTTATAACAATATAAATCATCACCTATGATATTATTTTATAGTAGCTTGGTAGTGGTGAAATTATTTATATTTACCTAGTCTTTATATAGATTTCCAAATGTTTTTAAGTGAAGTGTAGGATTGGTTGACCCATTATAAGTAATGGTAGGGATGATACCTCCTATGTCAATGCTATCAATTTGAGATGTAAGAGGCTCATTTTTAAGGTGCTTTATATATATATATATATATATATATATATATATATATATATATATATATATATATATATATATATATATATATATATATATATATATATTAATGAGAGGAGCTTGAGGGATAATATTACCATGGGAATCCTAAAGAGGAGGTGTGGGAACATTTTGGTTATGTATGCCCCATGGAACCTATTGAGGGTGGGTTTGAAGATGGATAAGATGATTTTGCATTGTTAGTTTGGAAATCGTTTATTTGATTAAGAGTTTGTAATATAAGTTGATGGAATTTATTGGTATTATTACCATTGTGTGAATTATTGGAATTGGTAGTAATGGTATGGTACAACTATGGGTGTTAGTAGTAGCTTGAGAAGAATTGTTGGTAAGTGAGGCACTAGTATCATGATTTGATTGTGTGTAAAAAGGAGTAATAGTATAGGGATAAGATGAAGTGTCACTAGAGTCATGATTAACATATGTATAAAATGATGCATTAGTGGAATAAATTATAAGAGTGAGTCTTGTAAGAGGCCCACTACATGTAGAACCTACCATGTTAGTAAAAATACTAGGCATGAAGATGGAGGAAATCAAAGAGGAATATGTCATGATATGAAAAGGGGTCAAAATAGAGGGAAGAGGTTGATAGGAAAATAATCTAGTGTCTCCAAATCCTTGTGATAATGTGGGAGAATGTGAATGGGGTTCCTCAACTTGACCACTTATCATGAGATAGTAAATAGTGGAATAATATTTTCCTTGATGTTGAAGAATCTCATTGATGAAGAAGAGAATTTATGGGGTGTACTCTAATTAAAATTGATCTTAAAATGAGAAGATAAGATTTTGAAGTGAAGAGGAATGAGGAGGGGTCCATGCACATTACTTTCATCTAAGGTAGGAGCCACAAGTTTCTTGTGGGAGAACCTATTGGGGTTGGTAAGACTCATAATATATGTTGAATTAAAATTAGTTTTGTCTTCAAATAGGAATTTAATGATGGAGGATAGACATTAGAGAAGATAAAGTTGATGAAAAATCAAAAGGATAAAAGAGATAGATAAGAGTACAGAGTTAATTAGGTCAACTTAGTACTATAAATAGGAGGAATAAGAGTATAAAGTTGACCAAGTTAAATTAGTACTATAAATAGGGAAGGAGATAGTCTGATAAGGATACATAGTCAACTAAGTCAACTTAGTATTGTAACCTATTTGGTAGAAAGGAGTACTGGGTTGACTAAGTTGACTTAGTATTGCAGTCAAGAAAAAAGATAGTCTATAAGAGACTGTATCAAACAAAATGATAGTGTGCTAAAAATAGGGGAATTTTTTTCAATAAAATTTGAATCAAGAAATGAAATAAAACACACAAATAATTGGATCAATGAGAGTGATCCAATTGGGTAAATCAACATAAAACCTTGCACCAATGCTAGCCAATGCAAGTTTCTCTAAAAAAATACACAATGATCAGAGAGCAAGCAATCAACTAAAAATTAAATTCTATCTAAATGGTCATCCTGAGTGTTTTTATATTATTATAAAGTGTTATTTTAAGTGTGATAGGTAAGTTATCTAAAACTATGGAACTATAAAGCAATCTATGGATGGTTTCAAGATGGTTAGGCTGAAAGGGATCCATGTTGTCAATGGTACTGGCTTGGTATTGGGGCTTACCCACTCACTTCATAATCCCACAATGATAAGGTTGTCAAGTGATTTTCCAATATATACCATTAACCACATGTTTATACTTATCCAAAAACCAATTCAATATCTCCCTTGGTGATAAAATATAACTAGGTAGACCTTGGGAAGACAAATATTAAATGCATTTTTAAATTTATGTGAATTGGTAGTGTGTGAAAAAAGAGAAAAAGTAGTGCAATTAAATGGTATTTTGAAAAATCACCTAACTATATTATGTGAGCTACTCTAAGAATGAAAATAAAAGAAAATAAAAGTGTGATTTGATTACTTGCATATAGTTATTAATTCCTAATTTAGGAATGTTAAAGAGTCAATTTAGATGACACTATATTCAAAAAATATAGAACAAAGTCGACTGGGTCACTACTATTCTATATAAGAAAGAGTCCTTAAGAACTAAGTAGACCATGTTGACTTAGTATTTTAGATAGAAGATAATCTATAGAACTAAGTTGACTAGGTCAACTTAGTGTGCTATAGGATTGTAATTTCTATGAATACAAACTTGCACAAAATAGAATTGTAATGAAGTACTGAATTAGAAGAGAGAAAGAAAGGAACCTTGGTGGGTTGGAAGATGCTAAGGATTGTATATTTTATATTGAAGTGCCTTAAATTATACTTGAAATTTCCACCAACAAAGTCAATTAGGTTAACATAGTTCTATGAAACCCTATTTGTTGAAGCCTATTAAGATGACTAAGTCAACCTAGTTGACTTAGTTTGTTATCTAGATACTGACTATAAGACTAAGTCAACTTATTTGATATAGGTTATTATTTTAGATGTTTATTGGGAGACTAAGTCAACATGTTTGACATAGTTTTTTTATCTAGAACTAAATGAGATTATTGTGTTGACCTACTCAATCCAATAACTTATATCTGATGAAGACTTGTAAAGAAAGAACATAGTCATTTTGATGTGACTGTGTTAAACCTATACATAGAAGTTAGAATTATACTTGTCAGTTAACTTAGTATCATAAATATAGAAAAATAATAAAATGATAGGAATGAAAATCATGAAATAAAACCTTGTAGGGGTTAGTTTCACATCAGGTTCACCATAATGTATGCAATGGGAAATATAATAGATTCTAAAAATAAATCGTAGCTCAGAGAAGATAGATTTGACTTAGACTTATAATTGAGGATACATTAGATAATTCAGGTCATGAGAAATATGGATCTCCTAGAACTATCCAAGGGGTATTTTACCACAATAACTTTACTAGGGATGGTTCTAAAGCCTCTAGTCAAGCAAAACTACATAATAACCCTAACTAGGTCTTATGTTTTCATATTCACTAAACTAATAAAAATTAAATTAAAATCTAATATATTGCTCACCAAATCTTGTGGAACAAAGTGGGATAATAGACATTAAAATTCAACATACATAGAAGACATATACTCACATCAATGTATACAAAATCCTAATACATAGAAGAGAAGTTCAAATGCATATCTATCTAATCTTACAAAGGAGGAACAACTTTAGGAATTCTTTCCTTTGAAGAATAACTTGTTGAGCCTCAATCTCTCCCTTGGCCAAGGTGATTCACAAGAGGTTGTTGTGGTATGTAAGGATGATAAGGATAAATCATCTCTAGGCTACATAACCTATCAATGCATCCAAAAGACTTCTCCACAAGATGAGATCTATATCTCCAAATAAAGTATGCAACCCTAGGATTTCTTCTCAAGTATAATGGTTGATAAGTAGATGCATAATATATCTTACTTATTATTCTATTATTTATAAATGATGAAATGATTGTGTTTATATAGGTGAATCTAACCCTAAACCCTTCTAAAAATTTTGGTTGATAAGGTCAACCTAGTATTATACTTGACAAAAAATAACTAGGTCATGGACTAGGTAAGCAAGGGGCTGACCTATTCCCTAATGTGTTTTGTCAATAACAATACAAGGTCAATGTGGCTAAAATATTCATGTAAAATATAAAAATTAGGTTCAAGTTAGGGAAAGGGATAATGAAGGTGGTAGAAGGCTAGAGGAGTGTGTAAAATGGGAGGAAAAGCTTAGGGGAATGATTTTAAGGAGACAAGTATATAGATAATAAGTGGAAAGAAGGATAAAAATCTTTGGAAGCACCAATGGCCTGCCCACCCCTTTCTTGGTGCACTCATTAGGGTGTGCACTCAAAGAGATTAAGACTCGATGGGTTCATAAAAGATAAAAAAACATCATTAATTGATAATAGTTTGAAAATATTATATGTATACATCAAGTACTAAATAAGAAAATACCTTTTGGGAAGAGTTAAAAATGTTTTGCTCTAGTATAGATGGTAAACCTATAACCCAAAAGGAAAATGATAATGATGTTAATTTGACTAATGAGCATTATCAAGAGATGCATGAGAAAGCTCTTGAAGATAATATCATGATTGATGACCTTGTTGGACCTCATGGACAAGTAAAATGAGGTCTTAAAGATATGATTAAATCCTACTTAAACATGTTCAATGAGTTTGAATAGCTTAGTAAGATAACACCATAATAGGAAGTTGTTGGTGAAGAGTTCAAGGCTCTTGGCAAGACAACAAGTTTGATCAACCATCATTAAGAGGTCCAAGTTGATGATGTGGAAATATATGATGAGTATGACACTATTTAAGATGAGAAAGAGGAAAATATTTTAGATGTCCAAAAATAAAGTGATTTTGAGGATTTCCTTGATGATATGGCAAACATTCTCATTCAAATTGACAGCTCTCTCAGTGAAGGCTTTTAAGAGATAAAAAAGGTAGTAGTTGATAAGCATGAAGAAGTCATGGAAAATTAGGAAAAACCTATTGATGAGGAAAGAATGATGTTGTTTAAGCCAAGTATCCAAGCTTGGGATGAGTATGACTATGTTCTTAAATCACATTGTCAGCTCATGGATATGGGAATGAAGCAAGAAGGTCTGATTGTTGGCCATGGAGATCTTGAGAGCATGCCATTATGTTATCAAGAAAGAGGCATGATCCATAAAATGTTATAGTAAAAGGGAGGTTTATTCCATAATATGTCTAATCTCATTAGGTAACTAATTTAATAAGTTTTCCATTTGACCCTAGAGGAAGAAAATATTAAGGTTAGTTGTACATAGTAGTATTTTCTTTGTTTTTCCTAAGTGATCTATAACATAAGTGTGTGTGTTGTCTTTTTTAGTTTCCTTTAATTTTTTTTTTTTTCTTGTCTTGTGAGTGTTTATAGGTCAATTTAGTTGTATTGTTTTGGTCAAGGTTAATTCAGGTTTGATTTTCAGTGCAAGTGACTCCATTTCCCAATGGAAAGATAAAGCTATTAGTCTAATGATCATAGTAAGCATACATTCCCAAAAGGTCTCAAAATATGTTAGCCAAATTTGGATAACATAGGATAAGGTCATAAAATTATTTCTTTTGTAATGCATGTTAGCATAGTTTTAGGTGAATTTGATAAGTTTAAGGTAATGTTTATATTGATCCTAAGCTTATCTAGTTACTTCATGTCACGCTTCAATAAAGTAGTGATAAGGGTTTAGGGAATATTTTTAAGTCATATTTCATGTGTCAAAGTCATGTCATACTCTATGTAGACTGTATAAGTGTCTAAATAGGTTTCATGTTATGTTCAAGGTCAATATGTCATTATCAAACTCTTCTATATGTCTCTAATGTGTGTAAAATTATCAAAAAAGCACTTTAAGAATCTAAAAGGGTGAAAACCATGTAGATAATTGATTAAAAATGAATTATTTATAATTTTTAACATGATTTTGGTATATATATCATGATAAGTTAGTTTCAAATGATGAAAAATAGTTACAAGTGATTTTCAATGCTTAGAAAAGGCTTACCATACATTTGTACAGATCAAGAAGGATAATTTTTAGGTGTAAATGATTCAAGAGGTGCCTCTTCATCTTTCATAAGTCAAATATATGTTTGGAATGTGATTATAATTCCAAATAAGGTAGAAAATTCTTCATTTCTTCCATTGGCTCCTTGGCAAGCTCATAAAGGCCAACTTCAGATACTCATTCTATACATTCAAGAGAGAGTGGTGACCTAATATTTTTAAAAGATGAGGGTGTCATAATGGAATTAAAATACATGGATATATTTTTAATATTGGTGGCATCTCCTTTATGAACAACTGCTAAGATCTCAAGGTACTCTAAAACTTCATATAAACCCTGCAAACTTAGTTTCTAGAAATCTTAGAGTAAAAGTAAGAAATTGAATGAAGTTTATGATTTAAGGATATTATATAAATATAAATATCCATATCCAAATGTTTTAAAACACTAAATTGTCACATGTGACCCTCTAATGAATCCAAATATCTATTTATGTTGAGTTACATGCAATTTTATTAGAGTCTTTTAAAGGTTTTGGATGTTTGTACTAATGAATGTGTATTGTCTTCAAGCCTTAAAAAGGATATATTCTCCATTAATAACCATTTAAATTTATTATTTTCACATAAGATAGCCTAATATTCATACAAATATTTGTTACACTCTCAAGGAGGAAAGAGACTTAAAATGACAAAGAGCAAACTTGTAGGTGTCTTGTTCATATGAAATGCAATGAACATATGCATTAGAAATGAGGTTAAAAGTCTAGATGAAATAGGGGAGTGAAATTTCATAGATAGAAATCATTTTTTAATGTTATTTTCTTTCTCCAAAGTCATAATTCATTTGTAACTTGAATGCTTATACCTCATTCACTCCATTTTCTCAATGGACTATATGTTAAAAGGGTGACTATGATGGTTTTAGAGGAATGTATACTCCAACTTGAGTCTTTTGGAGACCTAGAGAGATTTTGAAATGATGATTAAATTTTATAAAATAGTATAATGGACAACTAAGTTCAAAAAAAGATAAACCACAGTCAAGAGAACCCTAGGTCTCATTTAGACCTACAGGCTAAGGGCAACCAAGAGTTTGAAGGATTTGGTATCTAATGATATTATGAATGAGGGTTAGATAAAATATATAAGAAATATAATTTTTTTGAATAATCACCAAGTAAAATCATAAAATTTCAAATCAAACAAGGAAATCTCAAACACCTAATGCATACCTATAGTCAAGGAGCCAACATTGCATTTACATGTCAGTCTAGGCCTTTGTGAAGAAGAGAATCGATGTGGTATTTTATGAATGTATAGGAGATATTAAAGGGAAGAGATATGATTATTAAGTTAATTGAATTTAATAGTACCATTAATAATTTAATTTAATACTAAAGAGTTCAATCTAGTGAACCTTAGAGTCAAAACACCCCAATGACTACATATAGGCCTGTATTGAAAGATGGAGGAGCAATGTGAGAGTTGGTTTAAAAATAGATAGTAGAGGAAGGAAAAAAATCATGTAAACTTCCTTATATATTCCAAAAAAATATTCATATATTTTTTAAAGTGGTAGAGGGAAATGAAAATGTTAAAGTGTTTGATTAGGCTTAATAGGCCTAAAATGGTCATACACAAGCCTACGTATGAAAATTGCATAAGCCTATATGTTTTGGGATCATATGATGATTTAGGGTAATTTATAAGGTAATATAAGTCCTTAAAGGTGATTATTTATGGTTTAGATCCATTGAGAAGGAAAATAATTTAAAGAAAGGCATATTAGGGTCATTTGCATAGTTTTGCTAATGAACCCTAAACATGAACTAATTGAGGTTATAGTAGGTTTGAATAATAATAATGGTATTAAAACCATTTTAATAGGTAAATTCAGGTGATATAGACCTCACTAAGGTATTTAAATTTAAATAAATCACTTTTGACCCTTTTCACTCATTTTCTTCTCTCTTGACCTCACAGTTGTAGACCTACTAACCTGAGAGCCTCAAAGAATCACTTGAAATAGTATGAAAAAGTTTCATGGATTACCAATATAAATGGGAATATTATATATCATTTTATACTTTTACTTTGTGTCATTATTTCATTTATTAAGGTCCTAGGTTTTATGAATCATTGTTAAGATGATAAACATGCCCAAAGCTCCAAAGAATGTTAGAAATGACCTAATGAGAGAGTTTGGTCTCCAAATTTCTTGAAATGGATTGAGTGACCATTAAAATGACCTGTAAACCCTACATAATTGTCCTAATCACCTTACCAAGCCATTGGTTGGCATGTGTAAAAGGTACAATCTATGAAAAAAGGCTCAAAATGACTATATCAAGCTATTTAAAAGCATGAAAAGTTGTGTCAAATGTTCAAATTGGACATGGAGCTTGATTAAAAAGTTTTTGAATTGAATCAAACATTTAATTTAGGTTTCACATGTGTGATAGGTCAATGTAAGAAAATCATATTTTCTAGTCCATAAGCCTAATTTAGGCCTAATTAGAGAGAGAAATAAGTGGAGTAAATGTACTTCCACTCAAGGTTAAGTCATGAAATTTTGAACAAAATTGTAAAATAATAATAGGTACTCAAATATATGCTTTTTTCTAGGATCATCTATATATTATTATACATAAGGATATTTGTGTGTTTTGAGGGCTATAAGGAATTGAAGGCAAGAAAGGGCTTTAGGGGTAAAATGAAGTATTTGAAAGTGTTTTATACATCCAAATGGGTTGATATAATTTGGTTAAGAATGATATTTTAATTTCTTGGAGGGAAGTTGTATTCATGAAGATAAAATCAAGATTTGAGGCTTTCACACAAGGAGAGGCATAGTGGGACTACTCAGTTTCAAAACACTTAATAAGAAATGATCACCATTGCAATACCAGTATAGGGAGGTTCTCAAACCAATGCAAGGAATTAATAATAAATGCATAAGGTAGTTTAGGATGACTTGATCATTAATAAGTGTTAAGCATGAGATATGCTGAGAGGAGGGGTGAATCAGTATATCCTATATCTTATAAAATTTTACTTAGTCAATTTCCACTTAACCATACATTCAATATATGCAATAAAATTGAAACAATAAACACCACACGAGAGAGAGAGAGAGAGAGAGAGAGAGAGACCATATTTTAATGTGGAAACCCAATGTGGGAAAAACCACAAAGAATAATCTCAAGTATATGAATGACACCAACTTAAACTACAATATTCACAAGCACCAACTTGTAAGACCACCAACCCCTTTTCTGAGTACCAACACAACAATTATTCATGAGCACCAACCAAAAAGATCACCAAACCCTTTACTAAGCACCAACAAAATAACAATTCATGAGCACCAACCCATAGGAGCACTAACCCCTATTGTCTATACCACATAACTATCTCTCAATGTTGATTTCTCAACAAATGATATCACATTACAATATCTCTTTCTTTTCTCTTCTTTGCTCTTCTAAGCTAGATATGACAATTAAAAACCATGCTCTTTCTCACTTATTACAAATGGCTTCCCAAGCCTTTATTTATAGCTTACCAAATGACCTTTGGCATTCACCCTTTGTGACCCTTCAATCCTCATGGAAAATGGTGCCAAACTTGCATGACCCTTCAATTTATTTCATTTGAAAATTCACATGGTGACCCTTCATAAGCAAATTCATCCTTTCCCATTTTGTCTTTATCTTGGTGACTCTTCATATTCCGCAATGTGTCCTTTCATGAGAAATTGCACCCTTCCTCTTTTGTCTTCACTTGGTGACTCTTGGAATTTCTCAAGGTGACTCTTCATGGTAAAATGCATCCCATTCCTCTTTTTTATTTACCCCATGACTCTTTGAATTCTCCATGGGCCCTCTTTTGAATTTATGCAACCAAAAATATATTCATTAATATTAAATAAATATTAACACACATTAGCCAAGATATGAACATTAAAAAGACCAATAAATGCTATGGGGCCTTTATCACCAATAATTCTAGACCTTTGACATCAATGATAATATTTTCAACAATATCCCCCTTTTTCATTGATGGCAACCTCAAACTAAAATTGCCACATCCTAAAACCTATACTACACATGCCAACCTGCATATATAGCTAAACTAAAAAACATAAAGTAACTCCCCCTTACTGTATCATCTTGTACCTATTCCTTGTACCTATTTTTGCACTTCTCCCCCTTTAACATCAATGGAAAAGGGCCTATCTTAGAGATAATAGTTATCTCCCCATCAATTGATAATGATCCTCAATGGTAGGAAGCAATAGAAATTACTCACATATCTGTTAATGTGTCCTTTGGTCATGCCTTTGTGAAGATATCTAATAAAACATATAAATTATTATCTATCCTCTAAGCATCTATAATTAACTCATCTAAATCTTTTATTCTAATCACATAACCTTTTGCAAAAAACTTTAATGTGTATCCCTAATCACATATTTGACTTACACTTAATAGATTATACTTAAGACATTTTACATACAGAACATTCTTAGTCTTGGTTCTACCATTATCCAAACTTACTATACCTTTTATGGCTATCCTAGTAGTGGTATTATCTCCAAGTTTCACTATGCTACCATTGATCTTCTTTAGAGTTATGAAATTTTTCATGTCTCTTATCATGTGCCTCAAACATCCACTATCAATGAACCATGGTTGTTCTTCATTTCTTGCATGTAAGGCTATCTAAACTAACATAAAATCTTTAGGTTATTTCTTCTATCATGAACCTATCTAAACCTTCTTCTTGATGAATGGAACCTTAAAAATTTGGTCCTTATTGATTGACTCAAACACACTTCTACAATGCCAGGTTATGTGTCTAAAATTATTGCACTTGTAACAAACTATAGCCTCTTCATCAAAGCCTAATAGAGGAGCAAAAGAGTTGTGGCTTCTGCTTGACTCTGCATGAGTTTCCTTCTCTTTATTTCTAAAATTAATAGATCTTTTCTAAAATTATATTTTCTTTTGACCATATCCATTACAATAAAATAATAACCATGAAAATTGAACCTATTCTGATTTGTGTATCTATGTCCTGATTGTCTTTTATAGCTCTATTCCTTCCAGCCTTTTGTATTCTTCACTTCTTCCCTTTTTTCCCTCTTTTACAAGAGATTTAACATATCTCTTTTTATTTTCAAATATAATACTTGTCTTATCTGATATTTAATTTTGACTTTCCAATATCTTATTCAACATGTTAGTGCTATCCTAAAATTTTAAATCATTCACTACTTTCTCAATATCTTATTTTAAAGAGACAATTTCAATAACATACCTTTCACATTCTTCAATTAATTTTTACAACTATGTTTTTAGATTAGTTTCATTCCTTTTGGCTTCTTCAAAGTGTTCTTGTAGGCTTTCAACTATTTCCTTTGAATCCTTTTCATTTTTCTCAATTTGATGTTTCAATCTTTGATTCTTCTTTGCAACAGCTTTTAATTCTTATAAGGCACAAATGAGTTCTCCTTCTAGATTCACCTTGGCTTCATCCTTGATTTCATCATTTTATTATTCTTTATCATCTCTAATTTTACTTGTGGAGGCATATTCATTGTCACCATTATTCTTATTTGGATATTTATCCTTCAAATAGCCTAACTCAACCTTTAACTGATTACACTCTTCTTCTCTTGATTTCAAACTTGAATATGTAGCCTCTAGCTAGTTCTTAAGATCCTAAATAAACATATTATCTTAGTTTTCTTTTATAAACAACTTATACTCCAATATACACACCTATTCCTTAAGATCCTTGACCATAGATTTCAACTCTTGATTTTCCTTCTTTAGCTACTTGGTCATCGTGTGTTTTCCCTGATCTACCTTCAAGATGTTAAACTCTTTTCGAAGGAACCTACTCTGATACCAATTCCTAAGAATAAGATCTATTGAGAGGGGGGGTGAATTAGTATATCATATATTTTATAAACTTTTACTTAATCAATTTCCACTTAACCATATATCCAAGATATGCAATAAAATTAAAACAATAAACACCAGACGAGAGAGAGAGAGAGAGAGAGAGAGAGAGAGAGAGAGAGAGAGAGAGAGAGAGAGAGAGAGAGAGAGAGAGAGAGAGAGAGAGAGAGAGAGATAAGATTTTAACATGGAAACCTAATGTGAGAAAAACCATGGAGAACAATCTCAAGTATATGAATGAGAACCAACTCAAGCTATATAATTCATAATCACCTACTTTTATGAACACCAACCCCTTTGTTGAGCACTAACACACCACCTATTCGTGAGCACTAACCCACAAGAGCACCAACCCCTTTACTGAGAACCAACACAACAACTATTCATGAACACCAACCCATAGGATCACCAACCCCTATTGTGTATACCACACAACTATCTCTCAATTTTTCTTTCTCAACAAATGATATAACATTACAATATCTCTTTCTTTTCTCTTCTTTGATATTCTAAGCTAGATATGACAATTATAAACCATGCTCTTTCTCACTTATTAAAAATGGATTTCCAAGCCTTTATTTATAGCTTACCAAATGACCTTTGGAATTCACCCTTTGTGACATTTCAATTCTCATGGAAAATGGTGCCAAACTTGCATGACCCATCAAATTATTTCATTTTAAAAGTCACATGGTGACCCTTCATAAGCAAATTCATCCTTTCCCATTTTGTCTCTATCTTGGTGAATTTTCATATTCTTCAAAGTGTCCTTTCATTATAAATTGTGCCTTCATTCTTTTGTCTTCACTTGGTGACTCTTGTAATTTCTCAAGATGACTCTTCATGGGAAAATGCATCCCATTCCTCTTTTATCTTTACCCCGTGACTCTTTGACTTCTCCATGGACCTTTTGAATTTATGCAACCAAAAATATATTCATTAATATTAAATAAATATTAACACACATTAGACAAGATATGAACATTAAAAATACCATTAAATGCTATGGGGCCTTTATCACCAATAATGCTAGACCTTTGACATCAATGACAATATTTGCAACAATCTCCTCCTTTTTCATTGATGGAAACCTCAAATTAAAATTTCTACATCCTAAAACCTATACTAAACATGCCAACATATATATATATCCAAACTAAAAAACATACAGTAACTCCCCCTTACTATATCATCATGTACCTATTCCCTGTACCTATTTCTACACTTCTCCCCCTTTGACATCAATGGCAAAGGGCCTATCGTAGAGGTAACACTTAGCTCCCCCTCAAATGATACTGATACTTAATGGTAGTAAGTAATAGAAATTAATCCCAACTCCTCTCATAGATCATTTAATTTGTCATTTGGTCATGCCTTTGTGAAGATATTTGATAGCACATATAAATTGTTGTCTATCTTCTGAGCATTTGTAATCAACTCATCTAAATATTTTATTCTAATCTCACTACCTTCTACACAAAACTTTAATGTGTATCCCTAATCACATATTTGACTTATACTCAATATATTATGCTTAAAACATTTTACATACAAAACATTCTTAGTCTTGGTTCTACCATTATCCAAACTTAATGTACCTTTTTTGGCTATCCTAGTAGTGGTATTGTCTCCAAGTTTCACTGTGTCACCATTTATTTTCTTTAGAGTTATGTAATTTATCTTATCTCCTATCATGTGTCTCAAATATCCACTATCAATGAACCATGGTTGTTCTTCATTTCATGCATGTAAGGTTATATGAATTAGCAGATAATCTTTAGGTTGTTTCTTATGTCATGAACCTATCTAAACCTTCTTCTTGATGAATGTAACCTTGAAAATTTGGTATTTCTTGACTAACTCAAACACACTTCTACAATTCCAATCTATGTGTCCCAAATTATTTCACTTGTAACAAACTATGGCCTCTTCATCAAAGCCTCATAGAGGAGCAAAAGAGTTATGGATTTTGCTTGACTCTGCATGAGTTTTCTTCTCCTTGTTTCTAAAATTATTATCTCTTTTTTGAAATAATATTTTCTTATGACCATATCCATTACAATAAAAATAATAACAATGAAAATAGAACCTATTTCGATTTATGTATCTATGTCCTGATTATCTTTTGTAACTTTGTTCTTTCAAGCCTTATGTGTTCTTCACTTCTTCCTTTTTTGTTTCCTCTTTTTTAAGAGCTTTAGCAAAGCTCTTTCTCTTTTCAAATCTAATACTTGTCTTATCTGATATTTAATTTTGAATTTCCAATATCTTATTCAACATGTTAGTGCTATCCTCAAATTTTGAATCATTGACTGCTTTATCATTGACTACTTTCTTAATATCTTCTTTTAAAGAGATAATTTCAATAACATACCTTTCACATTCTTCACTTACTTTTTTCAACTATGTTTTTAGATCATTTTCATTCCTTTTGGCTTCTTCAAAGTGTGCTTGTAGATCTTAAATTATTTCCTTTGACTCTTTTTCATTTTTCTTGATTTGGTGCTTCAATCTTTGATTTTTCTTCTTAATAGCTTCTAATTCTTCTAAGGCACAAATGAGTTCTCCTTCTAGATTCACCTTGATTTCATCATTTTCTTCTTCTTGATCATCTCTAATTTTACTTGTGAATGCATCTTCATTGTCACCATTATTCTTATTTGGACATTTATCCTTCAAAGAACCTAACTTAACCTTCAACTAATTACACTCTTCTTCTCTTGATTTTAAACTTGAATATGCAGCCTCTAGTTAATTCTTAAGATCCTGAATAAACATATTATCTTCTTTTTATTATATAGCCAGCTTCAAATCCAAGATACCCACTTGTTCCTTACGAGCCTCTACCATATATTTCAACTCTTGATTCTCCTTCTTTAACTGCTTGGCCATCTTGTGCTTTCCCTAATATACCTTTAAGATGTTAAACTCTTTCTGAAGGAACCTATTCTAATACCAATTGTTAAGCATAGAATATACTGAGAGGGGGGTGAATCAATATATCATATATCTTATAAACTTTTACTTAATCAATTTTCAATTAACTATATATTGAAGATATGTAATAAAATTAAAATAATAAAGACCACACAAGAGAGAGAGAGAGACACCAGATTTTAACATGGAAACCCAATGTGGGAAAAACCATGGAGAAAAATCTCAAGTATGTGAATGAGCACCAACTCAAACTATATAATTCATAAGCACCTACTTGTAGGAGCACTAACCCCTTTGCTATGCACCAACATAACAACTATTCATGAGCACCAACCCATAGGAGCACCAACACAATAACTATTCATGAGCACCAACACAATAACTATTCATGAGCACCAACCCATACGAGCACCAACCCCTAGGATCACCAACCCTTATTGTGTATACCACAAAACTATCTCTTAATGTTTATTTCTCAAAAAATGATAGCACGTTACAGCATCTCTTTCTTTTCTCTCTTTTGCTCTTCTAAGCTAGATATGACAATTACAAACCATGCTCTTTTTCACTTATTACAAATGGCTTCCCAAGCCTTTATTTATAGCTTACCAAATGACCTTTGGCATTCACCCTTTGTGACCCTTCAATCCTTATGGAAAATGGTGCCAAAATTTCATGACCCTTTAAATTATTTCATTTGAAAAGTCACATGGTGACGCTTCATAAGCAAATTCATCATTTTCCCTTTTGTCTTTATCTTGGTGACTTTTAATATTCCTCAAAGTGTCCCTTCATGAGAAATTGTGCCCTTCATCTTTTGTCTTCACTTGGTGACTATTGGAATTTCTCAAGATGACTCTTCATGGGAAAATGCATCCCATTCCTCTTTTGTCTTCACCCCATGATTCTTTGACTTCTCCATGGACCCTCTTTTGACTTTATGAAACCAAAAATATATTCGTTAATATTAAATAAATATTAACACACATTATCCAAGATATGAACATTAAAAACACCATTAAATGCTATTGGGCCTTTATCACCAATAATGCTAGACCTTTGACATCAATGAAAATATTTATAAGAATAAGTTCACTTATCACTTTTATGCAAGAATAGGGGTAGTTTATAAGAAGGTGTTGAGTCATCTAATGATCTAGAGAACCTTTCCTATGCCAACTCTCTATAAAATCAATATCACACCAATCAACACATGTTTAAGGAGTTTATAAGATTGTCATCTAATAGTGTATTGATTATAACTTGTCTTCTCATGGAGTGACACTTATCAATTACTCTCTCATATGCCAATTCTCTTTCTCCTTCTGTCATTTAATATATATGTATACTTTTTTTGATTTTTAAGCATCCTTTGGCTAAGTATGGTGAATCCCTACTCAAATGAACACTTTTACTATACCTATGAATAATGAATAAAATTGAGTTTTACCTCCTCACACACTTTCTACTGGTGTACTTATGTTATTGGTGATGAATTTTATTATTAGTCATTATACTCTCTCTCATTTTCCCTTTCCTACCTATTTTCAAAATGGATTTTCTTATTATAGGTCACATGGTGAGTTTGATGTAGTTTTCCATGGTTTGAAAGTGGATTTTTAATCATTAGTGCCTTGACTAGACCTCTTGACCGACAATATCATTTAATGCATTGTCTTTAACTTCTATTTTGAAACACTCATGCTTGAAGGTCCTTATTTTGAGAAGTGTAATTAGATTCAGGCCTAATCCATGATTCTTAGTGCATGATAGTCAAGAGGAAGGTGTTGATTTGGTGTATCACCTCCTTAGATAGGTTCATTTCATGTCTTTTATCTCCCTTTTCCTTTTCAAGTTATTAGTGTAGTGGATCCTAATTGATAAATCAAGGGGAGCTAGCCCTATAACCTAGAGGTTTGGTCCACCTAAAGGTCATGCACAGCCTAAGACAAATCTCATTACATAGTTCAAGTTGAGAGGGATTAAATCACACTCTCAAGGGTGAAAATTTGAGATATAAAAATTACTGCATCACATAGCCTAAATTTTGTATCCTCAAGTCAACCACAATGTAATACAATTGAAGTTACTCACCTTAGTACTCCTCTTTCTACCAATGTTGTGAATCCTCATCCACCCAACAATCCTACTCCTACCATTAATACTACTCAACTCATTGATTAAATAATTTAATAAATGAACATTATCTAAATCACTCATAGTAATTAAATTATGTGAATGCAATCTCATATATTATAAATAGATATTCAACCACCTCAAGTCATAATGAGTCAACTAAATTATAATTTTATCTTTCTTTAGAGATGTCAATGGGAATATCATCCCTCAACCTCTCCTAAATAATAAAATCCTTCAACATCTTCAAAATTAACCTTTATATCAATTCATTTTATTCATGTATTTGGAGAAAATTATCCAACTATTAAAAATGATAGGACTAAGGGCTTTGTTATATTTCTTAAATATTTTCATAATCTCTATAGGGAATGGGTCCAAACTAACACTTTTACTATTACTAAAATTATTATCAAAACATTCATGGGAGAAGTTTTAGATGGTATAATCAAATCCCCCAACATTCCATCTTACAAATAAAATATTTATTAAATACTCTAGTTAAAAAATTTCAACACAATGGTCTTCTTGAAAACAACCTTAACCACTTCCTCAGTGCTAAGTAGCTACCTAATGAATCTTGTCACCCATTCATCAAGAATTTTAAGTTTATATATCACAAAATAGACCATAACATGAGTGATGATAATATTTTAAAAGTATTTTTTAATTCTCTTAAATATCCTCTTCAATATAAAGTTCATATATTTTCCCCTAAAACTTTAAAATAAGCCTTACACCAATAAAGAAGGCAAAAATTTCTTATGAGTCAATTTGAATCACCTCAAGAAACTGCTAAGGAACATTTCCAATCATTTTATCATAGAATTGATTCATATAATATTCCTCAACATCAAAAGTGAGATTCAACCAAATTTAACCTAACCCACGCTCCTTTGAGTCTATAAAAACTTAAGAATAAATTACCACCCTAAACTCATGAGCTTTGATCCTTCTAAACATCCTCCAAAATGTTACAATATTTATAATTTTTTTTGGTGGTATGCTATGATAGGTCATTATCATTATATTCACCTATTACTTATTAGCTTCTTATTTTTTCCACATTTTAATCTTGATACTCTTACATAATTTTTTTATCAAGACTATCTTCAAGCATCACAAGCCCAATAAAAAGAATCACAATCACATCAACATCACCTACCTAATGATCAACAACAATTACCCTATATCTCTACCTCATACACTAATGTTATCCAAACCATAGTTTATCCTTCTTCCTAAAGCACTAAGGAAAGGATAACTAACATGAACAACCTCAAATAGGTGGTTTTATTAATCAAACCTCAACCTCTTAGGTCACATGAACCCAAGTTGAACCTAGTGCATCATAAATGGTCCTCCTCTAGTTCATAGACCTATTCATACCTCTCTTACAAGTCATATTTCAATTTTAACATCCTCAAAATCTAACAGACAAACACATGTACATGTCTCTAGCTTCACTTGTTATCCCAATGTAAATCATTATAATTTTTAAATTTCACCTCACTCCACATCACATATTGGGGCATCTTGTGATGCCCATACACGTATAAATTTAGACTTTAGAGAATCTTGTGATTCCCATCCCTACATCATATTACCCATTGGGGCATCCTATGATACCCACTCTTCTTCTACATTACAAAATAACAAACAAATTCAACTTTAAGAAATCTTTTGAAACACATATGTTTATATTTCACATGATCATCTTTGATATAGACATCAACATAGATTATTATTATTATTTTTATCTCATCTTTCTTTATTTTTGTGTGTTTTATTTCATTTAGTTTCATTTTATTCACACAATTATTTCTTTTAGGTTATTTGGTTTTATTTGACTTGACTTGAACCAATGTTTCCTTCTTGGTACTTTGGTTTTATATCGCATTATGTTCAACATTTTTTCTATTGTGGTTCCTAGGTATCACCTTCAGGTTTTTAATTGATTTTCATTTTATAACATTTATTTCATTCTTTCCCTTAATATCTTTATGATTATTTGGTCCTTATTTACTTTACCCATTTTTTGGGATGACCATTTACCTTGCCACTCTTTTGAGATGACTATTAATTTCATTGGTTCTTATCTTAGACCCCTTGTAGGTTAATACAACTTTCATAGTGACATGACTATCATAACATAGACCTATCCCTTTTGGAGTATTATTTTATTTCCTTGTGATCATCTATAGGCATATTCATAATTTTATCACTTATCACATGGAGAAATCTCTCATGATACCTATTTTCCCCTTATTTCCTTTTATTTGAGGCACACATATGTTAGTTTTGAGATTACACACTTGTGGGAAATTTTAGGAATATTTAGACACCATGGTCTATAGGTTCTTTTATATAGTGACCAAATATAATATCTCTTGTTCTTGTCAGCTATTTCACTCATGTTTGGTTCTCTAAATCTATACACAGGAGGATTAGAAAAAGCCAAAAGAGTTAAATTAAATCATAAAAGAAGCAAAAGGTAATGATTAAAATGAAAATACAATTTTAAAAGTTATATAAGACTAAAATATGTGATCTTTGTCACATCTTAGTCTAATCTCAAAAATCCATAGTTTCATTATAATAGAGTCGAGATCCATTTGGGTGTGGTAGGATAGTAGACTAGGGTAGTATAACTCATTATATTATATACTTATAGTGCCACCTAATTTATCACATAAGTACCCAATCTTCATAGTAGATTGATGACTTTGTATGGGATATTGAAGAGTGAGGAACACATTATGGGAAGGTATGATCCATTTTAATTTTCATACATATAGCCTTCATGGGATGATATATGTACTTCAATTTTTATCCCAAGCTTTGTGTTCACTAGTTGGAGTGTCTTTGATGTTGATAGTTTCTAGCCTTGCTCACGTTCCTAGTGTGTCTCATTTGTGCTAAGGATGTTCACATCACCTATGTAGTGCATCACATTCCTTATCTACATCATATTTTACCACCATCCTCTTTTTTTATTTTGATTTTATTTGATCACATCCTTGATCACATTTTCCTTATTACACATTTTTTTCATAGTTTATGAGTTACATTATAATACCTCATATAGGACTAGGTTTTTCTCATAGACATTCCTTCACCATATACATTCCACACCATCTCATTTTCATCCTAGTCATGTCATTAGGTGGTTGTGATTTCTTACATTGTATCTTAGAAAAATTATTAGGTTTGAGTCATCATTTTTTAGAGCTTTTTGATTTTTTTATTTATCCACCATGTTCTTATTTGATTTTAATGGACTTCACTTATCTTACTTAAGACATTTTACATGGTTAAATGTTTTTTATTCATGTATAAATTGACATAGTTGTATTATATCTTGACTTAAATTTCATTTTTTTGATGTCAATTTTATACACACTAGTAAACCTTATGAGGTAACCTCTAATGTTTTAGGACTAGGTGAGGAAAGATTCACTCCAAAGAGTAAGTCATAGGGTATTGGGTTTTATAAATAACCTAGTGGTGAAATAACACTGATCAAAACATTTTTTTACCTTGGATGGTTTGGATATGATATGAGTCTAAACCTATTTGATATGGGTGGATCGATGTTGAGTCTAACTTAAGGTGGTTAGGATTAAAATAAACTAAAAAATGATGGGTAGGGTAGATAAGAAGGTTTTGAATCAAATGAGATGAAACCATTCTAAGATAGTTATTGAACTAGGGGTTGGAAAAATAATTAATAACTAATGATTTTTTCAAGTTATCATGACCACATAGATAATCAAACATAATTAAGACTCCAAGGAAACAAGAATATAGTGAACTTTAGTATACATAATCGAAAGTTCTTACATGTGGTAAGATTATAATTGCACATCTACAAAGGGAAATTATGATTATTACACAAAATATTGAAATTAACTACTATAAAGTATGAATAACTATAGAAACAAAATGTTCATATACAACTAAAAGACTAAGATACTATATTAATGGAAATTATTTTAAAAACTTACAAATTTAGAGAAGAACAAGATTTACACATAAAAATCAATAGTAAAACAATCCTTATAATTTATAATTAATATTTATATCTAAAGTTATCCTCCTACTGGTATTGGGAGGAAAAAATATATATATAGGATTGGGGATGGGATTCCTCATCCTCTAAGTGAAGTCTAAATTTACATTTTTAATTATATAATTGTGTCAAATTAATACATAGCATGATTATATGAAAAGTGTGTATATAAATAAGATTATTCGACCAAAATATAATGCATATATGAAAATAAATTTGTGACCACCAATCTTAACTTAATTTAAACATGCAAATACACACACACACACACACACACACACAAATATATATATATATATATATATATATATATATATATATATATATATATATATATAAGGTGGTGTTGATGTGGCACCATTGGGAGAGGAAAATGGTTGCCTGAAAGTTGTTTGAATAAGGCAACTATAGAAACCATTGTAGCCCTTTGAGAAATCAAAATTAGTCCCCTTAGAGTATGTGTTAATTCATATCTAGAGAACTGAGGACCTTGCACTGATGTGGTAATAGTTTATATATATATATATATATATATATATATATATATAAACTACTACCACATCAGTGCAAGGTCCTTAGTTCTCTCTCTCTCTCTCTCTCTCTCTCTCTCTCTCTCTCTCTCTCTCTCTATATATATATATATATATATATATATATATACTACTACCACATCAGTGCAAGGTCCTCAATTCTCTAGATATGAATTAACACATACTCTAAGGGGACTAATTTTGATTTCTCAAAGAGCTACAATGGTTGCTATAGTTGCCATATTCAAACAACTTTTAGGCAACCATTTTCCTCTCCCAGTGGTGCCACATCAACAACACCTTTTGTGTGTGTGTGTGTGTGTGTGTGTGTGTGTGTGTGTGTGTGTGTGTGTGTGTGTGTGTGTGTGTGTGTGTGTGTGTGTGTGTATTTGCATGTTTAAATTAAGTTAAGACTGGTGGTCACAAATTTATTTTCATATATGCATTATATTTTGGTTGAATAATCTTATTTATATACACACTTTTCATATAATCATGCTATGTATTAATTTGACACATAATTATATAATTAAAAATGTAAATTTAGACTTCACTTAGAGGATGAGGAATCCCATCCCCAATCTATATATTTTTTTCCTCCCAATACCAGTAGGATGATAACTTTAGATATTAATATTAATTATAAATTATAAGGATTGTTTTACAATTGATTTTTATGTGTAAATCTTGTTCTTCTCTAAATTTGTAAGTTTTTAAAATAATTTGCATCAATATAGTATCTTAGTCTTTTGGTTTTCTATGAACATTCTTTTAAAAACTAAGGACCTTGCACTGATGTGGTAGTAGTTTATATATATATAAACTACTACCACATCAGTGCAAGGTCCTCAGTTCTCTAGATATGAATTAACACATACTCTAAGGGGACTACTTTTGATTTTTTTTTTCTCTCTCTCTCTCTCTATATATATATATATATAAGGTAGTGTTGATGTGGCACCACTGGGAGAGGAAAATGGTTTCCTAAAAGTTGTTTAAATAAGGCAACTATAGCAACCATTGTAGCCCTTTGAGAAATCAAAATTAGTCCCCATAGAGTATGTGTTAATTCATATCTAGAGAATTGAGGACCTTGCACTGATGTGGTAGTAGTTTTTATTTACTTCATGCTTCGTTCTAACCTATGAGCCTCCTCTTTAGCCTTGAGCTTCTCAAATAATGCATAAACAACTTCAAATTCTTTATTGATAGTGTCAATTAATAATAAAAGGCTTAAATTTTTGTATAGATTCATTCATCAAACTTAAGTGATTTGTTTCTAAGGCATTAAACCTAGAATTGAGGGCTTCAACCTTATTTATTCTATCTTTCATAAAATTGATTAGCTACATAATTTATTAATTAATATTATAAATAGTTCCTTCAAATTCCTTCTTAAAACTATCTACATCTTCTTTAAGAAGTGATTCAAAATTAGGCCTATTCACCAATTTCCCAATGTAGGTTATCACATATGTGACCCTCATATTTTTTAAGGTATCTATAGCCTCCTTTTCTTGGCCTATGAAATACTATATTGAGGATTTATTCTATGTATGCCAATTAAAGGCACTATCCCTCTTTGAAATCACATAAATTAAATACCAAGAAACACTTTGGGCTAAAATCAAGTTTAGGTGATTGTATGTATTATTTATCATGCATTGAATAAATAATTTGAGTCTCCTTTCAAATTATTTTAATTGATTCTATATTTTTAGAAAATTTTATCAATTTAGGTTGGTACTCACCCATAGAAATTAAAATTGTATTCAAAATACTATACAACCTTATGGATTCACTTTAGATATTTTCTATAATTTATTGGGAAACATGGATAATTTATCTCTATAGAAGCCTTTATCATTATTGTTCTTGGATTTTATGCATTAATTTATTGGCTCCCCAACTAAATCCATGAAAGATTAAAAAATCCTTTACATATTCATTGGGGGTCATTAGGACTATATTTGGTCTTCTTAGACAAGGAAAACATGTTTTCCCTTGATTTTATCACTATTTCCTCCCTTGTGCTAGTGTTCACCCCTTTCCTCTTCCTCACCATTTGAATTATAACACTTTGCTTATCAAAATGGGTGGAGGTTATGGGTAACTCTATGAGGACCAAGTTTTTCCTATTATCTCTTTGACCTTGTAAATCTTTAACCCACTAGGGTATAATGAGTTCCCTTTATTCTTTAGGTTGGCTGGGGTTTATAGAGGTAGAAGGTGGATTAATAATTGGAGTGGATTAATCAATAGAAGTAAAATAAAAAATATTATTTGGATGGGTAATTTAAGTGGTGGCTAAATGATCCTTTTCCATCATGATACTTCTCTTTTAGGGGTGATTTCTACCACATACTTTGATTGCCCTAGGTTTTTGAAAATCATCATTATGTTAGATTGTGTGGGTGAATATTGTGGTAATGGTAGTTCTAATTCAGTTGAGGATTTTAGAGTTATAAGTTTCCCTTGAGGATTAAAAATGGAAATTGACACTAAGTTATCAAAATAAACCCTCTTCTTAGGATCCAATATTTGGATTAGAGTAAAAAGAATGGAAGAATCAATATAACTAGAAATTTATGTCCCAAGACTAATAGGTGGTAAGTTAACAACTCAATAATTTATAATAATAAAGGAAGAAGTAAGAGAATAAACTAATTTTTAAGGGCCCAACTCTTTTATTCGGTAAGAATCTACTGGTCATGTGCTCTAACTGGAGCTTCTTCTTCTTCCATATTTCTCAAACTTATGGATTTTTCCTTTTCTAGCTCTATCTCTTCCTCTGTTTCATCTATTAAATTTTATTCACTTATTTCTTGTTCAAGTCCCTTCATATATTTTTCATTTTATTCTTCTTCACCTATGGGGTAATCCACTAGTGAAATTATATGTCCAGTATGTTCCTCATCTATTTCCTCATCAAGGTGTTCTCCTAGGGAAGCTAGACTTGATGATGGTCTTTCTTACACTAGTTAATTTTTGAAGGAGGTTGTAATAACTATGGATCTCCCTTAATGAGTAGCTATGGGGGGATAAGAGATGAAGGGGAAGATGAAACTAATAAAGGAGCCATAGTATTAGGAACTAATACTGTGGGTGAAGGAATGGGTAGTGGAATAATGATAGTGGAGGCCAGAGTGGATGGAGAGGAAACCAGTATAGTATGGAATATTTAAAAAGATGTCCCCTCAATTATGGTTATATGTGGGGACGAGATCACTATAAGTAATTGAGGGGAAGGATTAGTAGATGGAAGAGATGAGAAAGAAATCTACATAAATTGAGGGAGACTTAATTGTGTGACTAAAGCAAGTGGAGCCATAGGTGCCCAAGAGAATGTGATTATCTATCAATTTGGAGGTAAAGTCCTCATAAATGTGGTTGATGTTCCCAAAGTAGTATCAATTAAATGAGCAGAGACTAAATGATTACTAGGGATACCTTTGAGAATATATATCCTAATTTGAAGATTCTCCTCTCTTTGCCTAATCAACTCTCCCTCTAATAAATTAGTCTCTTCTTGTGTTGGAGAGGGAGGTTGATCCTATTCATTTTGGCCTTAGGACTATGGGTGAGGCCACTGATGACTCTAGGTTCTTTATGCTTCTTTTATAATTTCATTTTTATTTCTTCTTAGTGATTTTAGGGTCATATTATATTTCTTGAGTAATGATCATTGACATTTCATTAACACTCATATAGGTCTAGACTTCATAATCATCTAAAACATTTAGGAAGATGGCATTATTCTCATATTCTTGATAATCATATCTTGAGTAACTTAAGAAAATTTCTAGCTCTTTCCCTAAGGTACCATTCTCTGTATTGGACCACCTTCAAATTATGATGATCTCTAACCTTTACCACTTGATTGAAGTGTTACCTCACTATATAATAAATCTTCCCAATGCTTAGGGGAATCTTGTGATAATAACCTTGGTGTTCGATTCTAAAATTCTCATCCACACTATTATATAATTATTTTGTAATATATTATTCTTCTACCTTATCTAGGATGTCGTGTGGCAAATGAAAATGGGTTAATATGGTCCCTTAAATTCTAATAATGGTATAATTTGGGTAGTTCCAATAATCTCATATTTTGGAGACACTCCTCAAATTTTCAAATAGCTTGGGCATCTAGGTTCCATAAATGGCCTAAAGGACTTGAGTATAAACATCCTTACAAATTCTAGTTGTTTCATTCCTAAATCTATAAACATACAAGAAAGAATAGTCATCACAAATTCTATTATTTAGATTCTTGGTGGATGTCTCCCATAATTCTTAATGAGATTTTTGGATCATCCTAGTGACTACATCCAACAAGCAATACATCATATAAAAATTACCATCATCTAGACTTTGCTCTAGTATGAACATCTATCCCTTCAATCTGACACTAATAATTTTTCCTAATACAATGATTTTGTCTAAGGTTAAGAGAATATCCAATAGTGGCACCTATTTTACCTACACATAAATGATACTAGGGAAGCCATATAACCTATTTAGGAATGCCATTTCTACCCTAATGCTTGGTTTAAACATAATTATTCCATTAGATGAAATACCTCCCTTGGGATTCCATTTTTTCCCTTTTACTAATAATTCTTTTAGTTTTCTTTTGTAGTATTCTATTCCATCCATGCATTGGCTAAAACCTAGTTATAAACAACTTCAGGACTTATAAGCCTAATATACATGTCTCAAATGCTCACCCAAAAACATATGAAACTACATTTTTCATGTTTTAAGATGAAATTAATCTCTAGTGAAATGGATATTAAAGAACAAATAAGGAAGCAAGTTAATACAAAGCATTACCTTAGGTTTTATGGTTGCATTATGTAGTCCCATGTTCTTTATTGGTAGAAAGTCATTGATGTATTGTTTCTCCTCCTAAGATAGGTGATCCTAGGAGGAATATGGTGTATGGCCTCCAATACATTATAAATAGCTTAATAATAACGTAACTTGAAATCTAGGGCATCCTTGTCAAATGTAGTGTTTGTATATTTAGTGCTACTAGAAATGGAGTATGAAGAGGGGGTCAAGTTACTTTCTAATTTTAAAGAAGTCATTTTGATAATCTTCGAATATGTATTTCCATTATATATTGATTGAAATTTCTTACAAATTTATTGAAAAAACTAGGGATTTTAGATATTTGAGAGATCAAAATTGTAATATTCAGCTTGTAACTTAATGGTGAAGTGACTTGATGTTACTCATATTTTGAATATATTGCCAAAGTCTGAGTCTTAAATACATAGTTCATATGACATCAATACAAATAATATATTTTAATTTTTTTATTATTTATATTTAAATTTTCCAATCAAATTTGGTGGGTTATATTTTTTTTTATATTTTGTTAACTTTATTTTCCCACTCATCACGTTAAGACATATTGATTTCTTGCTTATCAAACTTTTCTTAATTGTAAAAACCTTTATTTACATTTTATACTTGTATCTCCTTGATTGTGGAATTTGTATTTATTTTATTTACCTAGGGTATTTAGGCATATAATATTGGTTTATATTCCTTTTGGGATACAAGTTAACAAGATTGAGCCATGTGGAGCAATCTCAAGGCTCTGAGCTATTTTAAATTTTTGAATTATGTACATCTTCTATAAGGGCTTCAAGTGACTAGGATGTCAACATGAAACATGATATTAAGGATATAAATGCTTGGGGACTCAGGGCTTTAGGGCCATGGGGACATTAGATTTGTACATCTCCCAAAGTACTCTAAGTGAACGAGATTATGCCACATGTTCTAATCTTGGAACTCCAAGATCTCAAAATAGTTATGATATGCTTTGGCCTTCTAGGTTATGATTTCATAGGATTATTCCCTATGTCATAATATTAGAGCTTAAAGAATTGGGGGACTTATAATTTTTATCAAACCAAATATATCCTATGTGAGTGTGGTCTTGCCAAGTGGATGGCATGTGGTGACTTGGTTGAATTAAAGGTTAAAAAAAATTATTTTGACTATGGTGAGCTCTAATTAACATTTTGATGCCACATGTCTCAATCTTAGAGTTTTAAAAACTTGGGGAAGGGGAAACCTAAATGTGTATAATATATAAATCTTTGAAAAATAGCCCTGTACACACATGAAAATGTATGGATAATATAACATAACACATTAGATCTGTTATCTAAAAAAATATAGTTTCAACTTTGGAAAAAATATGAGAATCCAAGGTTAAAAATAAATCACAAATCATGTACAAGCTTGGATTCTCTTTGTTTTATAATTATATAACTTTAGACTTAAATAAAAACCTTAGATTTATGCATGTCAAAAGTGACATCATGGATTTCTAAGGCTCATAAGACTTTGAATACATATTCTCAAACGATAGTGGGTCTATATTTGTGTTCATAAAATGGAAGTGTGTGTGTTAAGGAACAATAAATAGTGTCTTAGTGGGGAAATACTCCTGAGTATTTGAGAATCCATAATCTTAGTAATGCATCATAAAAAAAATTAGTTTGAACAAGGAAGGAATAAGTGAACCAATCCCCTAAAAAATACTCCTTCCCCATGCAACATACTAACCCTTTTTATTCTTGGGATCTATGCATGTGATTTTGTGAAATTTATCTCTCCCTTATTATGAGAGTTTTAAAAAAGGATTGAATAAACATTTTAGGTTTCATTTTGATTTTATTTTTTGTAACCAAATAGTAAGGGAATTCTAGGAATTACTCTATTTTCAGATATACATCCATAACCTTGATAGAGATGCCTATGATTCCACTCTAAGTCTTGTTATATTACCAACTGGGCATCCATAGCCTTGGTAGAGATTAATTGAATCACCCTTCTTCCAATAGTTCACCTAGGTTTTTTTTATAAAACATAGATGGAAGAAGTGTTGGGGACCACCATTGGTTAGGTGTATATATAAGAAAACTTATATTAGTCAATATGTCCCTGTTAGTGTGTACCTATTTTAATGTTTATTATCACTCATTTTATCATGTAACAATGTAGTTGATCTTTTGGAAATGAAAAGTCTTTCTAAAATTTACATGAGTATATAAAAATAAATCCTAGAGGCCTAGTGAACTCACTCAATCTAGGTAGAACTTAATTGAGTCATAACACATACCTCAATCCTGAAACCTTAAGAGCTACTAGAACAAATCCTATTGAATGATAATCATGTTTTCTTTTATAATATCCACTTTTTTTAATAGACATTTTATAATTATATCATATGAAATTGGTTGGTATATTTTAAAATTTTAGGTAAAATAATATATAAATCATAACAACTAAGTACAAAATAAAATATAGAAAATAGGAAACAATAATCTAAGAAAATAAGAAAGATTAACCTAGAAAGTATTAAATATATTATAGAAATCAAGAAGCCTATTATCTAAAGTAATAAACATAATCTACTCCTACATCTAATTTTTCATTTATCATAATTTAAAATCATATCCATTATAAAATCCATAAAATAATGTTTCAAAAACTCTCAATTTACTTGAAAACTAAGGTCTTTACTTTGGGGGTCCTTCAAACGAAATGCATTGTTACCTAGTATTTCAAATAATTGATATGGGTCAATCCATAAAGTATTTAAATCATCATGATATCATTTTTTATCCCATAAAATTATAAGGTATAAAATCCTAAAAACATTGATTTTAAACCTTTTGTCAAACCAACTTTTTATAACATCTTGGTGCTTGCTAAAGCTATGCAGTGTTTCAATTCATACATCATCCATATAGACTATGTCAAGTAGTCTGGACTAAATTATTTCATCATATCCCATGTAATCTTACATAAAATGGTATTTTGGTATTTTGAAAGAGATATAGAAAATTGATTTCTATCCATACACTAGTACAAAAGATGAAGCCTTGAAGGTTTGCTTATGCTTGTTCTATTTTCCCATAGTGCATACTTCAATAGAATATGCCATTATCTTGGTTTATTTTGTGTTAACTTCTTGATGACATCCATTATATTCTTATAAGTATATTCAACCACTCTATTCCCTCATGGATATTAATTTGAAGAGAACGTTATGGTAATTCGGTTATTATAGACCCACTCAATAAATTTTATAGATTGAAAGCTAAACCATTATTCAAAATAAATACATTGAGCTAAAAACTTAGTATATTATCTATTATCTTCCATAAATTTGATAAAATATAATTCTCTATAATTATTAGTGGCCACAATTTCTATCCATCTAGTGTAATAGTCAGTGAATGTTAGGATGAATTTATGCCTTGTTGAGGAATTTGGGTTAATCATTCCAAAAAAGTAAAAACTCAACTTATCAAAAGGTAACCCTTCAATTATTGGTTTTAAAGGAATTAAAACATTCTCTTTCATTTTTATAAATCCCTAGCATTCATGGTAGGTCCTGACATGATTATGGGTATTTTAAAAAATTGTAGGTTAGTAGTATCTCATTCTTAAGATTTTATGAGATATTGCATTTCCTAAGGGATGTTCACTACCTATATTTTCATTTAAATTATCCAAGATGTTTTCATCTTCCTCTTTTGAAACACACCTCAAGTAGATGCCTTCATAATTATTCCAGTATAAAACCTTGTTTTTATCATATAATGGGTTGATTTGATCCTAATGGATTGCCTTTTCTCTTTATTTAGATCAAGGGGACATATACCTATGAGTAAGTAGTGGATGATGTGGACATACCATTCACCACTAACCACTTTAGTCTCATTGATATATTTGATATAAATTTATGGATCAATCTTAGTCATGCACTGAATGATTTCTTAGCCTCATACCATCTTGTCTGATCTGACTTCAAGATCAAATTCATATAGTTTTTTCATCCACTTACCTTTTCTTTCACCCAATTCATTCTAACCAAGCATGAGATTGATAGGTGGGTATGGAATAATATAATATGTCTTATTCCTCAAAATTTAATAATTTAACATCTTCACAGCTTTGGTTAGTGTATATATCTATTTATCTATCATTAACTACTTTAAATCTACATATTTAATGTTAGTACTCATGAAATAAATTAGATTCTCATTATCATGGACCTTTGTGTGAGCATAAATACTATAGTGTGCTCTAAAATAAATGAATAAAGAAGTCCTTAGTGAATTCTGAGAAAATTAGAAATAGAGCTTGAGCAATAATTTTTTTAATGTCCTATAAATTCTTCTTTTATTTATTTATTTATTCTATTTTAGCCTCTTTCTTCAACATGGCATTAAGTGGTTTAACAATCTCTACAAACCCAAAAATAAATATCCTTATAAAGTTTATCTTGATAAAGAAAGACTTTAATTCTTTCTTACTCTTAGAAGGTGTTAGTTTTGAAATGGCCTAGAATCATTATAGGTTAATGTAAATCCATCTTTGGTAATGATATGGTCTAACAATTCTCCTTCAGTAACTCCAAAGATGCTCTTCTTTGGGTTGAGTGATACTACATATCTTCTACACCTACCAAATACTTTATGTATATGGTCTATATGATTAAATCTATATTTTAAAAACATTATTAGGTCATCCATATAAATGATGATATACTTGCCAAAAATTCCTTGAAAGGTAAATTACATAGATTTATGTAAGTTTCATCCTACATTAATTAGTCCAAAAGGCATCCTTTTGTATGTAAAAGTTCCCCACTTGGTTATGAAGGTAGTATTCATTCTATCTCTTGCTTCTACTAGCACTTGATTATTTCTTGAGAATCCATCCAAGAAGAACATCATATCATATCCAGTAATTATTTTAATTAACTCATCCAATGAGGGTATAGGGTAGTTAGCCTTTTTTTATGCTTGGTTCTAATTTCTAAATTCAACATGTAGCCTAATTTCTCCATTATTATTATTGATGAATATTAGGTTATCTACCTAGGTATAATGCATGATTGGAAAGATAATTTTATTATCCAATATATTCTATAATTATATTTGAATGAGGGGATTCATAATTATATTTATTGGCCTTTGCCATTTTTGAAAGGGATTATATTCTAAATTTAGTGGGATGGTACATGTGATGACCCTAAGGTCAAAGACTTTCATATATTCATATATCCAAGTAATCACATCTTTGTATTCTATAAATAGACTCTTCAACTTTTATTTCTCACTCTAAGTGTTACTCAAACTAATGTTCACATATTATGGATGTTGGTGACTTCTCAAATTCTCTTTGTCAAAATCATATTCAATTGATTTAAGTTATTTCTACTTTTGAGATTATGGATCCACATTGGAAGATCACTCTAGTGAGACCATACCCATAGGAATGTTCTTCTCTTTCATCTATAAGACACCATCCTCTCATAATTATTTCATATTCATAGGTTAAACATACATTTCATCTATTATGTAAGATTTAAAGGATCTAGAACTATTCTTAAATAAAATGATCTTATAATAATCATCAAATACTTATAATTTTTCCACATTATCTAGGATAGAGAAGAAAGTAACTCCATATAGAATTTTTGCATCTTGGATTCTTAGAGTGGTGTCAAATTGGCAGTTAAAGTTTCTAGTAATTTTGTCATTTGAATCTCTTCCCTTAGGATATATTTGATGTTGAATGATTAAAAGTATTAAATTAGGTCCCATACTTGGTGTTTATAATTATTCAAGTAGGTGAGTTTACATTGATATTTATTTCTTATTTAGTTGATGACTAACTCTAAATCACTGAATATTTGTACCTACTTAAAATTATGTTTCATTGCAAACTATAGACCAAGGATTAGTGCTTCATACTCAATTAAATTATTCATGCAAAGGAATTATAACCTATACATATCTAGATAATGTTTCCCATCTAGATCAATCAGGGCTATGTCAACACATTAACCTTGCTTTGATATGGCTCCATTGAAATGGAGATCCCATAACTAGGAAAGACCTTAAAATTTTTGTTCATGAGGTTCTTGCTTGGTAGTGAATGTGTACACACCTATATGTGAGGATGCAAAGTCAACCTTATCATTCTTAGAATTTTACTCTATGATTAGTTACTTCATCTTTGATTCATAGGCAACCTGAACCTAAATATACTCATTTATTGGCAAGCCACATGTGTGAGAGTCTATAGTGGTATACTAGTTCAGTGTATTTGACCAATCATGACTTAGCATCAAGCCTTAAGTTTTAGAAATGTCCAAAACCAAAATATTTATTTACTATTGTGCACATGGATCTGATGCAAGATGTATGTGTACATTCATCAACTCCCCAATACATGGGATGGAAGACTTATCTAATTGTAGGAACACCTTTTTAGATTTATTTGAAGTTAAACTTAGTTTATTGTATATAGTTATGGGAATTACATTAGTTGAGGCAATTGATTCAACTAAATAACTATGTACATTATTTATGAATATTGTGATGGTTAACAAAAATGGTGGTACTTATAGCTTGTCCTTATCAATGACCATGTTTATATGTGTAACTATTAATTTTTTAATAGATGATCTCCAAGTCAAGGATTTGAGTAACAACTCTCTATGTTTAGTGATCTGAGTTATCTCATGAAAGATGATATTTACCTTGATATTATTCATATCTTCAATGATATTTAACCTCATTTTCTCTATAGTTATGCACTCTACAACTAATCATTTTTTTTTGAGATTTAGATTATTCTTAGACCTAGAATCTGCAGTATTATCATTCTTTTTTGGAGGTGTGGAAGTATTAGTAGGATTCTTGTTCCTCAAATTATAATTGTTTATATGGAATTCATGGAAGACATGGATTTCATATATATTATATTCATATGCATTTTCATCTTATAATATGAATAGGGAGTAATATGTCTCAAAGACCATTATTGTACTAAGAGGAGATGGAGCAATAAATATGGATATGGTTGATTTGTAAAGCCTTCTTATCTATCTGTTTATTTTTTAAATATTTCAAAAGTGGTGCAAAATTCTATGTAGTCTAGCTTACTATGCTATCTTGTGTTATGGACTCGACACTAATTAGGAAGTGATAATTCTAAGATGTTTATTTTCTACATATTGTTAGGTGGATAATACTCCATATTATTTTTAGGTCTATTGAGAGGCTTGTTGTACCTCTAATATGCAAAATTTGGACTAGTATTCTATCCCATGGTGTTTCCCATCCATTTGTTCAAGCTCAAAAACTTATTGCTTAATTTTTTTACCATTCATTTGATGGAATCCAATTCTACCTTTATATAATCAATAAGAATAAACTATATAGTATTTGTATTGATTGGTATTAGAGATTGGTTTAGATTTTGTTGGTTAGATGCATACACATGATTGTTTAAGAAGTTGAAGTGTTGGTTAGGTTAAGTATGGGCTAAAGGTAATTGGGTGTACACCAAATTCTAATTTTGAGCCACAACATTTTGATTAACATTTAAAATGGGGTTGAGAACTAGAAAATTAGAAAAAATATTAAATGGGGTCAAGGCTTGTAATTTGGGATTCAATTGTCTATCAATGTTAATAGCTTCACAATAAGCCAAATGTAACATATTGATATTGGGGACTCTAAAGATAAATATAAATATCATAGAATCCAAAGAAATCTTGTACATATCATGGTTTAATGCCTCATCAAGTTTATAATTAGTGTATACTTAGCTATACTTTTAGAATATTATATTAAAGGCTCTAAGTGGTTCATGGGGTTCACTTTTCATATTTACAAAATACTGGTATATGACATTTGGGCTAGTAGCTTATCCAAACTATGCCAAAAAGGTATTTTGGCATTGGTTCCAAGAGGTAATTAAGTATTCTAATGTTAGATTTTGTAAGATATTAATGAAATATTTAACTCATGTAAATATTTAATAGAGATGAACACACATAGAGTTATATTTTAATCACACAATATATTTCCCATTACATATTTCATATGGGACATTCAATTATATAGGAAATACTTCTTATATTTATGGATATTATATCTCCCCCAATATCTAAAAAAAATATACCTAACAATATTCTCAACAACTAATAATAAATTATTCATAATATATTGTTTGTTATTATAAAATATATACAAATAACCAATAATAACTATATTACCATATTAACCATACGTTAATTTAAAAATAATAACCTAATAGTATTTACCACATGGTAAATCACTAATAATGTAAATTCTAATTTAACGTATGGTAAATCACCAAATAACATGTGAAAACTAATATTCTTAACATTCCCTCCCATTAGAGTTTACATGGTAGAAAAAAATCACACTTCTTCTACATCTTGCTTGCCTCTACTTGCTCATGATCTTGGCTCACAAATTTAAATGAAGGTATAAAAAGGAACACATCAACTTCTTATCAACCATGAAATATTGGGAACAAATTTTATTGAAGTAGTGTGGGAAAAAAAAACAATCATCTGCTTATCAACCATTCACTATAAGGAACTCATATAACCTATTCAATGTGGAAACTCAAGTATAAAAAATTTACATAGCCTTCAATGGTTTAAAAAAGATTTACGACAAACTTAGGTATGAACCAAAACACATCTGACTATTTAACCTCTATAAGTATCATGATGCTACTTTTCCTTTGTGTTTTTATTTTTCCACTATATGTTAACGTTCGGGGACTGCATTAGGAATAGTCATATATATAAGTGAAAAGGAATGAACCTTTGTTCTTATTAAAAATCACACTAAAAAAATGCATCTACCACACCACACAAATTTAAAATAAAACACATGCCACTAAAGCTGAAGTGGCCCCATTACTAGGGGCTCACGAGAGGCTTGAATGACCTCCATCCTTTGTTTCCTCCAACATCCTTCAAAATAACTAAATTATTTTATTTTCCAGTGCTTTATATATTCACATATAATAATTCATAGACATTTTATTGGTTTATATTTCTCAAGTTCATTATCCCCCTCATATCCTATTTCTACATTTACTCAAACTTTATCTTCTTGGCACTTCACATATAGGATGTTGGTTTCAATTAAGAATGCATCCTTTACAAATAATTTATTTGACTCTTGACTCTTATAATTGAATGACATACTTGACACAAATATTTTTAAAAAAAATTTGAGACTTTTACACAACAAGATAAACTAATAACATTTGAATCATTGCATTGATTAATGACTCAAAAAACTTATCACAATCCTATAGACTAAATAAATGTTTTGACACATCAACTAAAGGGATACACTTTCACAATTTATTTATCAAATTAATACTTGATATAATCATATTAGAATGACTTAATATAAATATTTATTGACATGACCAGACATAGGTAATAGAGAATAGACTATCCTCACATGAAAGTAACATATAATGTAATACTAAATACAATGTAGTGTATATGATGCATACTTAACTGGTACAAAGGTGAATCATTTATTATATTTATCAAAATACTAATAGATGCATGATGATAGATATGTTAATATGATATTAAATATCTCATATTCTAATGGATTACATACTTAGGCCATTTATCTATTCAGTGCAAGGACAAGATTAGTTCCTTATATTTTTTAACCATAGTCAACTGTTGATAAATGCATTAGTCATGATAGAAAATAAGTTGAGTATAATACACTAGTCTAGTTGGATTGCATGATCAAAATATTAACATAGTATTGGAGAACAATAAATATTTATAATCACATTAGAGTATGGCTCTTATCATGTATACAATCTATTCTACTTTGATCAGGTACATGTAAAATGGCATGAGACAATATAACTCAAAGATATTATGGAGTGCATAGGTCATAGGAGGAATCCATAAATATGTAGGTCATATGAATGTCATAAGAATATCATGATTATGCTCTGATACCATTGTTATATTTTTTAGGAGATTAATGAAATATTTAACTCATGCAAATATTTAAGGGAGCTGAACCATGGAGTTATTTTTTAATCACAAAATATATTGTTCATTACATAGTTCATCCAAGATATATAATTATATAGGAAGGACTTATTATATTTATGGAGATCATATCTCCCCTAATATATCAACCAAATATCCCTAACAATATTCTCAATAACTAACAATAAACTATTCATATTATATTATTAGTTATAACAATATATATATGACTAGCCAATAATAACTATATTACCATATTAATCATATGGTAATTTACAAATATTAACCTAATAATATTTACCACATGGTAAATCACTAATCATGTAAATATTAATTTACCATACAATATATCACCAAATAACATATGAGCACTAATTTTTCTAACATCCAAGAGTTTGAATAATAAGTCATAAATAACATCCTAC